>VXBL01005552.1:1759562-1790831 GCA_013400195.1 Aramus guarauna
AAAAAAAAGAGACTCTTCCCTCCACTGCTTTTTTTCTATCCCATGTCTTGACAGGCCAACTTGGGTGATTTAACAGTGACACTGATCAGGGAAATGAATACTAATGTTCTCAAAAAAAACCCCCAAAACCAAACCAACCAAAAAAAGCCAACGTGTCAGCAGCAGTCCCAAGTTTACATTATGCTGGCTGACAACACCGTGTCCTGGTTTAGCTCCAGGTGGGAACTAAGCACCTCTCCCCTCCCCGGTGGGATAGGGGAGAGAATGGAAAAAACCCTCATGGGCTGAGATAAAGACAGTTTAATAGGACAACAGAGGAAGATAATAATATAGTAATAATAATAATAGCAGCAGCAAGTGATGTACAAATGCAATTGCTCACCACCTGCGGAAAAAAAGCCACCCGATGCCCAGTCTGTTTCTGAGCAGCGATCCCACCTCCCAGCAGCTTCCCCAGTTATATCCGGGGCATGATGCTACATGGCAGGGAATGTCCCTTTGGCCAGCCTGGGCCAGCTGTCCTGGCTGTGCTCTCCCAGCTTCTGGTGCACCTGGCAGGGTGTGAGAAGCTGAAAAGTCCTCGGCTTAGCATAAGCACTACAACTACCCAGCAACAACTGAAAACATCAGTGTGCTATCAACGTTATTCTCATACTGAATCCAAAATACAGCACTATACCAGCTACTGGAAAGAAAATTAACTTTACCGCAGTACAAACCAGGACACATTGTCAGAAATTCTAAATAATTTTAATTAACTCCTAAAAACAGGGCTTAAATAAAAGGATGTAAACACACAGAGAGTACGTAATTTAACTGAATTGTTATATTTCCAAATCAGTAAGCAGAAAAGCATTTCTGTAAAGCTCATTTAATCATCACCCAAAATTAATTTCCCTATCCATTTTTCTCCCACATAAGTTTTTGTTTTTTAAAATGTTAATACCAAAAACATTTTGGATTTTTATATTTGAGAATTCACTGGTATCCAGAAGTTTGGAAGAATGAATTTTATTGCTTCAAAACCCATCAGGTAAGAAAATTAAGCACTTCTATCTTTTTTTTTTTTTTTTTACTCCACCCCTAAACTACAAGAACTGTTCAAACATGCCTTGAGTTTCTCCCTCTTGTGCTTTCTGACAGTAATGCTACACTGAATTATCACCTAATTTTCTTTGCTGATAATTAGTTTTCAATTTCCAAGTTTTGGTTTCTTTATAAGAGTTAAAAAAAACAAACCAGAACAAAAAAACCCCCAACAAAACATAAACCTCCATAGAAATTATCAAGTGCTATTTTAGAAAATTAGACTTGATGCAAATGGCTCAGAAGAATGTTAAGCTGTAAGTCAGAAGAACGTTACTAACCCTGTGCCATGCATGTTTTCCACTTGTTGAAGGCTAGATTCAATAACTGGCGTCAGAGCTTCAAATTCTTCCACATGCAATATTCTGCACATACCCCAAATTTTTTTAAGGGCAACTAATGCGTAAAGTCGAACGCTGAAATTATGGTTAAAACACCACTGTAGAACAACTATGAGTGCTTTCTTCAAAGCTGGCTTCTAAAAAAAACAAAGATAGAGACGTTTCTTTCATTTATGTTAAGTCTTAATGTACCATTCAGAAGTAAAAAAGTAAGAGTGGCTCAAGAAACAGTGGCTTCCTCCAAAAACAGCCTTTCAGAAAGTCCAAAGCTTTAACAGTACATCTGTGTGCAAATACAGGCCTCAGAACATGGTCCTGATTTCCTCTCTTCCTTCTCACTAGGGCACAGACCTACAGCCCGCACTTGTGTTTTGAAAATATATTAATTTGCTTTAAAATTATTCTGCATACACAGAAATCTCTATTTACTTCTGATTTTGCAGCACTTTAGAAAGCTGATCTTGCAAATGCATGCAAAAACTAAACAACAGAAATGCCTGGACTGATTCAGATGTGAAGTAGTTGATCTAACGTAGCATTGGACTGTATTTCATTGTCTATCTTAAAGTTCAATACAAAAAACAAGAATTCCAAATAAAGAATTCTATATGTAATACGGATTAGCTACTGCCAAAGAACTCCATATCTGGGTGTTGTTCTTCTACATAAAGATCATCTTCTTCCAGATTATCTCTGGCCAGTTCCATGCAGACTAAACAAGAGCGGCAAGCAAACCAAACCCAGGTGCATCCACATGTTTAGTTAAAACTGGAGTAGCTGTTCTAGAAAAACACACAGGTATTCAGGCCCTATGTATCCAGAACATCTGCCATTTAGCTAATTTTCATAAGTCCAATATGTTACAGAGGTGACAGGAATATCAGTTTTCCATATCAAAGGATACCTTAGTAGGAAGTAGGTATTAAAAAGGTTTTGAAAAGGGACTGCAAAAATGGTTTTTATTTCAGAAATCCATATACAGTGCAACCAAATAAAGAATGAACACTTTAGCCAAACTTACCTTCTCTGAGGTATTCTGAAGAATGATGTCAAAGTGCGATAACACTGATAAAAATGTGCAGATGCTTGTTTTAAGCTTTTCTTCATCCTAAAGCAAAAGAGAATGTAACAATATGCGTATATAAAACGTTTCTATACCCTGTAAGTTTTCACAGTATGTTCTACAGATGCCATAGTATCAACACTATTAAAAAACCTATGTGTTTCCACAGCAAAATTTATTAAAATATAAGGTTCATATTAATAAGATTTCATTTTTCCTAACATGTTATTTGCTTTTTACTAACACATTAATCAGAACAAAGTATACAGCAGTGTAAAAGAGCTAAAATTCAACCCAAATTAACTGTATTCTCCCACTCTCCCACAAAAAACCCTTGAACCCAATAAAAACCTTGGGGATATTTTTCAGTGCTTGCACTTTTCTGTGTCATCACAAACGTTGAGTATCAGATGCAGAACAAATAGCCTAGCATCAGCCTCACCCAGGTTCTGTACTAGAAGAAATGAGTTTCCACACTTCTGTTCACCACTTCTGTTTACAGATATAGTTCCTACTCATCCATTTTGCCACAGCATTACACTGGGTGCTCGAGTTCAGCTTAATTTTAATTCTTGTCCTACTGTCTGACTTTAAGTAGAGTAGCAGCTAGGCCATTTGGTAAGCAAGACGACGCCCACATTTAACTGTTACGAGTGGTGACCTTCAGCAAGAGGCACCACTGCAAGTAATGTCTTTCTACACACTGGAGAAGATGCAAGCACAGTCATTGTCTACTCAGTCCACATGTACAATGATAACAAATTCAAGGACATCACTAGAATTACTATTTCTACAGGTCAGCTCTTACTTAAAAAACAATCCAACATAAAAATTAAATGCTAGTAAGTCAGTTCTCCTCAGTCAACCCTTTCCTGAGTTTTGGGTACCATAATTCAAACCCCTGCCTCAACTTTTGGAACCACATTACAGAACTCCACAGTGAGGAACTCCATATTAAACGCTGCAAATTGACTATCTGTTATGCCAGGCACGTTCTCACTGACAAACAAGATGCAGAAGACAAAAGCTGGGTGCGGAAACCACAAGCAACTTTGCGATATCTTCCCAAACTCAGAATCCAGGGCATCTATGCGTTCCTGATGGCTCTTCTATTGGCGACTGCAAAGATTCTGACTCACTGTGCCAGCTCTACTGTCCCCAGAGAAGTACATGATAAAACGAAATCTCTCAACTGGAAGAATTCACCCATCTTCAGCCACTTTTGTATCACAAATTTCTAAGTGTCTCACATTGTATTTCAGACTCACTTCCAAGTTAATCTGATCTGCTCAACAACCTAGTGCTTCTAAACAAAAATTAGAATACATGGAAATTAAGGTATGGGAAAACAAACTGTACCCTCTTTGTTCAAATTACTTCTCAAGCGAATGCCAAAGTTCTTACTTACATAGCAAAAGCAATCCCAGAACTTATTAAGGAATTGGGGGTATTTATGTAGACTCAATATAACAATCCATTCTATGAAGTATTTCACAGATGCCTGATTGTTACTAAATCCTGCCTGGAAAACTTTGTCAAGGGTTCCACACAAAAAATTCTGAGAAAACAGAATCAGATAAGCATTTAGTATATTGTTAGAATTATCTTAATGAAAAAAAAAAAAATCTATATAAAAGAACATTCTCAGCTTTATCATAATATTAGAAGTATTTTTAATACTCAAATGGAAACATTTTAGAACCATCTAAATTCTGTATTATACTTTTCAAATATTTTATTAAGAAGCAGCATTAGATGAAACTAAAATTTCTCCATTTTCTGAGTGTTCATAAAGTAGCAACATTTTTACTGAATGAAAAGCTTTAAATCAGTCACTCAGTACAGAGTTTTACGTAGCTTTTAGCCAGCTTTAACAGGAACAATCTAGTCTCCTATAATCCACAAATCCAAGAACCAGTTGTTAGTGACCTCTAGAAATGCATCATAAATCTGTGACTTCAGACTGAAAGAATGAAACTACACAAAACTTCTACACCAGCCACAGAGATTACATGCCTTTTATATCCTACTATAATTTAACATAGGCAGTTTGCATAACACCAAAATTACTCTGGAAAGTAGCTATTTATTTATTTAAGAATTCACAGTGAAGAGCAATACCTGGTCAAGCTTCGGAAGAAGGACTAAGACTGTCTGCCATACCCGGGTTTTAATTCTATGCTGTAAAGAGTTTGCATAATAGCGTGTTCTAGATCTGGATACCAGTTCATCCTAAAAGGAAATTAAAAGGTTAATTACCTATTCTTCCTTTAAAATTGAATACATGGAAATATACTCCACTGTACTAAGAAAGCAGCATTTACTGCACAGCTAGTATCAGCATTGAATATAAAGTTAGGAAAAATTTCATTTACTTAGAATTAAATTTTGAAGCTTGTCCATGAGAATTTTGGAAAGTTGGAAAAAAAAAATTACAATTCCACTTAGTATTAGAGCACAAAAATGTTAGGTATTAAGACTCTTCAACAGCAGAAAGTTGAAGAATTTACAGCACCTACTGTACATGAACAATTAAAATAGTACTACATTAGATGGAGCATGAAGACGCAAGCTGTCATTTAATTATATGAGAACTGAAGATCCTAAGTGAAGGGATGAGTATGTAAATGAAAACATCTCTACTTTAGTGTCTACATTTAAAAAATGGGCTTAGGGATGCTATCAATTAGATCAGCTTGTAACTACAGCTCCAGTTTTGAGACAGGAATTGATATTCTGCAATAAGATGTTTTATGTGAAAGAAAATAGATAAATGGACCTTTAAAAAGATTTTAAATTTATCTTCTCATATACCTTAGATTCTTTCCCTATGTACTGTTTTGGCATTAAAATACATGACACGCAAAACTATTTCCTTAATTTTTTAAAGGGAAAGTTATTTGGTGATCCAAATCCTATACTAATATTAAAATGCAAATACACTTTATCTTTGCACGTTTAAGTTTCATATTTGAGCAAGTAAGGAAATCACTTTTAAAGTTCGCTTTTCCCACTTGATCAATCTTTCAACACAAATATTATCAATTTTTCTCCAGTAGTTAATTGAGAGGAATGAAGGACCACTCATTTCCTGTTCTTCAGACAAAAGCAGAATTCTGTAGTACAAGTATGCAGGGTGTAAGTTTCTAATAGCAGCTGGAGTAATTTACCACTGACTTTATACTAGTGCCAATGCATAAGCAGCTATGATATAAAAGAAAATCAGACCCCAACCTTCTCCATTAATTCTATTTATAAAGGTCTTCTAAGGAGGCAATAGCTGTCTCAATTCAAAAGATAGTCTGCAATTGTTAAAGTGAAATGCAGTGCTTCAAAATGCAGCCTAAGGGAAGATTCTTAATGAATAATGGTTACAATTTGGATAGTGTTCTGTGAAGTCAGAAAATCCACTAAAAAGAGAGAAATAAACCCGAAAGACAATTTTTACTATTTTGGTTTAGCTGAATTAACTTCTGTCTCATAACAAAAAAAATGTATTAGTGGGTGGATCTAGACGGGCTATCCAAACATCTGTAAATACATCCTGTCAACCGTAAATACTTTGCCTTTTAGTAATTGTACTAACATCACATTAGATACCAAGAGAAATGAAGTTTACTTTATCAAGTAGTTTGATGAAAATGTCTTCCATAAACGTCTTATGCAAGGTATTTGATCCATCCAACAAGCACAGAAATTTAATAGCACAAACCCGGACGTAGTGATCATCACGATTTGTACTGTAAAATATTAATTAAAAAACAGAAATCAAACTCTACTGGTTCAGACATAAATATAATTCCTAAATTATAAAAGCAGCACCAAATGACATCTTGAACATACAGCCATCAAGTTGTCTGTAGTGAGACAATATGTAAATACAAATACCCAGAATCAGAATTTTAAGAGTCTGTTCATCATTGCTGATGAAGAAAACTAGTGTGTTCCAGATAACCTGCCCCTGCTTCTATCTACAGGTCTTTAATAGCACTTAAGTGTTTAAAGTAATTTCCTATAGAAATAGCTGTATCACAAGTTTCTGAAGTTCTGTGTCTGTAAACGGTAATCTTAAAACAGCTTACAGTTTGGGTCAAATATTCTAGTCCAAAACAACACTTGATTCTTATTATTCAGAGACATTTGGAATAATTAATGCTAAGAGCAGAGCAGAATTAATGACATTTTAGGTAACAAAGCATCACACAGCTGCAGATTCTCACAACCAGACATTTGGAAACCAAGAAGCTTTTGGGAGAAAATAAAGTAGCAGTGAACTTTGGCAGTAGATCTTATAAAAGCTCAAGTTTTAGCAACTACTAACACTTCTCAAAACACTATGCTAGAACTGTTTCTCTGACTTTCTCCCACCGAGTAAAGGTGGGAGTGAAACAACAAAAAAAAGTTCAATAACCCAGCAGCCAATGACCCCGTTTCAACAGCTGGAGCCTACTGCCAGTATGCAAGCTGAAAAGGTCAACTACCAACATTAAAAAGCCAAGCTCCAAATCTGGCTGCACTAAAGCCCAAGTTTCTTAACGGTCCTGCCTACAACGATAAGGTACCTATCAGCTCTATGTGCTAAAAAGCATTACTTTTATGAGGTGAAACAATGAGGAAGTAGTTACTTCAGTCCCATTCAGATTAACAAGTGGGATGTATCTTCCTGAGAATACTTAGCATTTTCTACATTCTGTATTTGAAGTAAGACTACGACGTGATGCACATCCTTTTACCAGTATTTTAAAAGATCATGAATACATTCCTTATGGGTCTCTTCCAACTTGAGACATTCTGTGATTCTATGATAAGAAGCTGACTTCAAAACCAGCATCTTTCCTATTGTAGCATCAAATCGTAACAAAGACACCATTCACATCAAATTTATAAGATGTACCCTCAAAATCATTACCTTTCTGTAACAACATTTGCTGCACATTTTTCTCCAAGATTTTCTATGAAGGCATGCACATCCTGAATAAGTCTTCGCAGATGAAAGAAGACAAAGCAACAAATTAGCAGAATAGGATACAAAAGCTGTTTTCAATAATTATCTCAAAGTTTAAAAGAAAACAAAGTGCATAAAATTATAACAAATACAATGAAGCTTTTTTTTTTATATATATACCTTTGATCTCTCCTAAATACAGTTCCAAAGACACAAGCCTCAGTGATAAGTTCACAATAATTTCCAGCATTTAAGAAAGCATTTGTCAAGGCACTTCTCTCATCAACAGTGGGAAATATCCAAGATCGACAACAATGACTAAGGACCACATTGAACACTCCAGTCTTTGTAGTGGACATATCTATGAGCTTGAAAATTATCTGAAAAGAAGAAGAAACAAGAGATTCAAAAATCTAGTTTTCAGAAGTGCTGGAATTATTAGAATAATATTGCAGTGATACCTATCTCAGCAGATCTGATCATCTTCCGCATCCTACCTCTGCTCAGGTTAATGCTGTCTTCAGTCTATTTACAATTCCCTGATTATATGGGCAGGTGAATGGGCAACAATGGCCATGCTTTTGTTAACGGACAGAAATGGTCTTTGCTTAAACAGATGTAACACCGGATGCTTTACACCAACAAATGCATCTGTGCTTACTTCATCAGTATTAACCTGGTGTTTTTAAGCAATCCTTATCAATTTAGAAAAAAAATAATTAAACATTATACAAAATTTCTTCCATAGGGAGTCATATCACTAATTCTCTTCTTTAATGAGGACTACGTTAATTTTTAACTCAAATACAAATTTTAACTTCAAGTGGAAAAATGTCTTTGTACCATTAAATTTTGGGTTTGTTTTTGAGGAGGGCATATTTAAGATATGAAATAGCTATCTAGAACTTCTCCAAAAAGGAGAAAAATAAAACAAAAATGGCCACAAAATTTTCCTTTCCTGCTTCCTTCATTAGGCTAAGTGCAAGAGTAAACTTCAGTTAGAAAGCAAATTTTTTCTAAGAAATTGCAAGCATTTGGGAGAGGACAGGGAGATTCCGAATGAACAGGTGGGGTTTTTGTAAATTCCTTCTTAGACAACTTCTGTTAGAGCTGCCCATTAGAATGGTTTTCCAGAAGGCGTGACAGTTCTTACAAGACAAAGCTTCTTCTCTTCCCCACTCTGTAATGATACTTTTGATAATGTGACAATTCTTTGACAGTAACTTTGTTTTTACAGAGAAAGTTGTTCTGAATTGCTAAGGTTTAAAGCACCAAGAAACTCATGAAGAGCTTAAACTGAAATACTGGAATGCACTCTGAAGAAATGCTTTCTGGAAAAAAAAAAAAAAAAAAACCCAAAACAAAAAACCCACAAAAAACCAAAAACAGTACTACATTTGCTTAAGTCCTGCGAGCACCCAGCTAGCGCCAATACTCAGGCTGTTTNGGAAAACCCACACTAGAAACATCTGGTCGTCTTTACAAAGAATTCAAACTTTTCTTTTGGTGCGAAACCAGGCATTGTAACTTTCCCAGTATTTCCAAAATTGAACCATTGTGTTTCACCCATAAGGAAGCAGCATGACATTTACTATGCGTTTCTCAATACTGAAATGTTTTTCAATTGTTTCATTAACATAGTAAAAGTCTAGCACACACAAAACAAATTTAAGAAATTTAAGTTCTAGCACAATTAACATTTGAATAATCAGAAAGGAAAAGGAAAAGTGCAGCAGAAGAAACGCAGCCTGAGAACACAGTGCTCTGGGCAGTTCTGCAAAAGCACTTCTGGATTTTACCATAGCAATATTCCCTTTTTTGGCTGAAAAATACCCCTTTATTCCACCCCTTCTAACTATTATTAAAAAGACAGAGTGCACTGTGGTAGACAAAATTAAAATTATGCTTCTGTGACAAATCAGTATCAGGCAGTTCCATTTTTTCTTTCTCTTAGGTTAAATCTAAATAGCCATTGCACAAAGGGTCAATGGCAACAGAGACTGCCGAGGACTGGGATAAGAATATAGGTAAGTAGGCACTTGCTTGGGAACTTTATCTTCATTTTCTTATGAAGGGGCAGAAGGTGGCTCGACCAGATGCCCTTTGTTGAGTATAGGAGACCTTCGTTAGCTCCTTGGTGCCTGCTGTCATGGTATGTCCCACTGCAGACAATGGGATAGCTGTCACACAGACTCAAGACTCTCAACATCGGCAAAATACACCTTACATAAAGCTTGAAATACTCACGCTGAAGTTAAGACAGTAATTCGAAGAATTCAAACAAATTTTAAGATCAAAGAAAAATAAAAAACTAACCATAGCTCATCAGTTACTACAACACTGAGCAGACAATTATCCATTGCAGATATTCATTAAAAGACAAAGCTAACCAAGTGCCAGAACTGAAGAGATATTTTTACCATCTTTGCATATGTGTCTTATTTTGGCTTGGGTCCACACGAAGACTACAAATGTGAAGTGCTATCTACTATTGAAAATAGATGACAGTAACATTCATTTGAAGCAACACATCAAGAACAAAAAAAGATAAAATAAATGGAACTATTTTAAGATACTTAAGGCTAATATGGAGATATCACAGCAATTGTAAATAGCTAGGAAGTTTCCATTTTTCTGTATTTTATTAATTTTTAATTTATTAATTTTGGAGTGTCTGGCTGAAAATAAAGCTGAGATATTTACTATTATTTACAGTATTTTATTAATTTTTAATTTATTAATTTTGGAGTGTCTGGCTGAAAATAAAGCTGAGATATTTACTATTATTTACAGTTTCAAGTGTGACACCAGGACAGAGCTACTTATGGTGACTTCAAAGAAGAACTGCAACCCCTCAACAGTGTCACTGTAAGTGTAAAGCAGGACATCAAACCCTGAGTCTCAGCATACATATATACACTGGTAACTACTAGATAATGTATTACTGCTCTGGTAGAAGTCTTGCAGTCATTGTGGACTGTTCTGCACAAACATGTAATTAATGCTCAGAAGAGAAAAAAGCAAAAAACCCAAGAAAGAATATTTAGAAAAGACACGGTAAACAACTTTCCAGTGTATAAAGCCAAGATGAACCAACATTCCAGTGCTGAAACAGTTTTAGTGACTCAAAATGAAAAAAGAACACCACCACATATGGAAGAACTTTTGGAGTACAGGAAACACATACATCGTACCAAAAAAAAAAAGTAAAAATTCATTTTTTCTCTTCTTAACAATGGAGGCAACTCTACCATGCAGTATTAAATTGAACTCTGACTATGATTTTTATGTTTTCTCCACCTGGACCCTCGGAGAGAAAAAGAAAAGTCTTTAAAGAAGCAGTTAAAGTTGGCTTGTTCAGTAGCATTTATTAAAGTTTTAAACAGTTGAACTTTTCATTTAAGAAAGTATTTTCATAAAGACTGAACTATTAGGAAAAGGCATAATTTTTCCAGAATACTAATAGTTTGTGACAGTTCAGGCGGCAAATCCTGAACAAAATATTGAGTGGGAAATGCATAATGTAAAAATAAAATAAAGACCAAAAAAATCCATTTTGCTGAACGTGAAAGAAACAATGTATTTGTTTAGTCTCAATCTACTTCTCAGATCTTTTGTGTTATGGATCTCAAACTAGTACCTTTTTGGAAATGAAAAATTAACAATAGCTGAAGGAAAAATAAAAAGTAAAAATATATTTTTAGATCCAGATAAAATTTATGCTCACTCCCCAAAAAACAATTTTTAAACTGACCTCTTTTATTTTGGCATATGCTTGACCCTTGGCACTCGCAGCAACAGCTAGAACCTCAGTATCAAAGACGAACTCAACAAACGCTTTTAGATTGGACCAAAATATTAGCTGTGTGTTGCTCAAAGAGGATATAATTTTCCAAGCCAAATCAAATGCTTCTATGCAGAGAGACTCCGCTGAGTCCAGAAGCTGAAAACAAAGAGAAGAAAGAAGCATTACGTTTGACAAAAATCACCCCCCAAACTATTAATATCGTGCAGTTGTTTTACCTTGGGAACAAGGATTTTCATACAGTCGAACACAGGTAAAACTTGGTCCGAAGGAAGAATCGTTAGGGCTTCTAATGCAGACTCTAGCATTTTTCTTGACCTTTCAACTGCAGATAATGACATTTCTGAAGTTTCTTCATACTCTTGAGCCCGTGTTGGAAATGAATTTAAAATGAAACGAAGGCAAATCCACTGGTCACGAACATAGCGTGCAACAATCTTCCCCCATCCTTGAGATGCTGTTTCTTCACATAAGCTGTAAGGAGAATATTACTCTTAAATATACGTTGTATTAATTTATCTTGCACATTCCCACTCCACCAGAAGAAACTTAACCATACAAACTCACTATACTTCAAGATACTAAAATTTACACAGGCTCAAGGGGAGACTGGACAAGTTTATGGAAGAGAAATCTACAAATTTTTATTTATTTTTTTTTTAAACACAGAAAAATCAGTTCTAGGCTCAGGCAGTCTCATTAGTCATAAGCATTTGGTTTTTGGTCCTCAGGCTTGCTCTGGGCTTCCCTTTCCCAACAGTAAATAATTTCCTTTTAAACTGGCTTGTATACATGCTGTGGCTTTGTGTAGTGTATATAAATTTAAGCTGGCGTAAAGATAAGCAATGTTCAAAGCTAGCTCTGGCTTCCTAACATTAGAGGACTGAGAAAATGAACATGTGGTCTGATCAATTACGGATGCTTTAGTGTTCTAAAACCTGAATGTTAAAACAAAAGAGCAACTGAATGATTAGTTTGTGTTCAGAAATTTTATCTTCGCAAAAAGCTATCAAAGAAAAGAACATGAAAAGTCAGTATCTTAATCACTGCTCCAGCCTAATCAAATTTATTCTGGAGAATTACTGAAAATATAGCACAGACATACCTACTTTTTTCTTCAATATAAGATGGCTTCTTCAATAGTTCATTGAATTGAGAAAAGGAAATAAATCTCTTCAGAGCATCCACAGAAGGCAGAGATTCAAGTTGCGCTTCAGGTTTCCGACCCATTATCTCACAAACTGCTGTAAGCGAAGCCATGCTAGCTACTTTTTTAATCTGTTCTTTAAGCTTCGGCTCCTAATTAAAACCAAATCATACATGAACAAACATGCACCAATTTCTTCTAATGTGATACAAATAGCCTAGTGATACATTTGATAATCCTCCTATTTGTATCACCTCAGACATCATAAGGTAGCAAATTCTGCATCCTTCTACTTCCTTATGCTATGCATAGGGTAAGAAAATAACTTTGCTTGACTGGGTCAGTGCAATCAATCACAAGTTGCAAGCATTGAAAAGAGTAGAAAACTTGCGAATTACAGTCACTTATTCATCAAGTGCAAGTGCCTAGCTCGACTGCGATGGAACGCTTCTATCTTATCAGGTAGCAGTTTACATATGTTACTGGATAGCAATTAGAAAAACAATGCGGGCCCATGTAGTCAGAAACCCAATGCAACAAAACAGTTGAAATTCAGAATATCACGTGCAAACTGCTCCAAGAGGCTAAAAGGTCAGAACACCTACTATGATTATTCTGTGTGATAAACATATATTCAGAGAGGCATGAAATAAAAAGTCTCAATAAAAAAAAAAAAAAATATATATATATATCAGTAAGCATACAATTCCCTAATAGTATTAAAAGATCAATGTTATTTTAAATAATTTCAGCCATCTACAGTACATAAAAGATTTTTCTCATCTCTAATTACTCAAGTGTTTTCTTTTTCCTTCTTAAACTGAAGACATACTACACGTGCAACTCAAGAAATCATCATGACAATGTAATTCCATTGCATTTAAAAGAGGGCAGTAGAGGCAGCCAGTGAACACTAAGTTTGAACCATAAATTGCTTGCTTTGAAATTACTGGAAAAAGTATGCAATTCACATAACCATAGGAAGGAAAAAAAAAAAAACCAACAAAAAAAACCACCAACCCAACTCTTGCTTATTGTTTCCTTAGCAAAGTAAACCTAGCAAATCAAATACATACAATCTTTTTAATGTGCTAATAACTGTTCTTGATCAATAATTCAAAGATTATTATAATCACCCAACAAATCTTAATTTAAATCTCCTCCTTTAATAGAAGTTATTAATGTTTCTTTATCTTTTGAAAATATATCTGTTTCAGATATACTAGCCTAATACATACAACTATGGGACAATGAACATAACTATAAGAAAAAGCAAAAGCAATGCTGGGTTCCAGAATTTCTTCTTCTCTGTATGTTCCAGCTCGGAAATTCAACAGATCATTAATACACAAGGCATTTTCATTTGACAGTAACTTCCTCTGCAAGACTAGTTCATATCTGAGGAAAAAGCTTTTGGAGTACACATAGTTTGGAGTACACATTATTACAACTGAAGTTTTACAGGCTTCTAGAAAAATGTAATATAAGTACCAAAAGTACTAACAATCTTAGCTACGAATATTTTACATTAACATTATACTGCCCACTAAAGACACATATGTGTTAGGGAATATATGTACACACACATACATACTCACACAAACTTTTTATTATATTATACATGAGATATATTTATATGAATATGTATAATAAAATGTATAAATATTTGTACATTGTTAGATTTATCATGTGTTTATATATAATCTAAAACTTATATAAGCATTACTAAAAATATTTATTTTAATTAATATCTACTGTTGTAAATTATGTTAAATTACCTCTTCACAAGTTCTCTCCTGAAGATTACGAATAGACGCATTTGTCAGGGACAAAATGAAATTCTTGATAGACGGTACTTTCTTCCAGCTGACTTGCAAGCACAAATTCACCATCTCTGGAATTAAAGCTAAGTATAGATCACAACGATCCAGATCGCCAACCTAAAAATGGAGAAACAAAGGTAAACAGAAGCATTAAGAGGAGGAAACTTAAACTGAAAAGAAAGAAAACTAATAGTAACAATGTTAGCAGAAGGAAAACAAACAACAGAAGTCACTGCAGTTGAACAACCTTTTATTTAAGTTGGTTGGTTTGGGTTGGTTTTGTTGTTTTTTTGTTTTGGTGTTTGTTTTTTTTTTTTTTACTATAATTTTTTAAATCTCATCTTATAGGTTCTTTTAGTTTTAGGCCCAGGAGTATGCCTTAGAAGAGACTGTGAAATTCTGAATCTCCACTTCTTTTAATTGGTAAGTTCACTTAACTTCCCCTCCTGGGCCCAGAGGGCTGCCATGTACGAGCACCTGAGCGCCAGAAGCCAAGTTCAAAGCCAACTCCGTTATCAGATCACAGCACAGCACTGCACCCTGTATGCACTCTACGGTGCGCCTCGCACTTCTTCCCCAGCTACATTTTATCTCATAACTAGCTCATCTTGCTTGTTTTATGGCTTTTTATTCTCCTCTTATATTTGCAACTTTTCTCCACATACTGTAAAAAAAACACCCCCATATAGAGCCATGCACTTGAGGAACTGCATGAAGAAAAACTCTTCCTCTGGTTTTGAGAGAAAATACACCTTTGAATTTTCACTTACCTTCAGAAACCATTCTCCTGATTCAACTCCAACTTTTGCTTTGACGCAGGATCACATTCCACATTGATCTTCCATCACACTCGTATTTTGGGGACTGTCCACTACTGCATTTCTTTCTTTGCATTTCCCCTTTAATTGGTACTTTCCATACTGTTTCTGAGGAAGTACCCCAGAGCCCCATGCTCCTCTCCAAGTTTCCACCCTTGCAGAAAAGACACGCTTTCCTTTCCCCTCCAAATTAGAGACTTTTCTCACTCTCCCAAACATGAGAAGCAAATTTGACTTCTGTTCATTATCATTTCTGCACACTTGTCTATATGTATTTCTCCATGAAGCCTGAACTGGTTTTATTTTCTAAACTCACTCTTTATTAAAATTATTTAGTGATGCCACTTCACATTTTGTCCATCTCCTTGTTATAGTCACCTCTTCCTTTCCAATCTTTCTAGTCTTCTCCCTTCTTCCCAATAGTCTATCCAAATACAGTCTACTAAATGAACAATCTTTAAACTGATGTCTTCTTTTTAAGTCTCTGTTTTGGTTTTCTGTCTTTTATAAAATTAAAGGTGACAGAATTAAAGGTCACAATTAAAAGAACTGGGAAGATCTTAGAACTTTTCATTTTCTCCTACTCCATATCCTTCTCTTGAAACTCTTAATCTATTTTTACCTTGCTTTCGAAGTTCCTACTTCATATTTCATTGAGCTTTTGAGTTTTGAGAATTAGCCACCTTTTTAACTTCCACCAATCTCTCTTTCTGAAATCTGTTTTCTTCCAAAAATAAAACATTCTCCTTATCAACATTACATTCTAATTCCTCTTTCTCCATCTGGAAACATCTGTAAATATTTTGCTTACGTGTCTTGTGTCTATTGACATACAATGTGAAAGTTCTTTAGAGAAGGAAACCTGTACCTCCTCTCTCTCTCTCTAAAAAGCTGTGCAGTTCTTCAATACATTCAAGAAGGTATTTTTAAAGAAGTCAAACTCCTCTATCATCAAGTGATTTTGCTTCAAAAGTCACAGGTTTCTTTGGGATATAAACTTAAACACTGGCCACAGCAAAGAGCAAACAGTGGAAGACAGTCAATAAAGATGTTGACCAGGCTGAGTACTGAAAGTCTCCAAACTACAAAGTTAACATAAGTGTTTCTATAAAAACTGACTTACTAGGTGTTTAAAGACTTGATATGAAAATTAGGAACAGTGGTAAATCAAATTAACAAGCAAAACCGCACCAAAGTGTCTTTCATAATAATTACTTACAGTGCTTAACTCATTTGTAGTAAGCCGTCGGAGAACAAATTCAAGAATACTCTCCACAGGTGTCATTAGAGATTTCCAGATAAAAAACAATACTCCATCTGCGCAAAGAGAGGAAAAAAAAAATGTATTAACATGCAGAAATACAACTTCCTTAATAAATTTATTGTATCAAGCAGATTTAATTAAGACTCAGAGTTATAGAGTAATAAATATTCAAATACCTAAGAATACCCTAAACCAGTTCTGTACTCTTCAGCTGTGTAAGCCACAGGGCTGAAAAAAACAAACTAGATGATACTCCTTCCTGAGAAATATCATGAATTAGCGAACCAAAACCCACATAAAACCAGAAGACCAAAGCATAATTTTCCAACTTTTAATGCACACTTTTGTCCTACTCCCAACCCTCTGCACAAACAGCTTATCAATGATTTTACTCTTTAATAAAGAACAAAAGTTTCCATATCCAGCAACTAACCCTGTGTGAGAAAAATGCAGTTATGCATCTCTAATATGTACTAAAGTGAAACTGTTTTTTCGGTTGTTTGGGGGTTTTTTTGCTGTTTCAAAATAATTCAGCTTTGGACACAGAGTGATCTTACAAGATTCAGTCAAGTAACTTCCTGGCTTAACATTGTAAACAAAAACCCAAGGTTATAAAAGGAAAAGCAGTACTTTCTCTAAGAAAAGACTAGGCTAACAAAGTATATCACATGTGCATAGCACTTCACAAACAAAATGACACAAGTTTATTACATAATCAAGGTGGGTTACTCTGGTAAATCATATTTAACCACAAACACACTTCAAGGGTAAGGGCTAAGCTGAAAGCCAAAGAAATAACGTATTAGTATGAAAATGGAGTTAAAATACTCTGCATGACCATCTTGTTCTAAAAATACCAGTCATTAGTTTCACTATTTAGGACAGTTAGCCAGAGGTTACCTCTGCTGGTTTTTTTCTGGAGTTAACTCTGAGTAACACTTCATGTAGTGAAATTACTATGAAATGGAAGGCCTTCAAAAGGTAGAAATATAAAGGGACATTATTTCCCAAAGTTCCAAATCTATATGGTACGTACTTGCAAAGTTCTCTATTAAAATGGCTCATTGGACTGCATTTCTAATCCTTAATTTGTTTGGAACAGTTTAACTGTGTCAGATTATTATCACATTTCATCATAAGTCTCAAATCACTAAAACACCTTCTGCACTTAAAATTCAGAAAAACTGCAGATAAACACATTGGACATAAAATCCAATTCACTACCAGTGGCTCTGTAGCACTAGAAAAAATAATTAGCAAAAACTTACTGTTTAAAATAATAAAGTCTGACAACAGTACAGACAGCAAGACCTGTAGAAAAATGCTGCTGATTTCAGCATGCATTTCAGACACATCTATCTCCATTGAAGCAGTCTTAAATGAAAGACTTCCTAATTGTTACTATTTTTGTTTTATAAGCTTAAACTCCTTCCTTCTTCCCTCTCATTTCATCCTTTTCCATTTGACAGAAGGACTTTTCACCTCCCGTTTAATCAACATGGAAACAAAACTTCTGTATTTTACAGCACTTGTCTTCCCACCCCTCAACACAGTGAATTCACAGCTGCAGAAACAAGATGACTTTGGGTCTCCCGTGCAGGAGGATGAAGCATGAAAACACTGTAGGAAATAATACAAGAAAAGAAAAGTAATCCTCATTTAACTTAACACAAAAAGATGCAATGTTACAAGTCCAATTCTGAAAGCCTCTCGAAAGACTCTGCTGATGACGAGCTGTGCTGAATACCTACGGGGGTGTTCAAAAGGATGGAGACGCTGTGATTGATGCTCAGCCTTGACGTACCTTAAGAACTCTATAAGCAGAACTTAATGTGTTAAGTCAGGCGTCAAAATTCCCAAAGCAGGAGCAATCAATTACATCCACATTAGCAAGCACAGAAGGAGATAAGGCACACAAGGAAATTATTTATGGAGTTAAATTCTTGATACAAAAAACCTAACGTGCACTCGCATGTGTTTTGTAGGGTTTTGCTTCAGGCTTGTTCTAGCCTCATGCTGTAGACTGAATGCACACTGGCAGCTGGGGCACGTCTTCCACTTTAGTTTCATCTGAAGGAATCCAATTCAGCAGTCACAGACCATCCCACAATATGAATTTTAACAGCCTGCATAATCTGTGCTCAATATTTCAGTCAAACAGCTAAAATTCAAAAGGAGGGTGAAGGTATAAAGCACTTTTTAAAATGAGGGTGAGCATTTACTTCAAGGCTGCATTTAGACATCTTTATGAAACCTGGGTGCAGAACCTGAAATAATTCCCCCCCCCAAAAGCCGAGATCTGTGGCCCCTGTTCCAAAACTACTCTTACATTCCATATTATAAAAAGTACTGAAAAAAATCCCCAAATAATCTCGGGAACCGGAAACCAAAAGCCAAAATCCTTCTTGTTCCAGTTCAGCATCCTAATTCATGACAACAATATTGCAATTTTTCATGTGCTCTTCAGGAAAAAAAAAAAAAAAAAGTCTATTCTGGTTACAAATTGACCAAGTTCTAACAACAGGAGTAAATAAGGACTCCATAGTTTTTGTTCAGACTCTCCTGAAAGGTCTACAAGTTAAAGCGCTCAATCTGTGGCAGGGCAAAACTCCCAGACAGTCAGATCAGCAGGCTTGCGCTTCAGTGGGTACCTCAACCTTCTTGCTTCCAACCAAGGCCAAACTAAAGCCAGTCAGTCAAGTGTGCCTGCTGAAATCATGCCTAATACTGTGAAATCATCAGAGGCATCCTGTCTTTTGCAGTCTGAACAGCGTTAGTCAAGACAAAATGATCTACCAGTCAACTCAGAAAATGGTATGTGCAGGAGGATCACTTTATGCACTCAGGGAAGGCTCTGGCTGAACCCGTGGCAACTGAGCAGGTTAGGCTGGGTTTCTGTGCTAACTCCTTTCTGAACTGTCTAAATGACTAATGGAATCCGTATGTTGGCAAAGAACAGGCCTATAAATATTTGTAATATGGTCATACTCTCCAAACGTTAACTAACTGCGACTCTAATCTTAATGGATAAGAATTGCTTTCTCGGAAGCCTTCCACATTCTCAATTCCCAGTCCTTGGGACACCTTCAGAAGGGCTCCTGCAGGATTGGACCCACAGCTCAATTTCACAACAGATATGTCAGATTGTCAACTTTTACATTTACCACTTCTAGGCTAGGATTAATTTGACAATATAGCCTTAAAACAGTTAAGTACCTTAATTGTAGTTAGACTGTAATTAATATAAGACACAGTATACTGAAGATATCACTAACCATCTTGCGTATTGGAACATTTTAACGAACGGGTCTGCAATAACTTCAAGAGAAGCTGTAGGCTTTTATCTGTTTTCAGTGTTGGTATGTAAGCATTACTGCCAAGTTTCATCAAGACATCCAGAAGAGGGTTCAAGAAAGCCTCTAGTTCAATCCATTCTATGTTGCTTTTTCCACTACACAAAAACAAAAATTAAAAAGAAAGTCTTCTTCTGAATATCTGCCTTAAGTGCTGAAGTCACTTACGGAAATAAACAGGACATGTTTCCAAGTCACTCAAGTATCTTTAGAAATGTTTCCCAGTATGTTTGCAACAACAGTTGGACAAGGTCTAAGGAATGATCAGGGTGACCAAAAGTCCACAGAGAAAAATGCACAACTTCCTGACCTCATCAGGCTGCTACCGGATTCTTCAGGAGTGAGGGGGTAGAAAAAGAGAGAAATGTAAAATAAGGTATTTCATACTTACCTGTATTTATTCCTCATGTGCTCCACGTCTGCAGCCAACAGAATCACTGTTGCAACAAGCTTAGCTTCAAACCAGTCAGGCATAAAGCAATTTTCTCCTGATTAAAGATATTTTAAGGTTTCCACAGTATTTAAAAAATACCTTTGTATTAATTTTTTTAACTTTTGTTTTTATAACTTATTAAAATAAATTAGTAGCATAACAAAAATTGATGCTAACAAGAATATTACTCCTAATTTTTTGCATTCTTTCATCTAGATATAAACCAACTCAAACGTTGCTCAAAAATTGCTTTTTCTTTACACCTCAAAGAAGCTAATCTCATTGGCCTCTATGCTTAAATCAATTTTAGGCAATGTGTTATATTATGTAGTAGCATACATTACGTAGTAGCTCCCAATAGACTTTTCTATTGCTTTTAAAAATACATTAGCATACTTAAGTTAACCAAGAACATAATTCCACTATGCTTTGTCAGAAACACTAGTCGTGATTTTGACCAGCTAAGAGTTATACAAAGAACTACAACTATTCTGTCAAAAGGAAGTTAAAAATCTGAAGTTTCTCTTTTCATCAATCTTCTATGCAGGACTACATCATCATATTTATAAAACTGTTTCTTAAATAGTAGCACACAAACTGGTTTTAGGAGGTTTAGACTGATATGCTTTTGTCTTTGGGAATTTAGAAAGCAAAACACACTTTGGAGGTCCAGTTCAAGCAGCTGGTCATGGTTCATTTTTACTTTTTTTTCCTCCACAGAGCTGCTTATAAGCTAATATTCATACCGAACCAGGAAATTACAAACACCACTTTTTAGAAGTGAAACACAGATGTTTGCCATGGAATTACAGATAATACAGACCAAGGACTAAACAAACACAACAGGAAGGAGAGAAGACCTGCCAAAATTCTGAGCAAAGCATTTACCTGGAATATCAATAGACAAAATTTGCTTGCAACTTTTCTAACCATAAGACAATCAAGTGAAGTTTCCCAGGCTGCAAGAAGCTTCTGAATCTATTCATCATTAGCAAATTCTGGCCTACCTTTTATACATTCTGTAGGTATAACATTAAGAAAGTGTTCAGTTTTGACTTTTGACATTATAAAACTATAAAAAAAATTGATACTATTGCAGTACTTAAGTAGCAAATAAGCTAGTACCACACAAAAGTTAAAGTATTCAGAAAGTCAATTTGCCTTGCAGTGTACCTGAAAGAAAATTCTAAACTAAAGTTATAATAATTTAAAATGTGGCAGTGAAAAATGCAATCCCTTCAGAATTTATCTGCATATTTTATACAGCATACAAAGAACCTTCCTTGGTTATAACATGCAGCATCTCATCTGCTGCAAGCGGTCCAAGATCAAAAGAAGATCATTATGCAGCAAGGTGTGTAATGAGCTGCCAAGCTGCATAACTATATGGCATCGCTCTCCATAAATATACTTGGTCATTTTGCAAAGCTCTGCTGAGAGAAAAAAGCTACAGAGCCTGTATCTAGTCACACTCCCTAGTACCTTCCTCTGCCCCCACGCTCCAGCATTTTCGCACACCACCAAAAAAGTAAGAAAAGAAATCTAATGGACAAACATCAGTGCAGCACTAAAATCAAATGTTAAGGTTTAACTTTCAATTAATACTGCAGGACTCTATTTTATGAAGGAAAACTGGAATTAGAAAATAAAGTTCAAACTTAAGAATAACGAATACCACAAATTAGGTAGAAGTTGAATAGGTATATGTAAACAAACAGTTCTTCAAGAATCTAAAGGATTTTTGTAATCATTTTGTTTAAATTATCTTCAAAATCTTTTTGTATTAATAAACATTTAACTTACCTTCAGATGCTGGTGTCTTAAGGTACTCTCCCACAAGACTGCGTACATATTGACATAATGATGATGTCTCTTGATGTTCAAAATCAGAGGTTACAGACTTTCTGAAGCATCTGTCATTCACTTGCAACCACCTGCAAAGCTAAATTAAAACCAGTAGGTTACTATTTAACCATACTTGCCAGCTCTGTACTGACACTGCCAACGTAACAGTTCATTAAAGCACTGTTAAATATGAGCTGTAACATCAACAAATCCACACTGTGAGGGGTATTAACTGTGTCTACATTGAGGCTTAGCAGACTATTCCCCTCTAATTAACATAAAAAAAAGCTTCTTCTAGAGTAATTCAGAATACCCTAAAAAAGGTTATTAGTACCAAAATAGGAAAAAGCCTGGCTTTTAAAAATAAGCGAGCCTAGTAAAAACTCTCTTATCTCCAAACGGCTTCCCACAGCCAAGTGTTACCTAGTGAGAGCTGCATTTTTTTTTAAATTTTTATGCCAAAAAATCAACAGAATAGTATGCAAATTACAGCATACACAAACAAGAGGACACAATGCAAAAAATCATTTATCATTATATCACTGTAAAATTAACCAAAGTTACATCTGTGTATTCAGTTGGCTCCGTACATCCTATATATAAAATGATTTCTTCTTTGAGGCTTTTTCATAGCATTTTGCAACTTGCAAAGACATAAAACGTACATCCTCAGGCAATTTAAAATTTACAATCTCACTCTACATGGTAGGCACATTTTTCCCTTTGATATTACCCTGTTATTCCTACCAGTGCTGGGTTCACCCAAACAACATGCAAATCAGAGGCAGTTCTTACACTGGCCCACTCAGAGTTTCCCAGGATCCACATTACTTTGGACAGTAATTTCAGAAGTACAAGAACGGGAAACATGCACCGTACTAGCAGACTACCCCCTCTAAAGACAGAGCAAACTTACAAAATAGTTTTCTTCTCCATTAAGTGAAATTTTACAACAGATAGTTGAAGGGAAATGAGAAGGAAGTAGCCACAAAGAGAATATATATAATGTACAGATGTAACTGCCTGTAGACTCCGAGGAGCAAGAGCAGCTTCAGCTGAGGATGTTACATCCACCTGGCATCCTTAATAAAAGTAGAGAGAGAAGCCCAAGCCATGGCTCTGTGGATTCCACAAGGTGCCCTGCTTCGCACTCTCTCCGTGAAGTTACCGGCCATCAGAGGAGTGAGCACAGAGCCCTGATGGGAGAGATTACAGATACTAGTACAGCTTATCAATAGTGATTTTCTTCTTATCATCTTGGCAAAGAATGCAGAAGACTAGGACTGTGATGAACACACAGAAGGCTCTATGAGACCAGTATTCAGGGATGAAAAGTTTGAGTAAGACCTGATTCTGATTTGCATTTCAATACGGTTACACCCAACAGCTGCAATATGAGATGAACTCTAGCAAACACAATCATCTGGAGCATACAACCTCTGAAGTAGTGCAAAAAACCCTCTGCCTCAAGAAAGAGCTTTTTCTTCTGCAGAATTGAGAACTTCTGCATGAAGAAAGAAAAAGTCCTATTTTTCTCCCTGCCCACCTTACCTGAACTTCAACCACTTAAGAATTCTTCCATTTTGAATGTGCCAATTAATTTGTTTAGGGTTAACACCAACCCCGCTATAGATTTTTTTTTTAAATAAAAATAGAAAAAACCCCACAGCTTCCAAGTGAAATATAAATCCATCAGGACTACGCATCCAGAAATTCCAGAATATACCAATGCAAAAGTAGCTATTTAAATATTAAATTAGCAATAATAAATCATACATTTGTATAGGCATTAAAAATGTTTGATGAACATAAAACCAGCCTTAGTTCTCACCTCCATCCATAACATGGTATCTCTCCTCAGGGACTCCTCTGGTCGAAGGGATAAAAGAAAGCTTGAAACTTCTGGGAGGGACACTTTCTCCTGAAGAAATTAATCAAGATACATAGTTGCCAACATAATATAAAACAGACAACATCTATAATAAGGACTCAAGAAGTCTGCTCATCTGCTAAAAGTTTCAGAAAAAGAAACTGACTTTTTCCTTTCCATGACAGACTCATTTTTGCATCTTTTGCACCAACTTATCTTTACCAAAGTACACAATTTTCCCAAGTATTAAAATCTATCCGAAAGTTAATGAATAACTAGAATAGTGCTATTCACTGATGACACCTTTTAAATTAATGTACATAAATGAGTAAGAGTCATCGATAAGTACTATTTCTGTATTTCCGAAACGAAATTCTGCTCAGTCAAGTTTATAGCCATAGCACACAATATGGAAGATAGCCTGCTCATCTAGAAAGCAAGCATGCTATAAGGCAACCAAAACATGAATGCTCTGACTACTGAATAATAAAGGTCTTGCTTTTTCAACATTAATGGTGGTTTTAGCATTCTGGTATTATTAACACCTATATTCTCTTAGGTATTTCAGAAAATTCCATTTAATTTCTGTATGTTAAAAGCTGAGTTTATACAGTGGATATCAAAATAGGATACTATTCCATAACTACTGCATGAAAACCCTACAAGAAAACATCAACTAACAAAAGGTGATGAAAACATTCATCTTATGAAAACCAAAGCTAACAGAAGCATACCCATACTTACACAGTAGAATTTTTTTAAGTAGTTACTAAAAAAATTGCAAATAAAGCAAAATCAGTTGTTCCATGTTGTATTTAGCAGGTTTTTTGAATCCTGTTTACCCTGTAAAAGTGTTAGTGTATTTCTATTACACCAGGAAAAAAACAAAAACAAAAACAAACTAAACTCACCACATCTGTCAAGTGCATAGCTGTTTGAAGAAGATAGCACTGAGCAGCTCCACGCAACAAAATCTGATGTGTAATCATAGTGCACTGGAGGACATCTCTGGAAAGAGGAAAAATATGCACTGTAGAAAACACACACTTACGCAGTTTAAACATTTTCATGTATTTGCTGATGATTATTTTCAATATATTAAATTGTATTTAACTAACATATTCTACAAAGTATAACACAATCAGCCTGATCAGACAGCATACAACCCAGAACCAAGGCTACTGCTATACGTACTTTCAAAAACTGCCATTAAAGCTTGGATAAGCATACACCTGACAAGATAAAAAGCCAGGGTGGAGCAGGGAACAAAACAAAACCAAAACTAAAGAAGCAATCCCCATGATCACATCAGTTCAAATTGATAATTTAATATCTGCATTTCTATCTGTAACAAATACAGAAATTAAAAAACCTTCCATGATCTTTTATCAGTGGAAGTGTGTCTTTTTTGGTCCTTTTTTTGTAATCTACTTTTATCCAGTATTTGTTCAACCACCAGCAAGATTTTTATTTCAAAACTCAAAATTTGATTAAGCTGGAATAATTACTGATTTTTAGTGGCTCTAGGAAGTGAAAGCAGATACTTAGGAAACATCTGTGTGATTAAAGACAATAAGCATGCCAAGAACTCTTACCTAGCCTTTTATTTACAAGTCTTTCAATTTTCAATTTTGTGGGCTGTCCCTTGATATAGTCTCAACTGCCATTAAACACGGTTTTAATGTAATTAGAAGAAAAGGAAGAAGTTTGATATGTATCAGTTAGGAAGTATGGAAGACCAGGGAAAAACAATGCCAAAAGAGAAGCAATGACAAAAGACTGAAATGCAAAAACATTCATTTTTTAAGTCACACAGAGATTGGTTCTTAAATTGCTTTCCTCCGTGAAAGAGATATAAAGGAGACAGAACCTTCCATTCCCATGCACGGCCATCACACCCTCTCAGAAGTAACAAACATGAATTAAATCCTGGCTCTCCAGATGTTCAGTGCATTTCTTTACAAGAAGTCAGTAAGAACACAATGCTGTGTACATTTTACCTTAAAGCATGAAGTCCTTCAGCACCCAGTACTTTACAGGCAGGGATATATGCCAGAGCCATAGAAAGAAACAAAATGGGAACAGCACACCAATGCCTACTTGTCATCTTCTGAATAAATTTTAACAGGAAACTACCTTAAAATAAAAGTAAACAAAACAATCCAGAGTGATTTCTTGTTCTCCAAGGCACGTTTGCCCCTAAAACAATTTTGTGGCATAATATTGCAGCATCCCTCAGAGCCTCTGAAGACCCCTCTCTTCTCTGGAAACTCTGCGACTATGAGAACTACGTCTTTTTTCTCTCAAGTAATGTAGAATAGCAGTAAATGTTTACATGAGATGCAAAATGGGTCCATAGTTTTTATTTGGTTTCTTTATTTAAGAAAAGAAAAGAAAATATAAAACTTAAAATTGAAGCATACCTTTCTCTTCATCTGGAAGAAGCATGAGATAAGTAGCCAAAAACTTCTGTAGCCTCATTCCCAAAGGAGGACAGGCTCCCATTAACTGACCTGGTGTCCTGTTGGGTTTTAAAACATCACATACAAAACTGCCATGTTAACAGCTACAAGTAGGATTGCCCCCAAACAAAACCAAAGCACAGTTCAGTGGTTAATTCGCTGCAGAGACCACTCCAACAGGCCACAGAGATGGAGCGCATCAGCCTGTGTCCTCCGCTTATCCCGGTGTTCCAGCAGCACCCAGCAAACACACAGAGGATGGGGTTGGTCACAGCAGCATGACTCTCCGCAGCCGCCTACAAGGACACGGCGGCAGCACACTCTGGGATTCAGGTGCAGCCTGAAGTCAAGTTCCCCAGGCCTGAGAGCATCTTACATCGAGCCCACAGTAAGAAATGGCACTGTCATGTGAACCCTGTGCCCGCACCCACAGAATGACATGGGCCTCCGGGAGCAGGTTGCCACGGCCCACGGAACAAGATCAGCAAGGATGTGACCAGTCGGATCTGGAGAACAGCGAAGACAAATTACCTAAGCAAGTGTGCTGGGGAGTAAGATTATAAAGTCAGTATAAACAAAACTACTGACCAGCACAGAAAGTTTTAAGTAAAGAGTCAAGAAACACCCCGTGAGACCAACAGAGACGGCCTGTGTCCTACTGGGAGTCTCAGGATCCTGGCTATCAAGGATTTAGCATCAGTCATGAGATTTTACAGTTTCCTCTCATACAGACTGACATTAGCCGTAACAACTCTGTATATCCCTGATATACTCAAATATGGACCCTGCTCTACACATCTCAACACTTCCACCAGAAATACAGAAGCTAAGAGGGAAGATTATGAAGCACCAATCCAACACAGCTCTAACACACCGAAACACTCAGCACTTGCTGCAACTTCTGACTTCCCACCAGTGAATGCCCACGGAAAGCATACCCCAGCCAGATAATCCACATGAGAAATGCGTAACTGCTGTGAGAGCCCAAAGAGGTCATCTTTGTCCTGTCGTGTTTAGATAAAATAAGCTATTCTGACTACGCTTTATCCAGAATCACCCAATCCAAACTGATCACCAGTTTATTAAGTGACAGTCACATTTTTTCCCCAAAAAAGTGCATAAATAGACAGCGTCAACTTTTCTAGCTGCCTAACAAGCTCACTCAGTCAAGACTCCTCCAACGTCGTTACGAACCGAGTTTCAGATTGCTGGCTGCATCCCCCAAGCCACTGCATCTGGCATAATGCTAAGCGCGTGAAGTGCGTTCAGCATGCCGTTCCCCATTCTCACAACTCTCTGTGCAACTAGCACAAAGGACCAAACGCCATCAGTGCACTACAGTGTGTAGCAACGTACAATGACTCAAACTTTCATCTGTTTTTTTTAATGTATTTACACCAAGGGAGTCCACTGTCTTCTGTTGACCTCAAATAGTCTCCTGTGACGAAGTATTAATACCCCAAAAGATAATCAGGCACTGTTGAAAAACAATTCATGTTTATTCAGTTATTAACTGGCAACAATTAGAACAGCCCCTTCTTTCTATATGGCGAGAAAATAGGGAAGTATTTTCTTATCAAGTTATTAATTTATCCTAATTCATTTCATTTCCAAATTAGTATTTCAACACCAGGTGTAAAACAGGACCTTGAGGCATCGCTATGTTACTATTACTAGCACAAAATTGAACCTACTTCATCATACTCACAGCCATGAAAAACTCTTTACCTGTCAGAGAGTTTAGCAACACGATTTGTTTAGTAATGTTGTCCTTTATCCAAGACCTTACCAACATACTCAAACCAGTATTATTAGAATACATTTCCAATAATTGATATATTTATGAAAAATAATTAAAAAAATATCAGTGGTTTACCTGCTATAGAGGGAACTTTCTGAGAGGGCATCCATTAACGGTCCAGTAACAAACTGACAAAAGGAAAAAAGAACAATGGCTAAATGTACACTTGCAAGGCATTGTTACATAGAGGCTAACCAGGCTTATTTCACTAGACTTTAAAAGCACAGAGTCAGAAATTAGAGAACACTCTTGCTAGTAGTAACTAGTAGGAGCAAAACCAGGAGGAAATGAAAGAGAAGGGGGAGCAGGGGAATAAACAAGCAAAGCAGTTTTTTCACTAGGTACATTTTGAGTTAGTCATCAAGAGGCTGACTTATTTTGTATAAATCAGAAATGTTAACCTCTGAGGGCAGTACTCCTTCTCTGAAGGAGAGAAGGAAGAAATAAGTAGTATAACATAGGTCATTCCTTACTAAGGTGTAGGCTAGTTGGGGAGTCAACCTACAAATTATACTAATTAAAAAAAAATTAAGAACTTTAAATTTACAATATTTCTTCTCACATATGGAATGTTTTAAAGTCTGATTTTTAATGGGATACAGTACTATTATACTGATTATACTACAGGGATATTCCCCTCCTCACAGGGTTATCATCTAGCAATGGATCTTCAAAATCCATCCTTGAGTAGGAGATACCATGCACAAACTGTTGACCAGGTTTATCCAAGACTCTGTTCAATCAATTGATACTAATTAATAATTTTGGAAAGGTTCAGGGGGTTGTCAAAATCTGAGGCATCAATCACCCCTCTGAGAATTTCACTTCTGGTAATAAATTTCAATATATTGGGAGCCAACTTTAATTAGAGAGCATTAGTTTGAAATACAGGAATGAATGACTGCACTCAAAAATGTGTTCCCTCTAGCCAGACCATCTTTCAAGTAATTATATATTTGATGCCACTTACAAACATTGCTATCACTTGCACAGCTAAATAAGATGGTATTTTTAAAGAACACATCTAATTCCAACACTACTGAGGCAATTAGTCTTAAGATATATTACATACATACGTTTGTTCTGGCAAGTAACAGTAACAAGCTTACCTCTGAAAAACCAAGTGAATTTGGAAGATGCTTTGTTTCATAAAGCTCCAGAAAATGAAGAATGCCTTCCTTCATCAGTGTTTTATTCTCACTCTCAAACATTCGTTTATAGATGCACATGTGCCATGATGGATGAAACAACCAACAACCTGTTACAAAAGAAAATTCTTCTAAACTGACACAGAAATGACAGTGACACATTAACATACTAACACACAGCATACTGACATTCTGGACCACATCATAGTCCATTCACAGGACGTTTCATAAAAATTATGCTAGCTATTAGATTTTTAAAAGTACGCTGCTAAATCTCCAATAAAAAAATTAACATGGCTTTCAAAGCTTACCCTCTAAATTTTAGTAGCTACAAATTAAAATGACCGACAAATGCAAAACCCATGTCCTTTTTCCTGAAAATCTCACCATTGTATTCACCTGCAACCCTTTCACATTAACAGTCTTCCCGCTTTACAAATCTCTGAACTTTAACTTCTAACATCTTGCACTACCTAATTAGATGTGTTCTGTTTTGCCCTACAAAAGATGACATTACATCCTTCACCATGCTGTCTCAACACTCATCTTATTTCTTCTCTCCCCACTTCCACTGAGGGAGTTGTACAGGTAACTTGGTCATAAGACTCACCTCAAGAATCTCTGGCTTTGTTTTATTTTCACATTAGCTTAAGTAAAGCAAAACATAGTGAAAGAGGATCGTTTAGTTGGGTTTGCAAAAAAAACCAAAACATTTCATGTAAATAAGCACAGTAAGCAATAAGCATATGCTAGGATTCCTTTGTGTTGCATCTCGGAGCACAGCAGCACTGCTCGTGCATGTTTGCCAAGCAACCTATGCTTAACACAGACCCACAAAAACTGGAATAGCTGCTGAGAAAACATCTAATCTGAGAAACATAACAAAAAGCTGCTACTAAAACAGTAGAGAAAGAAGTGTGACTTAACCACCTAATATTTAGGAGATGTTTCATAAAAAAGTTACGTCTTACCTTTTTCCCCTGATATAGCATGCTCATACAAACTGTTTAGTTTTGGTAATACTGGCTTTATGACATGGATCTGAAATGCAAAGCAGATGTAAGAGTCAGTTTGTATCTCAAACCTAAGAACTGGCACTGAGTCATGGGCAAGAATTTACTATCAACAGCATTAATCTAGTAATTGACAATATAACTGCATCTAAATAAACCCGCAAGGCCTATGCAAGTGATCCCAGCACTTGGTATATAACACTCAACCGTAGGTAAGCACAGAAGAAATACTGTCAGTTCTGTGCTACTGTATTGCAAGAACAATACTTCCTAATAACCAACCTTTCTGTTCATCAAAAGTACAGAAAACAGAACAAATCTCTAAAATTAAACATTTTGGGAAATACTGTTTCCGTCAGTCACAGGACAAATAAAACAAAGTAGCTACAAAGAGGCAGTCGCACAACTAATAGTTAACACCACAACACCAGGCAATTCTGGAAGCCTCAAGCCAGCGGGAACCTTTCTGCCCAGCGCACTGGATGCTCAGTGATTCTCATCCAGGGCCGGAAGCGCTTTACTGTACAGACACAGTCCCCGCTGCCGAAAAGGGGTTGTTAAGCTGCACCAGTCTGATTTTCACCAAGAAACAGGCTACCCGCGGTCTGGCAGTAAGCTGCAACCCAGGGTTTTCCTTCTTGGTTCGACCCACTGCTTTAACCAGAATTATTCCAAAGACAGAGGAGAGGTCTTAATTTGTTCCAAATGAATTACACATGCTGTGTTTCAAGTACTTAATATTGGAAATAAAACCATTCTGTTAACGCTTACAGAGCCGCCCTCAACCGTGAAAACCGCAAATATTTTGCCGAACAGAAGTATTTACAGCAGGTGTGCGTAACTCACAGCACGCCATCACGGCGGCCTACGACAAGCACAGGTGTTGCGGTGCTCCTACCTGGTTTCCTTCCAAAGTTTCCATTATCAAAATGTAAGTCTCCCAAAACTGCAGGAGCTTCTCGTTCTTTTCAGCAGACCACCAGAACAGACTGGACTCTGACAAGAAAACCGCGAGTTTCGCCCGGCCCTTCAGCCCGGGCGGAGCCGCCCTC
>VXBL01005552.1:1791535-1857089 GCA_013400195.1 Aramus guarauna
CGGCACGGCAGGCAGGGTGCACCGCCGGCGTGGCTGTGCGACCGGCTGAGGGACGGGCAGGGTCCGCGGGTCGGTCGTAGAAGAAGCCACACGAGTGTGATGGCTGTCGCGGCAGCGCTGGGGAGGAAGCGCCTGGCAGGCTCTGGCCCCTGGGGCCGTGTGGTGCCGAGTACCCCCACAGGCCCGCAGACACAGGGATTTGTGTGTCCGTGTGAACGTTTCCAGTCATCTTGGCTGCTAAGCAAAGCCTGACTGCTGTGCGTTCTCACAGGCCGAAGGCCTAACAGAGATGCCCTGCGTGTCAGCGCCGTGTTCAAGGGGGGTAACGTTTCTTCACTGTGTGCCTTAGAAACTGGTTACCCTTCATGCACATAGCAACACAAGATCAAGCAGCAGTCACACACAAAATGCTCAAGTTTTCCCATCTGTCGTGCTCGTTGTTACCATGTGTGCCGATACAAGTTGTTGAAACCAGTCCACGTTGCCACTGCAGCCAGAGACGTTCCTGGGCGCCTGCTCCGTGCTGTCAGCTTGTTACGAAGGTCCGGGCCGCTGGCACCGGGGCCAGAGAGCAACTCCCAAACAGCTTAATGTGCTCCTGCAGCCAAAGCGGAACTAGGAGAAGCAACCTGATCTCCAGTAAGCGTAAATTCGCTATACGAGATTACAATTCCCTTGAAAAATATTTAAAGATCGGCATATCAAAAATGGTGGCAAACCACCCTGCTAGGACACGTGGTCATAGGAAATGGCAAACCTGGAACCTGTTCGTGCAAAAGCAATGGACAGCAGATTCCTTGGGCAGCAGCATGGGTGCGGTGTGGTTTCCAATGGGTATGGGAGTTACCTTGGCGAAGCTGTAGTTGCTTAGGTATCTAATGAAGAAGAAAGACTTGCTGAAAGTTTTCAGTGCGAGCTCCCACTTGACCACTCTCCAAATCACACAAGTCCAGTCTCTCTTTTTCCTGGTTATGCATTTTCCCCAAACTTCATTAGAAATTTGTTATCTTTGAGAGTCTACCAATTGCAAAATGGCTGAAGCTTCTTATTAGAAGTGGACTTGTACTGTGACTATATATGTGATATATTCTAGAAAAAGAAGGTGGAAAGGAAATAGTTTAAACCTGCTAGCTAACACAGTTTCCATATGCCTTAAAACTCTGCATGCATTCAGTTACATATAAAATATAGAATCTAGAAAAAGCTCAATAAAACGGTTCAAACTGATGACATTTGGTTAAATGTAAAGTAAAATCTAGTTCTTTGTTTCACATACAAAAAAACATTTTTCAGAGGAGGAACAAGTATATTGTATGTTGGCAAATAGGATGCTTAACAGTTGAAATCTCTTTCATGCCATCATACAGTTTTGTTTGCTTTTCCATTTGCTCTGATGTCTTTAGTAATTCTTCCATTTCTTACTTACAGCATGGAGTCTGATGAATTGTGGGTGTTTCTTTCATCAGGCTTGAAAAGGTGCCAAGCAGTGTATCTCTTTATTACGATCTTACTCGTCCCTTCCATGCACCTGTAAGACTTAACTAAATGAGGCATTAAAGGTCTGCACAAGTAGTAATCAAAACGGAGTAAAATGCTAGGTGCTGTGCTCTTTCTCCATTATTGTCTGAATTCTGCCCTGCCTTTATCACAGTGGGGTGCCAAATCTAAAGTCTTACTACATCAAGTTAAACATCAGCATTTAAATTTGAACTGTTTCACTGCAGATCGTCTCACCAGACAAAAAGAAGTGGGTGAGAAATTAAGCTCATGGAGATTAGGCTGGGGAGCTTCTGAGTGCAATGTGATGTGGAAAGATAAATGACAAAAAAAACCAGAAAGGTGGATATGGAGTTAAGAGAAAGAAAAGGAGCAAGAAGCAGCATGTTTTAATTTTCAAATGGTGAGAGCCACAGCAATCACACCCTTGCACCATACTCGTTAAGTGTCCTCATGCTAGGACCCTAAATTTGTGCTTTCCACCTCTACACTTCCAACACCTACCCGTACCTCACCAAAGACCATGTCCCATTCTCCTTTCTCCACTTTCGAAGCTTATCCCAACCCTTTCCCCCCTTCTTCCCAAGCCAGCCCTGCTCACAGGCACCCAGCACGCCAGCTGCAGCCATCTCTAAGATCCCAAAGCCCTTTCAGCCTGGACTTACGGCACCAACCTCAGCACTCAGAACATCCCACACCTGCTGATCTCTCATATACTCCACACGCTTACTGAGAAGATATTCTGTATTTCCTGACCTATCCAGGTTCCCTCCAGCCTCAGCATATGGCCTAGATCAGAGGTTAAAATAGCTTGGGGTCTTTTTGAGAGAGGACAGCCTGCAGTTCTTTACTTCTGCCATGTGAGGTATTCTCCCTCAATCAGATTAATCTATTTTAGAAACCTAGGACTAAGAGGAATTACCTGAAACATCAGTCCACCAAAATAGCAGACAGCCCTGAAATAAATGGCCTGTCTGGACATGTCTTCTTCAACAGGCCACTGCTATCTATAGGCCATGAAATACTGCTCAACTCCCCATAACAGATGCAGGGTTTACTACAGACTCCTCTAAGGGAGAGCCTCTCTGTGCCATTTAATACTATTTCTCAGCCTATAGGAGGCAGGACAGAGATGAGAAACATACTATTGTTGATTCATGTCTAAACTTTTTCACAACACCTTTGCTGATGATTTGGGTTTCCAGCATGTGGTAACTAGCTGACCAAGTTGGGGTTGATTTTACAACTCAGATACTTAACAATAATAGTTTATTGATTTTCATCAGGATCATGATGCTACACCCATTTAGCAACACAAGAGGATGAAAGTTCCTTCCTCATATCCCTAGTTAAAAAATCAGTGCCTCAGTTAATTGCATAATCTTTTAGACAAATGTAGACTTGTTCTGATGTCAGTGTTTTCCCCTGTGATCACACAATCGGGCAATTCTGTACTAGGAACAATCTGTGGGTGATCATTCCAGCAGTTGGTTGTATTGGAAGAGGATCATGGACAAAACTACAGTATAAACTACAGACAACTAGTTACAAGTCTTGGAAATCCCCACTTAACTATTTTGGAAGCATGTGTTATGCTGTTGCCATAAAGCCACTGCTGAGCTGAGCTACCACATTAGATTATTAGAGCCCAGGTGTTTAAAAAATGTTTTTAAAAAGTTTTGTGTCAATGGTGGGTTTGGATTATATAAAATACCTTTCTTGTCAACATGACCTGGGAATGCACACTTGCGGCCCAGAAAGCCAGCCATGTCCTGGGCTGCATCAAAAGAAGTGTGACCAGCAGGTCAAGGGAGGTGATTCTGCCCCTCTACTCCGCTCTCGTGAAACCCCACCTGGAGTACTGCATCCAGCTCTGGGGTCCCCAGTACAAGAGAGACATGGAGCTGTTGGAATGAGTCCAGAGGAGGGCTATGAAGATGATCCGAGGCCTGGAGCACCTCTCCTATGACGACAGGCTGAGAGAGTTGGGGGTTGTTCAGCCTGGAGATGAGAAGGCTCCAGGGAGACCTTCTAGCAGCCTTCCAGTACCTGAAGGGGCCTACAGGAAAGCTGGAGAGAGACTGTTTACAAGGGCAGGTAGTGACAGGACAAAGGTTAATAATGGCTTTAAGCTGAAGGAGGGTAGATTCACATTAGTTATTAGGAGGAAATTCTTTACTGTGAGGGTGGTGAGGCACTGGCACAGGTTACCCAGAGAGGTTGTGGATGCCCCATCCCTGGCAGTGTTGAAGGCCAGGTTGGATGGGGCTTTGGGCAATCTGGTCTGGTGGAGGGTGTCCCTGCCCATGGCAGGGGGGTTAGAACTAGATGATCTTTAAGGTCCCTTCCAACCCAAACCAGTCTGTGATTCTATGATTCTCATGAGAACTCTTATATTATCATACTACCACCTGCACACTTACAGGTAATTCTGCACAGTTCCTGAGGAGAAGGGTTTAGCTGACCCCGCAGCATGATTTTCTTTCTTGCTGGAAAGAGTGTGTCTGCATAGCATAAGATTTCTAGGGGGACCGGATACATAACACAGCCTTGTCTCTCCTCTCCCACTGCGTGCAGGAGAAGTAGATGGGACATTTCTGAAAAAGAGTCATGCAGAAAATTTCCCACCACATCCCGGTCCCACAATAAAATGGGAGAATGAAAAGAAAAGCACAGATGTGCTCCATACAATAAACCTTACTGGATAGTTAGGTATATTCATGTTGCCTTCTAGATTTCCTCAGTGCTGTTGTGCAAAAAAACCAGCTGTGCACATGGCTTTTACATGAATCTCACTCCAAGATAGCACTTGCAGTGAGGAGCATACATGGGATAAAGGAATCGGGTACTGTGGTAAAGGTTCATACCCAACTACAGACATAGATGTATCTTCTAGGTTTAGGTGAAGCTGGACAAGATGGGTGGAAGTGGAAGGACTAGAAAAGGGCAATTACAGAGAAACTTCTGCTCTCTGCCAGGAGATAAGGAAAAAGAGTTACAAGAGCTGAGAAAGGGAAAGAAGAAAGTCACCTCATTTTTGTCAGTTTGCCCTAAAGTCCTTGAAGCCCCTTGCTAAGAGGGATAGAGGCAGAAATGTTTGACCTGAAAGAGGAAATAATTGATATGCAACCAGGAAAGCTGGTAAAATTCCTACAGAGTGACTGTGCTGTTATCTCCTGATCCTTGTATTTGTTTCATTCACCGGCCCTACATTGCTTCTAAATCTTCTGGCTCTTTAATGTCACAATGCAAGCATGTCTTAGTCTTTACCATTTTAAACTGAGATTCAGCTCCTCCCTCCAGCTATTGCCTTCTGCCCCTTCTCCCTTTCATTTCTGAACTTAGTACCCACTTACAGTGAGCCTGGAGCTTGTCCTCTCCAGTTCCCGTTCAGTGTTAATTTCAACACTTGCATCGCAGTCTGATTCTTATATCCCGATCTGACTAACAGTATGTCTGCTGTTATAGTATGTCAGCTATCACTGCCCACAAGCTATCTGTTGAGTAGCTAGCTACATTTCTGTCACCAAACTCTACTGTGAAATATGAACAAACCTTGTATCTTGCAATTTCTATGCAGAATTTCCCCCAAACAGGCCCTTTCCTATCTACCCACATACTTAGAATTATTGTCATCATATCACATCCACATCCCCTTCCCTGGCTTAAGAAAAGCGATCTTACCCTAATTAGATCTTGCTGTTGCGAAGATCTGTTTCTCAGCCTGCTGTTTTGACCTTGCCACCTCTCCCTTTATGTCCCTCTGCTGGCTCCCTCTTCTGTGCTACATCACACGGTGCTTCTTTTCCCTTTCCCTTTCCAGATCTATTAGTCTATCCTTCCCCATCCTCTTATCTAATACCAAGACATTGACTTCCACGCTGACCTACCTATGCTGCCAGTCTTAATTGTCCATATATTAGACTTTCAAGTAAGTACCTTCATGCTTCATGCTTTTTCTCCTGCTAACTCCCACTTCATTTTCCTCTTTTATACCCCAAACCTCCCTTTGTTGTCACACTGACACAAATTTTAGGCAGCACATGGTCTATGACCTTCTGTGGTCTATGGCCTTCTATGTGGACTGATAAGCTGATCCCCTGTCTGTGCATATCTTGTCATCTATTCGGGCTGCATATTTCCCCTGGTGACAAGCAGCGCAGTACTGTTGGTAGAGAATAAAGATAACACTAATTGTGATAAACATATAAATAAAACCATAAACTAGCAATGTGTCAAGCCACAAGATAGGAAGGAAAAAGTAGCCTAAGTTTTGCAACTGAGCTTTTATGAAGAGGAGAATAAAAGACAAATGTAAAGGTGGCTCACAGAGATAAGTGATATGAGAGCTGAAATTTCTGTAGCCTTTCATACACCCACACTTCCACACATACATTCAGGCTTTTTGAGATATTCAAACTTTTGAAGAGTTAGTTCAGATCCAGCTCTAGCTCCAAAATTTTCAACCAGACCCATCTCATGGGTCAGCTCTGACCCAGACTCATGGAAACGTCAGTGAAGGTTTCATAATCTCTGCAGAACAGAAGATGGTGCTGTTGTCACTGACATGGTGAAAAGAAAGCAAGTGATAGCAGAGAAAAGGAGAGGAAAGTAGAAGTATGGGAAGAAAAGTAATTACCATTTCCCAGATTTTTTTACTGGAGAAATTTAGAAATTCAAAGAGAAGAATGATAAATGCACAGAAACCCAAATGGACTATCTAAAGAGAGCCCAGATCTGGAATTTTCAAGAGGTGTTAGGACAGTGTGGTGTAAAAGCAGCTAGGAGAAGCAGAGAGGCAGCACAGACTGCATGCTGGAGGCATGCTTCCCCATTTCCTTCAAGATACTGTGGACGAGGCTCAGGAAGATGCTGAATACTGTTGGTTCCCCATTGATTCCATAAGGAGCAATTATTGATCATCGACACTTGGGAAGATCAGGCCCAGTGTGTCTCATTTGAAAACAGAGACATCAACAACCAGTGAGGATTTTCAAAAAAATTGCTTTAAATAATTGAGTGGGGAAGGAGGAAGAGCAGAATCAGGCAGGCAGTGAGAGAGCATGACTGCAGGACGGGCCCTCTCACACTGAATCCTGGACTGCACGCTTTTCGCATTATCAGGCTTGTGCTACGTGGCTTCCTTTCTTTATCTGCACAGCAATAAAGATCACAGGGAAGAAACAGTAAGGTATCTTTAGGACAGTAGTGTTAGTATTGTGCTGTGAGATTACCCACATCTAGGTAAAGAGATTCCAGCCTGAAATTCTTCTTTAACTGAGCAGGACAGCTACATTCACCAGAAATACTCTGATATTCCTGGGAGGGGGGGTTAGGATGTTTGCTTTAAAAATGAAGCTAGAGTTCTATCATTGTAACACTGTAAACATCCTTTGTTCAGAAGCAGTGTTTAAAGGCAGCTGATGAAAAGCAGTTGTGCCCAATTAAACATTCCTAATGAAGGGAAGTTGCAAATCTATACCATGCGGTTTGTCGCTGTGACCTATAGAGAGGAAGTTAAGCTGGTAAATCTCTAGTTAGACTGAGTGCAGTGGAATGGTTGGGAAAAGATGAATTAGGAAAAAGAATTAGATATAATCCTTTGCCATCTGTCTGTATTTTGCTAACCCACTTGACAGGACACTATTGAAAGCTGCAGTCATTCTTTATCTGCTTCATGTAGCTGAAGAGCATTTGCTGTACAGACTGGAATTAAAATGCTTCCCAGTAACAGTCGGCTTTCCCATTTGTTGACCCCATTTACTTTCCTTTTTAAAAAAAATTAGGACTTTCCATTCAGCTATAGGCTGCACCATTCATTTTTGACCTCTCCCCCTCCCTAGGACTCAGAGCCGGGTGGTAAAGCTTAAATGGATTTTACCATTGGCTCTACAGGGAAGCAAAAGGGCTATTAAAATGTACGTAATCCATGTTTCTCCAGCTTTCAGCCTGAAAAGCAAATATAGAACTGGAAGAAATGTGACAGTTGAGAGAATGTCCATGTGGTGTCACAGTTTCTCCATGACAGCTTTTGTCTATAGGTCTTCATCTAGCAAATCATGTAAACACAAGCTTATCTCTAAGGACATGCCTGAGTATTTTCCTGCCTCTGGATTTTAGTGTACAGGGGATTCTGCTGATAATGAACCAGTTAAGAGGATCTACTGTAGTGGGGAAAATACTCTGCAGCTTCTGCATGAAAATTTACCAGCTGCAACCCTGGGAGCCTTTAGTCTTTTTAAAGCCCTGGTGTTATTGCTGGGAGTAATACTACAGGAAGGCGGATAAAAAAAGTTCCCAAATATAACCAAAGCAAACCACAAGGACCAATCTGGTTCTCACTTACTTCCGTGGGAATAGAGCAAAATGCCACTATATTTGGGGAGGGAGGGAAGAAGGAAGGAAAAGGCAGGAGGCAGGGAAGACGCTTTCACTTTATTTCCAACTCCGAGGTATTTTTCTTTGCAAATGTGAAGGTTTGCAACTCAGTGTCTTTTCAGAATCAGGGTATGAAGAACTTTGTAGCTCCTCAGCTTCAGAAAATACAGCATAAGTGAGTAGTTTTTTGGGGATGAGCTAAAGTTAATCTGCTGTCCCTTCTGCGAGCATAGAGATAGCCTGCTAGGTACAGAGAAGTTGTCTTCGGTTTTCAGATCAGTGGAGGAATTGGTCAGGCACTGGTTGAGAGCAAGGTTATTTCCTCAGTCTTTTACATCAGTGTAGAGCAAAGGAAAACAGGCTTAAAATATTATTCATCTTCCATAGTACTTTAGGTTACACTGGTTTAATTAACCTCACAAGGAAAAAAGCAGGAGTCAGTTGTGTCAAGATGTAATTTTTGCATTTTTGACTTGTGCATTTGACTTCAAAGAACTTCTTCCAAGTTTATTTTGAATTTCCCATACTAAAAATAAAGACACAGAACAACTCATCAGTTTAGCTGAGAACAGCAGCTTTGCAAGCATTAGGCAAGAAGAAGCTCTGGTGTTTTGAAAACAGCTCCTAATGCTGTTGTCTTTAATGGGGGTGGCTAATCTTCCCTGTTTTCTCATATTCCCACTGATTCTAAGTGGAAGCCTGCCAGTGATTCTGCAAAACTCCTGACTCATTCCGACATCATTTAGGGCCTTCTTAATTGATTCCAGGGTATCTTCAAAGTCAGAGGAGGGCTCTTGTTGGATGCTGTAAAAGGTTTTCCAAGAGGTTACAATCCCTTCAGGTTTTGTAATGTACTTTAAAGATAGTGGGATCAAAGGACAACCCCCCCAGATCAACTCATTTTTAGAAATACCTCACTTTTACAATTTCATTGTAAAGACAGAGAGTGTTTTTTAAAAATATTTTTCAAATATTTATTAATTAATTAATTTACCTTGGCCTTGCAGGTCTACCTTGTGTTCTCTTCCTGCTGTCTATACAGGAATAGTAAAAAAGAGGCATTTATCATATTGTCACAACATTTCTTTTTGCTTCACCCCTTAAATCTCGATCTTGTAAAAAATGATAATAGTAGTCTTTTACACATTTATGAGATCTTCCATTAAAGTCCTTTCAAAGCATTTTATAGACAATAACGTATGACGCTTCAAAGCACACTGCTAAGGTCTTTATTATGACATTTTTGCACTCAGGAAAATGTCCTAAAATAATCATACAACTTGAAGATCACAATAACTAGTCATCAGGTTTGGAGCAATAGAAACACTTTAATGGAACCCAGCATTCAGAAGCTGAATCATTTTCTGAAAGTATGGCTTTCCTCTACTAGCTGCCCCGAAATGGAGGCATCCAAAACAACTCTCCATCTTTGAGAATCTTGACATTAAGAAGTTTTCTTCGGTCTGTGCCTCCTGTAACTGAATCAAATTAGTTCTTTTTGTTGCATAATTCTTGAAACTTCTCACTGTAGAGACATAACACTATATTGTAAAAAAATTACTTTCTTAAAAAAAAAAAAAGATATGACATTTTCCAGAAGCGTTTGACCTTAGCCTAGACCTCTTCTGGTTTACACTGAAATTAATGTCTATATGAATGCTGAGCAAAGCTGTTTCATTGGAGATCTGCAATCTTTTTCATGGGAAACCAGTTTTATAATATATGCTCATACTGGAGTTACATTTGTAAGCCCACTCTAGAGATTTCTGACCATCTGGGCTTTAAAACAAATGGTGTTTACTGTTCTTGGTGTAGATTTTTCCTCACTAAAACATTTGGAAAACAAAAGCCAGAAAGAAAACTCCCAACTTTTGGTTAGCTCTGCAAGGAAGTTCTCAGATGAACTATCGGAAAAGCCTGTTCTAGATTCAGCATCATTACTGGGCCAAAATGGATGTTTCTTCTTTACCTTTCTGATGAGATACTCTTACATACCAAAAAGGTCCTAAACAGCCATGTTGATACATAATTTTTGACATAAGCACATAAAAGCTAACTAGGTCCATATTCTGGACTGTAAGAAACCCTAAAATGTGCTGCTACTAAGAAAAAACAGTGTAAAAATAGCATTGACGTGTGTGCATGTTTGACTTTGTGTGTGGAAGGGGAATTCAGCATTTTCCATCTCTCAATAATTCTATGTAAATATACTCAGTTTATATTACATAAATGCTTTCCCCACCTAAACAGCATTGAGGCAGATTCATCCTGGACTCTTAAGAAAAGAAGCATTTGTGTAGCTTCTAATTTGTGGATCACTGTTAATAAAATATTGCAAGAGATACTTGGTTAGTCATGGCTTGTGATATGAAGTCCAAGCCAAAATCCTGTTTGTGCTGGTATGGAGTAATATGGAGTTAAGAAAAAGTCAGTTAGAGATATGAAACAACCTACTTTTGTCAGTAAAACGTTCTTTCACTTTAGAAAGTAAAATAACCAAAAATGCTTTTTTTATATACTCACAAAACCAAATTAAACCTTTCCTTTGTCTTGAAAAATACCCTCATATCTGGCAATAAATTTGGTAAGATATAACATTTCAGTAAGGATGTAGCAATACATTCAGGACTTCATAAGTGACAAAATATACCTGAGAGATGAGGGAAAGGCAGAAAATTAAAATAAGTGATCATGTTCTTAAAAAAGAAGCTCAGACTTTTAGCTCCAGCAATAACAAAGGAAACCCAGCAGATGGTAGAAGGAGACCACAGTGCTGAAGGAGTGCGCTTGTCATTTTGTGCCAGTTATGGACATTAGCCCTTAAAGGAAGTTACTGCCTTATTATTCATAATGCACTGTAAGTGTTTAAAACAAAAATAGGACCAGAATTGTTTCAACTATGCATTTTGTGTCCAAAAATTTAGGTGAGATAGTGTAAGACTGATTGTGACTAACATGGCACATGTATTCTTTTTAACTATGGAGCTGAGGCTTTCTTTGTTTTAAAGCCAATTGACATCACTGACAGTAAAAAATTACTTAACTAATGAAAATACTGGTGGCTGCTTTTATTTTGTGTCTAATTCTTGTTGGGAATGGAGTGCATTTTAATTGTCTCTCTTTTGGGGGGGGGGAGGAAGTGTTTTTGTTTTGTGAGCATTTTGATTTATTGTTCAGCTGCTAGCTGAAGATCATATCTGCATTACCCAAAGATGTAACAAGAAGAAAAAGACATTACACTTTTAGACCATATTTGCTCTCTGAGTGACAAGACCCTGCAGAGCTCCCTATCTGCAGCCGCTTCCTGTCATGAGTGCTAGCAAAGACGAGGAATCCAGCAATATGTCTGCTGTAATACTAAGAAATGTACATTTGGGGGCTGACATCTTGTTTTATCCGGTTCATTCTTCAAATATTCTCTCTCTTTAACTTCTATGCCTGGCTTATGCCATATCAAGATAGACATTAAACACCTGAGAGATGATCCAGATCAAAGGCACCCAAATTTTTCTCTGTAAAGGATCAACTATTATATAAAACACAGTATTAGTGTTACTGCAATTTTGGTGGCACTTTCGGTAATTAGAATGGGCTTCAGAAATACCAGGACAGAAATGCAGGCAATGGGGAACCCCTCTGCAGTGCTCCGCAGAAGCACTGGGTGACAAGAGGTAGGTCTGAAGTGTCAGTATGACACACCTCTTCCTACTCATCATTTTGGCACCTAAATCTGCTGTCCCACAAACACCCCGAGTACTCCTTGACCTTAACAGAAGGCCCGTAAAAATACGTTGTCCAAATAGTTTTCAAACAACTAGGCTTATTTTATTTCCTCAGGCTGAAAATAAAACTGGTGGGAGCTTAGGCCCTTTCTTGATTAGTGGATGTCCTATCTTTTTTCTGTTGGGGCCATGTATCTCCTGCTGAGCGACTCTAAGTGGGCTTTTTTTGGTTGGTACTGTTTGCAGACTTGGTGGCCATAGCCGGTGGACACCCACTGCTCAAGCCTGAAAAGCTTACCATTGGCACACTGTCTTTTACTGTCTTCACGGGTGAACAGCGGCTGCTTATTCCCGCCCTCAGTGCAGTTGCCCAAAAGGATGTATTTGTATGGTGCACTTCTGAGGTCCCCCGGGGGCCCCCAGCCGTTCCTCCTGCCCTTTGCTGCTCCCTGCCTCCTCTGTGCCTCCCACCAGGGCTGCCGGCTGCCTGCTACCTGCTGCTCAGCGCTTCGGTGCTGCAGATTTATCCCTTTCTCTGTGCTTCTCATCAAATGCTTGCTAAGGTGACATTATCCTCTGCCTGAGCATCCAAGTCCCTGACAAGTCCCAATTGGGCCATTCGATTTTGTAGCTGTGGTCACATTTGAGACCGCAGCATTAAACATGAGTAGCACAACCTGCGTGAATCTATAACGTACCGTTATACATGCTTAACATCTGTCTCATGTGATAGGTATTGTACAGCTGTACCTTCACTTCTTTTGGGAGCAAGGCTATTTTCCTCTGTGTCTGAAGGGGCTGTTCTTTCATACCAGAGTACTGTACTGCCTCGTGTGTACACCTGGAAGCAGGCTTGATGTTGGAGTCGGTGTATCGTTCACTCATGATCACAGATGACTGTCTTCTGCTTGAGCTCCTCAGCAATGTGCTTTCTGGGGTATTGCCTTCGTTCCCACAGTCTCTGCTCTTTTTCTTCTGCTTTGATCTGTGCCCTGTCAATCAGCTCTGCAGAGTGCATAATTCACTGCTATCTCTGGGTCTTCTGTGCACAGCAGGCACATGTGAGGTTTCATGGAAATATGTGTTTACAAATGCTATATTACATGAGCAAGAACTTATCTGCTCAAGAAAACAGTTTGCATCCCAGAACATGGTATGTCCAGAGGAAATAGTCTGATAGGAATACCTTCTCCTGCTGGTAGTTCTGGGAGGTCTTTATTTCATCACTCACTGGAGGCTCTGGCTTTCATGTTTCTTCTGTTTGTCTGTGATTCCTTTCATCACTGCTAGTCACATTAATGATGCCACTGCTAAAGGCATCAGAAGATGGAAGCAGATTGAGACAGGCTTTCTGTGAGATTGTGTCTCCATTCAAGAACAGAGATGGTATGTATTTTCTTCGTGCTCTTTGGCATTGATAAAATTTCAGGCATTTTAAGTGCTAATGTGGCTTTGCCATTTGGTGGCGATGCTGTGGTGGTGATTGACGTGAGTAAATTTGAGGATGGATTCCAAGCAAACAGATCTGTGCTCCCACTGCATGGATATTTTGCCTGTTAAAGTACTTCATTGCTTTAAACTCGCCCACTGACCAGAAGTCTGAGGAGCAGCCCGCAATAGCCAGATTTGGGGTGAGGAGAGGCATTCCTGTTCTCCCCATGGACACTGGGGAGAACAGTGTGTTCCCACTGCTTCTGTGCTGGTTGCCCTACACATGCCACAACAGACCATCAGATGTTGGCTAGCTTCTGTCATATTTGCCCAAGACAGATGATTACTGGCTTCCTCTGCTCAGAGCACAGCTCCAGAGAAGAGCTGAGCAATTCCCAAAGAGAGCGTCCATTCCCCACAATCTGGGTATTGTAATTTCCTGTACATTCAACCTGTCTCAGTAGTCCCAGTAGTCTTGAAAATGGGGACATTTTCCCCTGCTTTCTGGCCTTTCCAGTAGAAAAAAATTGAGGTAACCACATGATTTCATCTTGGATTTCTTCCAAATCCTTTAAGTGGTGAACTTGGCTTGACTGAGGTTTTCTGTGTCTTTACATTGTTTCTGTCAGATTCACATTCAGCTGCCGTATATTTGGGCTGCGTACAGTGGCAGCTATAACCATGTCAGCCTTTTCCTTTGTTTTGGATACCTAAAACTTAGCGTGACTGCTTCAGAGGGATGTGCTGAAGGTGATGTGGGGCTGTCAGCAGCAGTCTAAAATGCTCGCCAGTAGTTCACAATCACTCTCTGCTCAAGTGATTTCCTATTCATGGTTACACTGACACCACCTTCCACTTGCAGATATTACTGAAAGATTTAGCTTTTCTGTTTGGATGTATCTCTGTTCTGCTGATGATACTAAAATCAAGCTATAGGTTAGCAAGTGGAATATGTCTTTTTCTAAGGGGAAGGACTCCTCATTAGCAATATGTTATATATCTACCTCTTTATTAAGGGTGGGATAATTGTCTGCTCTTTCACACGCATGATAGTTGCATCCTGTGATGGTACCAGTTGTCCATATTGCATCTTTATTCAGGAGCTATATCAATGTCTTGCACATATGTGAAAACTGTGGAAGAAAAGTTGTCAGGTAGGTTACAAATCCCAGCAGACTCAGGATGGAGTCTATGCATTTGAGAGTAGGAAGCTGCTGTATTGCTGTAGATTGCTGAGGTCAGTCCTGGCCCTTGGGAGATCAACAGATGTCTCATACAGGGTACTGCAAACAATCCCAACACCATTATGGTTTTATTCAGCTCTAGATCTATTCCCTGACTCTTTCTGGCAGATGAAGATGGGATCATGATGTATCACAGCTTCTGCCACATGATTTCTGCCTCCATTCCCAGAACATCAGCAGCCATTACACTGATCCCTCAGAGTCCTTTTCATACATCTTGCTGACAGTGCTGATGCTCTCCCACCTCACATCTGATCCCAGTGGTGCCCTCAAACATTTGCATCTGCTCTTTTTCTGGATGTGGTGAGGTAGTTTCTTTCCTTATCCATCAATTCTTGCCCATACCCCATGCAGCGTGAATATGCTTGTTCTCACCAAGCTAGATATTTCCTTGCTTGTAGCCATCCACTTGAACACTCTTCTAGTGCTTGTTGAAGTTACTTCAGTCTTCAGAAACAGGTAGGTTGTCTGGCTTCTCAGCATCCAGACTGCTTATGTGACTTGTGGTAGCCCCTGACATTAGTTAAACATGTCTTCCGTTCCCTCTACTGCTCCAATTATTTTTTCCTTTTATGCTGTAGTCACTCCTAGAGGCAGAAGTTGTAAATATGGAAATAGATGAAGGCAATTGTATGCCTGGAAGACATCCTCCCCTTCAAACACTTCTTGATATGCCTACTAACAGCTTCATTGCGGGGATGCTAGTGAATATTGCCAGCTCAGCACATTTAATTTTTTTTTATAATTTGTTCTGCTTGCATTGCCTGCATGAATTGTTTGCTTCAAACTTAGCGCCCCTGTGTGGTGACGAATTCACTGGGTGCCGCTGGAAGAAGAGGATTTGGTGTTGCCAGCAACACTGATTTGACTTGCCACTTACTCTGCCTAATGGCATGGGGTCATTGCATTGCTTTAATTCAGCTTTGCATGCTTATAATTCCTTTCCCTCCTTGGCATAGCTCTAAGGAAGCCTTTGCAACCTCACACATTTAGTAACGTCCTACTGTCTCCCTAGCATTCATTCTCCTAAGTGCTGCCGCTGTCTCTTGGCACATAGCGTTTTATTTTTGCCCTTTTGCACCATATGAACGTCATCGCTGTGCAAACTTTCCTATCCTGTGCACATTTTTCTCACAGCACTAAAGGTCTTCCCTGATGTTCTCTGCTTCATATTTATGCATTGGCTTTTGATGTTACTTTATGCTTCTCAGTTCTGCCTTCTGACCTAACTGTGTGTTACCCCACCTATGCTCAGCTTTTGGCTGGGTGCTTTTGCAGCAGCTTTAGAAACTCCTGTAGTGTACTAGCAGCAAGGACAGCTTTCCTTTCAGCAGTCTCATTGCACTTTTTTTCCCACTTATGAATCTACCACTAATTACTTCAGGTTTTAAGATTGCTTATTCGCATGAGTCAGCCATTTTCTGCACAGTTTGGCAGCATACCAATCTATTGTTTCTTCAGCTTCTTGATTACACAACTGTGGGGCAGATACCTTTTCTATGTGTCATTTTTCTGAGGACTGGAAATGCTTCTGAGACATTTCTAGGATTTTGCATGAGGTTCTTACAGCCTGCAGTTGGTATACATCCAGATGCTGCGGGAACACGTGGGAACCATCGCCTAGTACAGCTAGCAGTGTGAATGGACTTATTTTGGCTTCTGTTTCCCCAGCCCCATGGCAATGGGTTACATTTCCCATGTGACTCTAAGGAATGGCTAGGAGAGCTACTGCCGACTCTTCCTCTTTCATTTTCTAGCAGCTTTGGGACAGGAACCTGGCATGAACCCACAAGCTCTTCTCTGTACTTCTGTGTTTTGGGGAAGTGTAGGGTTGTCTCTTTTTTTCCAGTCTTCATAACTGCCTATGACACATGCCCACCTAATCTCTTTTACCACCATCTCCAGTGTCCCTACTGGCACTGAATATAAACCTGATGCAGAGAACCAAGGAGCCAATGCTCGTTACTTGTCCCTATCTTCTCGCCTTTATCTCTGCCTCTGGGAGTGCTACAGCGGTATGGAGCTCCCCTGCGGTCAAGCAGAGCTAGCTCCTCTTCTGGAGCTCACACAGCCCATCCCCAAAGGAAATTTCCAGCTCTTCCTTTGTGGTGTTAGGGCAGGCTCTCAACAGTCAACATGGGAAGGATTGCTGTAATGGAGACTGTGGATTTTGTACAGGACTCAAAGCAAGAGACAGCTGTTCTGCCTGAAAGATGATGAGAAGATAAAATGGCAAAGGCTGAGTTTCTTAAGACATTCTAATGCCAATTAGAAGTCTGAAATCTTCCTAGCTTGCCCTGCCCCAGAAATTCAGATCAAATCATGCACTGAGTTATTCCCACAAAAGGAACTGGAAATTCAATAGGTCAGATTGTCAGCTAGAATAAGTCCACTAACTCCAGGGGGAGTATTCCACTCTCTGTCATCAGAGAACCTGGCCCCATGACCATGAGCTGCAGATTTTCCACAGGGCTGTTTCCTTGGGACTTGCATCATTGCCCTGCACAACAAGGAGAATCCAAGGTCCCAGGATAGGAGGATTTTTAAGGAAGCAAAGCAAGAAACCCAAAAAAAGCTCAAGGCTCATATTGTGCCTCCATAACACCACCTGGTTTAGTAGACTCATGGAGCAATATTTTCCCACATCCTCAGATGCCTCATGATTGGTGCCAGGTCTCAGTGCTGAGTCCTTCAACTCACACCAGAAATGGGGGAAGTCAAGGACCCACAGAGCAGCTGTGCTATGGCTTTGCTGCTAGCCAGTCCCACCCCATCTATGATGCAACACTCACAGGATCAGGGTACAGGTAAAGAATGCCTTAAAAGCTTTAGTTTCCCTTGCTGCTGTCTCCTAACCTGCTGCTCATTAATGTAGAAAGCGATTTCCTGCATCTCAGTCTCACAGTGAGAACCCAAATGGTAAAATAACATGTAGGATTTCTAGGATGAGCAATGCATTTTAGAAATTCTGCTGAAATTCCCAAAGCATGACATTTGCCCCGAGGCAGAGAGCCTACAGACAGTTCTATACATCAATTAATAGGTGTTAAGTCACCCATTCAGCCTCATGTGGGCTGCTCCATCAGTGCGATTCAGCTAAAAATCACAGTTAGAAGAATTTCAGTGCTGCTATGAAGAAGAATGATCATTACCTAACACACCTCTCCTTGCAAAGGCATGAATTGAGTGATTTGCTAGTTCTTTCCCATTACTGACTACTATAATCTTATACACTGTATATCTTATTAACAAAATAAGAGCTTTGGTGTGATCCCTTACTGTCCCCTGCTGTCACCCTGAATCTTTTATGTGAGGACTGAAAATCTAAACTGTTTGTTTTAAAATTGTCAGGACAGCAGGGGGGGAAACTCTTAAAAATGAGCTACTAATTATTAATGTGAATGCTTTTCACATCCATCTCCTACTAACTATTGCAATGGAATGATTCAGTTGAACATTGTGCAGCGAGAAGATCCGTTTGTCATACTTCTTTAATTTTTTATCCATTTCTAAAGCATCCCAAAACCTACCCAGCAATAAAACAGCAAAGAAATTGCCCAAGGCATCCTCTTAAAGAAGCAGTATGGGCTGGGTTCTATTCTGCCACGGCTTAATCTAAATCAGTAGTTATTCCATGATGTCAGTGAAACTGAACTGCTGAAATACAGAGGCGAATCTGGCCCTGTGATCTAACTCTGTGATGAAATTGCTAGTGTAAATAATGACTGTTGCTGCTCAGTCTTCCTCCACACACACACATACTCCCTAAAGTACCTTAATGAATAATGAATTTTATGAATAAGCTTTAAGGAATGACTGAATATATTTTAACAGCCAAACTAATAAGACCGTAAGTTAGACCACTTCCCTTCACACTTTCCTCCTACAGCTCCACTGCCTTCCTTTGCTTCCTTGAACCACAGAATCGCCCCTTTAAACTACCTGTCAATCACACGTACAATTACCACATCCTGGCAGGGATTATCAAACTGCAAAAGTGACCAGTTTGTAATTCCAGGAAAGACATTCCATATTTGTTTTAAACATCTAACTTAACATCTAACAAAATGCAAGTGCTGAAACAGAACAAACGTTTAAGCATTTATTCCTTCCTTTCCCCTCCTCCCTCGAGATTAAAATCCATTCATTTCAATCAAATCATTCAGAGGAAAGCTGTAAAATGAATGACATAATTAACCACTTAATATAGTGCATATGGAATTTTAATTCCAGCTGAAAATCAGAGAGGCTTTTCCAAAGCTGTTCACTGGCAAAAAAAAATAGTGGCTTTGAAGAGAGCCAACACTTTTCAGTTTAAGCACTATGTTTTTTCATTTGAGTTCCCTAGCACCCTATGCATTACAGAATAAACCTTGACTTCCATCAGAAGGGGTCAGATAGACCATTACATATGGAAGAAGTCAGGAAGACAGTGAGATGAAGGACCCAGGTTTGCCAGGTGACAATGCAATCACAGAGAACAAAGTGTCTGCTCCCCTTACTATGGGAACCAGTTTTGGGACAATTTTCTGAAATGTCTTCCAAGTGGCTCAAGCACAACATCCAAAAATGGAGGCACCTCCTATCAGTCTGTACTTCCGAAAATACTTAGTCATGCACCCAAAGTCATATGAATAACGTCTATCTGATCCAGCAGCAGTTCTAACCAAATGCCTTCTGACCAAAGCAATGGGATTTTATGTGTACAGTTTAAAAATTAATCAAAATAAACAAATAAAACACCCCTTACAGGAGAGCTAGAAGGCAACTGGGCAGTTTGCTATCTGATGAACTTGACTGTCTCTGTAACCAGTCCATCCTGTTCAATCCTGCTGGCCACCCATTTCTGTCCTGCTTGTATTGACATATTCTGCAGGCTTTTAACCATGTTACTGAGTCAGGTAACACTAAAAGATGACCCATTAGCCAGTTAGATTAAACAAGAGACACTAAACAGCCAGTAATGGCCAAAGGGTAGAGAATGGGAACAAGTCAACATTACTCAAGGGGTTAGAAAGATGTTCCAAAATGTAATCTCTGTGTTCATTTTGTTGAGTAAATATACAGTCAACCCCCATTTGCACAAGCCTTGATCACATGAAGTAATCATTTCTGGGGGAAAAAAGCCACATTCCACCAGCGTGGATTTTGTGTAACAAAATACTCTTCCCCCCACGCGCTCCTCCCAGATTTCGGGAGCGATTTCATTTACCTGCATTACTTTCACTGCGCATTTCTTGCTCTCAGATCCATATGCCCATACCACAGGGAATGCAGCAGGAAGTGCAATGATTCTGCTGTGAAAAAAGGCCCAAGAAAACACTGCAGACAGAGGGAAAGGTTAAAAAAGCGTGTGTTTAAAGTGTTGAAATCCCCTGGCATTTATCTATACCCTAGATTACCTCAATTGTACTCTTTTCTTGCTTTTTTTTTGGTCTGTTCTTTTTGTGCAAACCAAACCAACCATATTAAAAACATGCTTACCAGTATAAATCTATATTCCTTCTGTTCTCCTTTTTTTTTTCCCCAAGGCTCAAACTGAACTGTGTAAACTTGATTTGCTCTTTACACTTTGGGCTTCATGTGGGAGGGTTGGGTTGTTTGTTTTTTTGTTTGTTTTTTATTCTGAGAGAGGGACTGAGGAGGGACTTCATGATCCAGACTACTGGAAACCTTTGAGGGTTCCCTCATACCACATCATCTCAACCCCATGCACTTTGCTAGTCACGTAACTACAGTCACTGCTACGTTATTCTCAGCCTAACCTGGCACATCTTGTCGGTGGGGAAAAAATTAAAAGCTAACCTGCTCAACAAAGCAGCAGAAGGTCTTTGTGGAGATCTGCAGCATCTAAACTCTAAAAGGTCATGAGTCAGTTTTCCTGAAGAACTGTCTGATTTGAACAGAAGGAGCACAAAGTCTCATATCACTAACATCACACACAAGATGGAAGATGTGGACCGAAATTTTGGCCTTTTCCTTCCATGTCCCATAGGCAGTACAAATCAGTAGAACTGTTGGTTATCCCTGGGAGAGGTACAGGCCTTGCAACACCACTGGAAACCCCTTCCCAGGACACCAGTGCCGGAGCTTAGGCCAGCAGTTAAGTGAGTCACACGCCAATCTTTCACAGTGATTGCTACACAGGATTGATTGGGTAAGAGAGGGGAACAGTCCAGTTTTTCCAGTATTCCAGCTCTCGGCCTCTTGGGGACTTGGTGCTGAGGCAAGAGCCACTGCTCTGATCCTTCGTGTAATCAGGCTGCTGGCCTTGTGCCCCAACACCCTGTTCACCTCTGGAGCCGCACAGCCTCACACCTTGCAGCTCTACGGTACGGTCCTCAGCTGCTAAGCATTGGATCTCAAAGTGAAATGCAAAAATTTTATTTTTAGATGTTTATAAAGGTCTCATCACAACATCTCTGGCCTTATATAGTAATAAAATATACCAGCAAAGGTCTGCAGACAGTTAAGTCATATTGCTGCACAATTGCTTAGTACAATTTAACTAAATTGTGCAAGACCTCCAAAATCATCCTTTCCAGTCTGAGCCAACAGAGAGCCTGGCATCACGCTCTGACAGTCAGTGTATTTGGAAGCAAATGAGGGACCCGCCACTGATGCCCGACAGTCTTGGAAGTGCAATGTTACAAAGACTTATAAAAATGCATCTCAGAGTGTCTTGCTTCCATGCACCACTTTTTTTCTCCTTTAATTATTTGATGTTTTTAACTGCAGGGAACACCCCCTTTGCCCTTGGAATAAGAGCAACTGTGTCACAGAGATCATGGTCCCTTCAAAGTTTGTGTGGCTGCAACATTGCTGTCCCATTTCTGATCGCAAACTGTCACTGTACATCTGGTCTGGTCGTGTCTGCTTTCTGCATGCCCTTTCCTGCTTAGGGATCACCTTGAGAGGATGTCGCCCTCCATCCAGCAGCTGGTGAGCAGCCATGGTGGCACCTGTCCAGTGGAGGAAACTGATGAGCCATCACACTTCCCCATCCAACACGAGCAGGGTCCTGGCTTGATTGCCCTCTTGAAAATGCTGCGTCCAGATGGAAATTCCCACTTGGAGAAAACTCTACAAAGTACATGTACCCATCAGACATCACTGGGCAAAAACAAGAAGAGGACTCTGTTTATGTCTCTAAAGCCTGCCTCTGCACTAACTTGACTTCAGGCCTCGTTATTCCTGTTGTGCTCACTGCAATATCTTACCACTGTCAACAGGAGGATTTGTCAGGGCAGCCAAGGGCTGGCTGTCTCAGCACAGTTGGAGCTTAAGAACTCCATGAGGATGGACGGACAGAAATTGGCATGGAGGACAGCATCACCAGCATTCAGCCCAAAATGGCTGCAGGGGGAAGCTCTTCTACAAAATCCAATGCAGCGTCAGGCGAATTTAAACTCCTTTTCCCAGCTACATCCTCTCCATCATTCTGGACAAAGATCAGAGTCTGTTTCAGCCTGAGTGGTGTTTAACACTCCCTGGACCACTCTGTGAGATGCAAGACACGTGCACCATGGCAACATCAAGCTTCAGCACACTGTTTTCTCACAATATTGAATCTTGAACTACTGACCATGCTTGCCACCTTTGCACCACACTTCCCAAGTGGGTTAGAGCCACGGACTTTTCCTGTTCTCCTCCACATTACAGACCCACAGCAATCTCCTAATCTCCCTGCTCAAGAAATCAACAAATAAAAAAAAATTGTGGCATGTCTTCCACAACACACACACTTATCATAATGGCAGGCGTAGAGAAAAGCTGTAGAAAAAGCAGATTAAGTACTCTCTGCACACTGCCTAGCTGGGAGGACATTATTTCTGCATATTTTCCTGGGTTGCCATTTCAAACACGATGCTTTGAGTGGGATTTGTCTCACCCTGCTTTAGATATCTACATCTGAGCCAGTTACCTTTCATATTCAATGAAGAGAAATAGGCATGTCTGGGGTGTGAATCATCTGATTTACTTTATACGTCTCCTTTAGACTAAGATGAATCACGCTCTAGAAGTGCTTATTTTTCTCCATTGACTATAAAGGGAATCAAGATGAATACACAGATACAGACACCTACCTTTGGTAAGATGACTCTTACCCTACACCTTCTGGGAAACAGCTTCAGGTAACATCCTCCGCACAAACAGTCACTGCCCTGCCTCTGTCTGTCACTCACCCATGCCTAAAACCAGGGCAGTTGTTCACTCATGGTCCCAACCCAAAATCTACTACACACCCAAAGTCAGCACAGAGATCTGAACACCAGTCTTTGCCAGAAGAATCTACAGGAATTAAGGGGAGGAATAACTGTGAAATGTACTACTGTATTGAAGGAAGTCCCAGAATGGAAGGGTAGAATTGGACTAACCTGCATGGAAGGAATTATCATTATTGGCACAGAAGACAGGATCTCATTAAAAATGCTCAGTTCAGGAGGGGCTGGGGGGCATCCTCATTTCCATTGGCAACTGTAACACCAGAGACCACAAAAAAAGAAGAGTTATCAACTATCATCATCAACTTTTTGAACCCAATAAAAAAGGAAAAGGAAGTATCCATTTGGAGAGCTCCTGCATTCATCCCCACAGGGCTCTGTGAAGACAGGTATCACCAGGGCTGATTCCCAGTGCATTCCCAGCACCGGAGACCTGATGTGCACAGAGCACAGGGAAGGGGCAGTGGCGGATCCCCTGTTGGCACACTAATCTGCCGCAGCCTTCCACCTACATGAGGATAGCCGTGTCAACCAGTGATCAATGGCCTGTCTCCCTACAGCAGATACCCATTTCAGTCTATCACCATCGGCAGCCTGTGAATTCTGCTGAAGTCCAGCCCTGGTTCAGTTCTGTCTGCCTTAAATTTGTGAGGTATTCTTATTTACCTGCTTTTGGTCGTATCATCAGCCACATGCTGCTTCTATTTATTGCAGGCAAGTTGGCTGAAAGATTTCATTGAAGACTAGCTCATCTCGTGAACGTGACACCCAGCACATGCTGTAGTTTTTCAGTGAAATCAGTTAGAAACATTACCTTGCTTGGGATGCATTCATCACCCACAGCACTGTTTCCTTGACCTGTCAGGGCATTTTCATAGACATCCTTCGTGGATGTCCTTAAGGTTCAGAAATCTCCCTCCCTCCTGTTTCCATCCATGCCCTCAAGAGCACTCACTTGCCATCAGAGATGTCCAAAAATACAACATACACTTCTCACATGAGGCACATACTAGCCAGAAATAACTAGTGTTTCCATTCGGCATGGCTATCTACCCTTTGGTCTTCCAAGCATTCACTATACCCACATGCTGCAGCTACGCAAGGGAACATTCATTTGCTCCTTTTGCTGGCCCCAGTCTCCAGCAAGAAATTTCCTAAGCCGGGGCGCAGGAGGACAAGCCAGGTTTCTGCAACTGACAAACAGAGTCATAGCACTGTTGATATCCATTAGCATAGACCTATACAATGTACCAGGACAAATATGAGTTTTGGTTAAAAAACAAACAAAAAAGATTTTTATAACATTGATGAAGTATTAAAAGATTGTTTTATTTTTGCAAACACAATTCAAAATGTCTTGAATCTCAAATAAGTCTCTCTACGCACTCTACTAACCCAAGTTCCCTGATATTCATGGAATTTCCCCTGCACTTCACTCTGAGCAGAGCTGACTGGCTGAGGTGAACCAGGCTACTTTCCTGCATTAGGAGAAACAGCTGGACACAGAAGTTCTGCTCTGCATGGACAAACACAGTTAGCTGACGAGCCATTTTTAACAGGAACATTTGGCTGAACAGCCATCCTCAAAAACAAGCCTGAGTTTCTCAATCCTCTGGCATCATGAAAGGATGTGTGATAACCTTCTTCACTGGCCTGGCATAGCTCTCCTATGCTACTGTAGCACCTGTCACCCTCTCCCTGCAATTTATGAGTTGACTCACCTGTAGATGACACGTTTCAAACTATACTCTGAAAATAAAAGGCAATATGCACAGTGCTGGATCTCTAGATATACTCCTTACTGCCAGTGCTATCACTTTGTCTTCCATGAGAGAGGGAGACAGGTGAAGCCGAGGCAATGGTGTCCTTCAGATTGCAACCTGGGGACCTGTGCTAACCGTCAGAAAGCCACACCTTCCTAACACCGTATTTCCTTGGGCTGCCTCTCACTTTCTCTGCTTACAGCAGCAGGAAGTTGCGCTGCATGACACCTGCCCAGAATATTGAGCGTTTGGCTTAAAAAGCACAAAGTCATGGGGAAACAATGACTAACAGTAAGTCACTGTGGAATCCAGTTCCCAGAGGACTACCAGCAGACAGCCTAGCAAATTGGTATGGATGTACATTAGCTTGCTAGACTTCCATCCAGGGCAAATTTAATGGAGTATTGCTGCGGCACAAATAGAGGCAGGGATATTGCCTAGCCCTCCAGTGACCAGTTTCAGTGAGCTGTTTTCATCCTGGATCAAAACTACTCCAGTTAAGTTGGCATGCTTAGATCAGGTGAAAGAACATGATGTGACAAATCTGCGCCAACCTCTGAGGATCACTTGCTTCAGACTGTCAGATTTAAAAGCTGGTCAGCATAGCCGCTGAAGCCTTTCATCTTGGCATCACGCATGGAAGAAGGACATAAAAAGTGCAACTTCTGTGGGGCTTTGTAGATCACTGTCGATGTTGTGAGGGTACTCCTGTGTCCACTGAGGTCGGTGGTGAGGTTCCTACTGCCTTCTCCGGGCGCACGGGCTGGGAGTGTTGAACTGCACCCGGAGATGGGGAGGAAGCACGCTTGGAAAGCTGATGGGACGTGCAGAGCTCAAGGGCAAGCTGGCACCCACCTCCTACAGCTGCAGCTACTCCATGACTGCAAGCAGTACTCTCGTGCGACAGAAGTTTCAGGGATTTGGGTATCACTGAGATTTTCAAAGCCGAGCTCTCAGTGGTACAAAAGACCTCAACTTGCAGCTTGCTGGGACTAGGAGACAGTTCATTCACAGCACCATAAAAATTCAAACCTATTCAAGAGCTGGCCTTCATTTGACTATCTATTTGAATAATGACACAAGCAGTCAGGATAGAGCAATTGTGTTTTCAAGGCTCTATTTCTGAAGGTTTTGCCATGTATTTAACTTTACCTCAGAAAACGCCCTTTGCAGCAGACAGGAGTCTTGTGTTATATATAGAAGCGCATGATAGCAATAGACAGAGAGGAGCCACAGGGCTGACAATAGGGAAGAGTCGGGGCTTTGAAGGAAGATTTGGGGCTCGTCTCGCTTGGTGAGAAATCTGGGGTCTACGGCAGGTGAGTGGAGGGAAGGAGGCGACCCTGGGAGGGATGAGTTACAAGCTCTGTCTCAGAGAAGGAACCTTTCTGCTTCTCCTTGCCCTGCCCACACCGCCGGCCTTGCCGTGGGGCCTTCTTCTCCCTCAGGGAGACCTGCAGCACAGAGGCAATGAAGGCAACCACAGCCCTGCGCTGGCCTCTGCAGCAGCCAAAAGGCAACAGCACCTGCAGCTGGGGTCAGTCCCACCTCCGGCATCTCTGACCGCAGCGTCAGGCCCAGCTGCTCAGCCGGGGCCTTGCTCTTCTCTCTTGCCGGGCCGGTAACCTAAAGCCAAACGCCCCTCGATTTGGAAGTTGGTACTCTCCACCAGCCTCCAGCGTATGACCCTGTCCCAGTTTTGGATTACCCCCATGAGTCCAGGTTTTTCCGCCTCCCTCTTCCTGCCTCCCCAGCAGAGCGGCAGCACAAGGACAAGGGTGGAACGAAAACACATCGCTGTCTGGCTCTGGCCCCCGTGAGCAGCCGGCGCTGGGGAAGCCAGGGTGCAGACCAAGCGGCTGAGCAATGTTTATCTCCGTGTGGGACGCAGACGTCATGGGGCTCAGGGGAAAGCCAGTTCTCCCGGCACCCCGAGACAGCGAAGGGCAAGGTTACTCCTCCCGAGGGCTGCCTGCCGCCGGCCTCAGCCTGACAGTGGGTGCCCCACGTTCTCCCACCGAGCCGAGTCACCTGTCTGCCGGGGTAAAGCTGGCCGTGCCAGTCGGAGAGCAGCCAGGTGGCAACCACAGGGACAAACAGGCGCAGGGCTTAGGCAGGAGCATCGGTCCCCTTCGTAAATGTGCGTACGTGGGTGCGTGCAAAAGCTTAACGTGAAGGGCTGGGTATGTTCCTCGCTGCTGACGCAGGCTGCCAAATCGGGGTGCTCGGGAAGCCCTCTCCGGCCCTGCAGCGCTGGCCTAGCTGCAGGCAGGGACCCCAGCGAGCCCTTCCCTGCCCCGCGCTGCCTGCCTGCCCGTTTCAGGCATACGGACACCTTCTGCAGCCCAAGGAAACAGCTCGCCCTGCGGCGCTGCGCAGGAGGCAAATTCCACCGCTGGGGTCAAATTCCTCAAGCAAGGAATCTGGAAGTCCTTCAGTACTGGATAAAGATGGCAAAATAACAGCGCTCGCGCTCCCCTCGTCAGAACCGAGTTTTCACCGGCAGAGCTGCTTTCTGATCCCGAGGTCTCGGTCAGTGGATTGCCTGAAATGCGCACGACAGCGATAAATTATCGTGAACGCTTAGTAATGCTCCCTACACCAAAATTAAGTTGCTCACAAAGTGATTTCTTAGAATGACTTCTTTGCTTGCTCTTCCCAAACTATTAAATTACAAGCCTGTGATTAATTACTACAGCAACTGCACAGCAAACTTAAAACTGTCAGCTAAGAACAAAAGGTCTTTGAGATAGGGGATTTTTTTACTTTCAGCTGAAAGGGCACATGCTCAAATTTGGTCAAGTGTACCTTACTTGCGTTTTAATTCTTCGAGTTGAAAATAGCAGCTGGCTGCATGGGGAAGCAGAAAGGTGAAAATGTCATTGGATAAAACCTCCGACTATTTCTCACAACTGGCACTAACAAATGGTTTCCGGAAGCTAGAGGTCACTGCGCACACAGTCCTACAGCTTTCAGGCATTAACCTGAAGTTATTGCATGTAGCTGGAATTCCTAAAGCAAGGTCAGATAGTTTATCCCAAATGTTAGCAAATTCCAGCAACTAATCTAACACAGACGCTTTCATTCCCTCCGGTGGGATGCTTCAGAGGCAAAGGAGGAGTGGTTTTGAAGGGGGCTGCTGCTTCCTCAGTGCATACAAACAGCAATCACGCTGCAGATGGAATTTTTGCTTCACCCAGATCTGACTGTAACTGCTGTGACCCTCCCTCAAAAGGTATTACGCCTGATCTACATAGGTATATAATTTTTTAATGTGTAGGGCAGCGGGAGACACTAGCTACTCTGTCACCTAAGTGTTTTTGGAAGAGGAAAAAGAGCTATTCAGCATTAAAGATTCAGGAATGTCTGTTGACATATTAAGGAAACAACCTCGGGGGACAGCTGACACAGCTCCAAGAAGCATTACCAAGGGAACAGTGACGCAAATGTCTTCCATTTTTACAGGCTGGCAGCTCGCCAGGTTCCCTCGCCTGATGGCTGATGTAATGCTAATCCCTATCTGGGTTAGCGCTCAGATATCAACCACAGCAGCTCACTCTGCTGCAATCAATATAGCACACTTTTTATAGAAGAGCGTATAAAAAAAATTCTGCTCTAATCTACTAGGAATATGTACAGTAGAGTAATAGCAGGGGAAATCTAATGGCTAGCCTGGAGCTCACCCAGCGTGTGCTTTTGCAAGCGTGCACGTGTGTGTGCAGGCTTGTACACAAACCCATCTACACCTCGAATAATGGCAAGTCCAGGCGAGGGCCACACATTGAGAAAGGGCTGGCTGTTCATCACGTACAAGAAGAGCCTTCCAATTCCTTTATTAAGTGATGTACCAGCAGAAGAAAGCAAGCAAAATGGGACTGGAAAATAAAATGAGCTATCAGTTATAGCACGGAATAAAGTGGGGTTTATGCAATAATTAAGACAGTTTGTACTTCTGTGAGTACCAGAGGGCTCTGTGGGGAGTAACCAAGCCTCCCAGCAGCTCTACAGGGTCAACAGCACCGAGGCAGATGCAGGACTCAGAGCGAGTTACTGGCAGTCAAAACCCGTCAGCCCCACAGCCAGTGTGCCAGTTCCTTCAGAGCAGACACCAACACCAGCACCTTAAGACAAGAAACGAGCAGAAGAAGAATCCAGGAATCCTGAATTACAATGCAATTATCTGAGTAGCAATTTGGCTTGCTCATAAGAGAGGAACTTTGAAATCCTGAGTAACCTCCAGTGAATATAGTCCTGGCTTTACACCTTGTACCATGGAAAGCCCTTCCAGTGTTTAACTGCACCCTAAAGCCCCTGAGGAGCACTGGCTTGCTACGAACTGAGAGTGCAGCTTCCTGGATCACCGCCCTACCTCCTGTAAGCGATAACCCCCCCACCAGTTTATTTCACAGGATACTGGTGTCATAACTGTGAAAGTTTCTAAGTGTGTTCTTGCCCCAGATAAAATTTTGAGATAAACTTTGTGGGTAACGAAGCAGATGAATTCCAGCCTGTATCCAACACCTAGTGTGATGAGGACCTATGCAGGCCAATACATTGTTTCCTTCTATTCCTCCTATATAAAATTTAAGGGAAATTTTAGGAAAACAGTACTTTAAAATAGAAGCTGATATTCCAGCAATATTAGTCCTTGGGTTAACTCCTGGCAGAGGTGAGAAGAATATTAACCACATTATTCAGGGTTTCCAGAGGTGGTCAGCTTCACAGAACAGCCTGAGAGCTGTGCACATTTTGGGAAAATCCAGTTATGCGGCCTGTGGAGACTAAAAAGGCCACGCTTTCAGCCACATCTTTTCCCAGGCCACGCTCGAGGCAACCTTTCCACAGCAGCCGGTGTTGATTGGACCGGGTAACTGCCCCGGCACCAAAAATGAAGAGAATCGGTGTCCGTCCCCATGAGCCCATACCTACTCAAGCAGCCAGATGGCATACAGCTCCCCTGAGATGCTCACCAGCCCCCAGCTGCAACCTCACACATCTGTCAGGCGTTTCCTTGCATTTCTGCCTCCCTTTCCCCAGGAGCTGCCATGGCACGATGGTGTTTCTGGCCAGCCCTCCCTCCTCTGCTCTGCACTGCCTGCCAGCTGGGTCCTGGCCAGAGCAGCAGTAGCTGCGGGCAGGGCTGCCTGCGGGAGCCATGGGGGGGCTGTGGTCTGCGGGGAGGGTTGGCGGAAGAGCTCAAGGAACTAAAGAGGGAAGGCAAGAGCGGGGCAGGAGGTACCAAAAAGGGCAGGGCAGGTGTGGGGAGACGCAAGCAGGGAGAGGACAGCATTTGGCCTCATAACTTCTGCCTTGATTTATGCAACTTGGGTTCCCAGAAGCCATGGCCCCTTCCATCCACCCGCCCCGCTGCGGCACGCACTGCTGCCTGGCCCAGTGTCAGCTCCTCTGCCTTCAGTTTTCAGAAAGAATACACTTTAAGTGAATGCACACTTGGTACAACGGCCTCACAATACAGACCAATTGAGAGCGTTAATATAATTATACTACCCCCTCTCTGATTTGTGAAGAGGTAAAGTGTTAGACGACCAAAGAGCCTCCCTTCTCCAACAAAGGATTTAGCTGGTTTTGCTCACATGAAAGTAATGGAGGAGAGAGTGTATTTCCCTTTCAAAATAAGTAAGAAAGAGGCAAATAGCTTAAGTGAAGATATATTTTAGCACATCATATACATGTCGGTGCTCCAGACATGCCCTCCCTTTGCAGCACATACACACGTAACAGGGAGGGAACTGAAGGCACAATCCTCCTCGGCGGCAGTCGTAGATGACCTCATGGAATTACAATGCAATCCCAACGTGAAAGGAAAATCAAAGTCCTTCCTATGCAATCCATAGGACGTTTGCACAATTTTTAACATGTGTTTATATTTCCTTAATATTTAATGAAATGCTTAATATAAAAAAAAGTTCTAAAAATCTTGATGTAATTACAGTTTGTTGTGCTTGAATTCTGAATGGAGAACAGTCTCCATTATTTTTCCCACATGTTCTTACTACATTATATTAAAAACATATTCTACTCAGTCAGACATGTTGTGTGCTTTATAAACATTTTGCACAGTTGGAAACATTCACGTTTAGCAAAAATCCTACCACCATCAACTGCAATGTGGAGAACGTCCTTTGCAGCAAATGCAAAGTCTGTGCTCTGATCATGGGTGGTGGTCACCAGGGGTCATGCATGAAGGGCCTGGCCAAAGGGACCTATTCTGCAGCTGCATGCAGCTCAGCTGGGCTCCTCAGGGCCCAGCACTGCTGAGTGGGGGGCTCTCCTCTCCAGAGGACACAAAACTCAAATGAGAAGACTCCAGACAAGTTAATACTCTGGTCTAGGTGGAGTTTGTATTCTTGTTTTTTAAAATACAAGCGTCAGTGCCCTGCAAGGTTCGTTGCTTTCCCAGTCTCTCTCACACTTACGGTGTGGTCCAGTAATCTCTGATAATCCAGTTAATGTGACTCAGGCGTTATCACACAACCTTTCTTACTCTAATCACACTACTTCACTGCCGTACTCCTAGAATTAGCCTGAGAACTCCAAAAAGATCTTCGTAGTATTTTGTTTTAAAATGTTCATGCAAGGCTGATGTTAGTAATCTCTAGTGATCAATTAGTAAAACTAGGTGGTTTTCAGGGCAAAATCCTTAGACGAAATTCACAGGAGTGAGAAAATGTCAGCTTTTCATTCTCTAGAGCAAACATGCTCCTGTGTTTTCGGTGCAAGAGTCATCCTTACCCAGGCCACTTCATGCAGCAGCTGGGGATTTCCACTTTTTTCCTACGCATGAACAAAATAAATCTGGGGTGTGGATCAGTCTCTGTTTCCAAACCCTCTGATTCCCTTCCAAAGCAAAGGCCCCATCAGGTACAAAATAGACTCCACTTCCCAACTGGAATAATATGTGCACTACGTGCAGAACCGGAGTCAGTGGGTAGATGGATGGATTCATGCCCGTTCCATATTAATGGCAGGGTCAGAAAGAAAACATTAGCGATCAAGAGCATTTTATGGACCTTCCTTTTACGATGTATCATTCTACACCGCATAAATATACATTGGCAGCTTGTGAGAGATACAAGCCAGTTCTTATGCTTTAATGCCTGATGGCATCTTGATGTGACAACAGCATGGTTCAACAGCATGCAGGAAATACTGTTGATGGAAATAGCTATTTAGCAAAGAAAAACAAGCTTTCCTTTGCCTGAGGAATGCTGAAATGGGACCATCCTTTCCTGAATTCATGGGAATACATTTCCTTTTATTTGTGATAGCAACTGTGTGGCAATTGATATTAGTTTTGCTCATGAATTTCATGTTATACTCTCCTTTTCAATACATGGTTGCCTGTTCCAGACACACACTGGTCAGGGGGCAAGGCTGAGATCTGTGAACCCTGGCAGCAGCCCTGCGAAAAGCAGGACCTGTGCTCCCACTCAGGGGGTGTGATCACGGTCTGTGCAGGCTACCCAATCCTTCAGCTCACGTCTTTCAGAGTAGGGCTGTATCCATCCCCATGGGTTCTGCTGGACAGGCAACCAGGCTCCTCCAAATGTGCCATGTGAGGACCACAGAACACAAAAGCCCTGTTGCTAAAGTGAAGCATCTGCTTTAGCCCAGAGCGCTGGGGTGTGGGTTTCTTTTCACACTCTTGCACAAGCATGAATTAGCTAGAGAGGAATTCGCCTGTTCTGTTACAAGAAGCTTCACACACTAACCTTGGTCTTACCAGCAGCATCTGCCTCTGAAGGTGTATTTCTTACTGCGAAAACACCCATCAAGGCAAGCATTTGGCCTCATGCCTTAAAATGAAGGCTCAGCTTGCTGGAGAGCTGAGCAGAGACCTGGCCTGGCGAGTGTTGCCCAACGTCATGTTTGAGGAAGCCAAACAGAACGACACTTCTTTATCCATTAGGCATTCGTGCTCCGTCCAGCTGCGTGCAACTGCGCCGCTGAGTCTCTGGCCATCAGAGGAGCCGTGCTCAAATCTGAGTAGCTGGAATCACTCCACCCCTGGGTCATTCCAATATTCAATTATGGCTCTGTACTTAAGAGACACAATAGATATTGGAATTGAAAGCACAAAAACTCCTAACCTCTGATCCTGTCTCTACAACAGAATCCCTTGGTGGCTTTAGGCAAGGTACTTAACAGATCTGCCTCGGTTTTCCCATTTGCAGAAGGGGGCTAATAATCCTCAGCCACCTACTCCACAGGGGAGTCCTGAGTATTCATTACTTAATGTAAAGTGGCTAGAAGATGAAAACCTGCATGTAAGTGCCAAGCATTATTACAGTTACCCAGGTTTAACTTCAATTTTTGAGACTTGCTTTCCTCTGTGAAATGAGGAAAAGTATTCCTTTTAGTCGACCAAGATTAGTGTTCTGCACCGCATTTCCTACAGAAGTGGGGAGGAGCCTTGGGAGTATGAGAGAAAAGGAGAAAAATGTGTCCCTTTGGATCCCAATCTACCTTTCACATCCTCTCAGGAAATTGTTTTGAAAGTGCCCGACACTTGGTGCAATATGCTGCAGTCACAAGGCAAAAATTTTACTCTTTCAAGAATGTTTTATGAGTCCCAGGAATAAATCATCTCTAGCAGGGATGGTTAAGCATAATGTTGAGAGTCTGTGATTTTCCCCAGAGGTAGAGAAATCATTCCAAGCTTTTCTTCAATTTGGTCATGAAACTTTAACAAGAAAATACTGAGGGCCACTCTGGCACATCGCTGGGATATGTACATTAAGACAAACCAAGGGGAGTGTTTTGATTGACTAATTTCCTTTGATCTCAAACGAGCAAAATGTTTAATTTTAAGTGATGGTTCTGGTATGGCAAACTATTTTCATGGCAACGCGGTCAACATTATGCTTGGTCAGCATCTTTAAACAGACCGGCATAACTGCGTTTGACAATATGACAGTGATGGAGAGCAGGGGAACTGGTCATCCTAACATGAGCTGTGCTGAGACTACAGTCTTCAATAAACGAGCACAGCAAACAAAAGGACCAATTCAGTATTTGCAAATGCTAAGATTATTGGAAACAAAGGCAATAATTTTGTCACTCCAGAAAAAAAAAAAAAAAAAAAGGCTTTTTATGATTGTTCTGAAAAAGCCCCCTGCCATGAACTGCTGCCACTCCTACGAATTCAGAGCATGCAGCTAATGCACATGGCTCTGCTTCCAACTTCATTAATATGAGATTTTGGCACTGCAGGAGCACCTCCTTGTGCATATTGGATCTGGATCTGGCCTAAGCACACAATTATGTTTCTGTTGAATTAGAGCGCACAATGTGGTATTTATGCCAGTTTTATGCTGACTGGAGGACAGACATTACCTGATTCGGTACAATGTCTGCCAGAATTTGTCAAACATATCTGAACCAACATAGTAAGTTTGTGCTTGTGCAGTGCTTGGCAGTGAATGGCTGTGATGTCTTGGTCCAGCACGGGGCACTTTTTATGCCAGATTTTCTATCCCATGGAATCGTGGTTTAAGACGTACAGTGCAGTTATATGCCTTGCTTATATTAACTAAGCCTCCCTGCCCCTCTACTGTAAAGTGTTGTTTAATTCCCACATGCATAACAGCGATTATATAATTCCAGAGAAAAGGCTCTGCTTTGATGTTTACTCCAGGGCTTCAGGTTTCTTAGTGATGCAGTAATTGCCACGTCCATCTGCCTCCTGAATGTAAAATGTTTATGTCTCACTTCAATGAGTAAATAAAAGGCACCAAGTTAATATGAGCATGGAAAGAAAAGGAGTGTCACATCAGAAGAGAAATCTACTATCCAGTCCTGCTTTTCTGACTTCCCATTGAGTGGGATGTAGAGCCAAGCCACCCTGCACTCTGAGTTGCTCCACTTTTCAACAAATATTGGTCAAATCCTGCAAGAGCAGAGCCAGCTTTGGGACTTCGAGACGTGCTGGCAAGAGGATTCTGCTGGGATCCTCCCTTCTTCATCATCCCTCCCAAGCAGAACAGAGTCATTTGCAGCAAAGTGGGTGGGGAGGGTTCAGAAATCTTGGAGCCCCAACAGCTTGCCCAGGCAACGTAGAGGCCAGCCACATGTACACTGGGGATGTCAGCATCTCAACTATTTTCTAGAAACAATTCCCTCTGAAGGGAGCAGTCCTTCAGACAAAGCCTTGTGACACATCCGGGTGATTTCTAGGCTGTTTTCTCTTCCTTTTCTTCTAATTACTTAGTCATGGAACCCAGAATAATGAGCCATAAGTGGTCAAAAGAGCTACAGAAACAAAATGCCTCTTGGGACATTGCAACACAGTACTGAACTGGTAAAAAGAAACTTCATTGACCTAAGAGCAGTGTGAGTGTCTTTGTTTCACCTGCTTTCTCCCATGTCTCTATCCTATTTTTCCTCCTTCCACCTCTGTTTTTTGCTGTCTTCTCCACATCATTCTCTCCTGTCTTGGTTTGCCTTCCCTCTTCTAAAAGTACTTTTCTTCTCTTGCTCATTGTGTCACTCCTTTCCTTTTCACGGTGGTTTTACCTACTTCTCTCCTTTTTCCCCTGGTCACTCCCATTCATTTCTGGCCCCCATCCTCCTCAGTTCCTTTGCTCCTGCTGGTCAGTTCTCCCTTGCTCGTCCTCCACCCCACTTCTCCCTGTCCAATGTTTTTTGGTCCTCTTCTTTAATCTTTGCCTCCCTGAGGAAATTAAGTTCTCTCACCCCGAGTCTTACACCTTCTTATTCCCCATTCTTGCAGTCCTTCCCTTCCTTACGCTGTGGGTTATTCTCATTCCCTTGCACCTCACTGCCCTGCAAACCTGTATCCGTACCCAGCAAGACGTCTTTCACAAGCTACAGATGTCACTGCAGCCACAGGAGCCACAGGCATGGGAGCGATGTTTACAGAGGCAGACTGGGCTGCAAAGAAGCTCTGCCTGCGCACAAGTTAACTCATGGGGAGGCTATTAGTTGGGCTTATCAAAGGGTGGGTCAGCAGACAGGAAAATCCCAAGCTTATCTGTTTCTCCTTTTGGACAGCTATGCTTGTTTTGTCACTGTTACTAATCCTCTCCCGCTTTCCCAAAGAGCATTGTTGGTGCTGCAGAGGCGAAGGGCTGCTGGTTGACTCTTCCCTTGCCCCTCTTGGAGGTGGGGATGGTTGCTGTGGTCGAAGGCATGCAGCAGCAGAGCCAAATCCCCTCTTCCATTTATGCTGGTATGCAGCTTGGAGACGAATCAGCTCTTTGGATGAGATGCTGTTTCCTGTGGCTGGAAGTTGCATGAGAAGTTCACCGCAGAGGACAGCTGAGCCACCAGGCAGCAGCCAGCCAGCACCTGGCATGGTGCTTTCACGGGCTTTACCCAGGTAGTTCCCTGCCGTGCTGTGAGCTAATCCACAGGCAGGACAGCCACACACAACCCCAATGCTGGAGCTATATGGTCACCGGCCGTATAGAAATTGTGCACAATGTGTTTTTCAGTTGCTATGATGAATCCCCTTTGCTTGTGGCCAGCCTCCACACCGAATGCTCTCTTCACAGGGAAAAAGTCTAGGAACTAGCCGGACTAGCTCCTTCCCAAGGGCACCATCAGTAAGTCAACAAAGTTGCAGTATAAATGCATGTGTCCCATTGTTAGGAGGGGGAGAGCCAAAACTGACGGAGGTTTGTCAGGAACACCCACGAAGATCCCTTGACACAGAGCAACCAAGTTTAAAGCCCCAACGGCCAGCGCCTTGCAACAGCAGGAGCCAAGCACGGTCAAGCCACAGATGAGCGTTTGCTTTTCTGCTTCATATCCTTCCCAGTCCCTTTCCTTAAGAAACGTGGAGGATTAATAATTTTGGACTCATGGCCTGAGTTAACACAAACGCGTTTGAAACCAGCAAACAATACGCCCATTAAATGCATGGAGAAGCTCAGAGACTGGAACAACTCACCTCCAAGAGCTTCACCCAAGCCCCACAGGAAGGCTACGGTGGAGCCAGAAATAGAGCCCAGACCTCCTGACTCCGAGCCCTGGGCCCTAACAAAAACATCAGCTTCCCTCCACCATCCCTCTCTTCATACACTACATTGACCAGACTGGAAAAGGCATTCAAAATAAATAAAACCCGCTTCTTGCGCCAAGTTTTAAAAAACATTTTCTTGTCATGGCTGCTTGTTTTTCTCCCGCTAGACATTAGGCAGTCTCCACCGAGTGAGACAGCTTTCCTTTCTTCTCCAGGAAACACAGTTGTCTCCCACATGTTGCAGTCAATGTAGCTCAAACAAATGTTTTAGGAAATTCCCCCTAATTCGGTGAAATTGTTAGCTTGGCAGTGGCGCGCTGGAAAGAGGACTGAAAGATTGCCTTGGACCTTTTTTTTTATTTTTCCTTTTTAAAGTGTACAGGAGAGCTCAGGCTTCAGACGGGCTGCTGAGGAAGACAGAAACTCATGTTACATATAAAGGATTTGGCAGGCCTGAACACAGAAATTTCCAGAAGTGTTTGCGTGGCAACAGCTCTGTGCCAATCCACATTTTTCAGCTATTCTGGCTGGATGCCCGGCCGACAAGAAAGTCTTGTATCTCCACGCAGTTCACTGGCTTCCCTGAGGAGTTTCCATACTGCATGGCAACGTTGGATAATCTCATTTGCGCGCCAGAAAAACTCCTGCTACTTACACTGTTACTAAATACCAGATGTGCTTAATAAAGAGTAAGTGGAGCCAAACCTAGGGTAATCACATAACCTATCATTAACATTTTCTAAAAACAAAAAAATGCCATTGGAACAGCAGATTACTGTTTTGCTTTGTTTGCTTTACGCCCTGTTACGGGAACCCCTGGGGTGCTGGGAAGGGAGCGCGGCAGGAGCAGACAGCTCTGGCACGGCCGATGACATTGTTTACAATCACACCCCTGCACATCTGAAACATGTGTGAGAAAGTAAAGGCTAAGCAGATTTCCCCTGCGCCGGAGAGGGAGGGGAGGATTGCAGCAGGAAGTCTACGCCACCAAGAAAGTGCTGGAGTCGTCTTTCCTCATCCCGGGGAGGTGGATGGGGGTGGGGGGGATGCAGCAGCAGCGGCGTGAATTTGGTCCTTCACAACGTGCACATCCCCAGGTCCCCAGCCCGGGGGAATGTGGGAGTGGGACTCGTTCCTTGAAATTTAATGACGGCCCAAATCCACCAAGCCCATTTAAAACACGTTTTTGTGTGAGTCAGGGGGCCAGTCACTGCGCAAAATGTGTGTGCACATTTATTATGGATTTAAATGGATGTTGCACATGTGCATATCTGATGCTGACCAGACCCTTGAGGGAAACAGCAAAGTCACGGTGATGGCGAGTGAATTCTGCCGCGACAGGCTGTTAGATGGAGGGAGACAAACACATTGCGACGTTTGCAGACCCTGCGCACCCCTCGCAGCGCAGACCTGGTGCAGCTCAGCCCGGAGCCTGGAGAGCTGTGAGCCATCTGGGGTGCGAGGGGGGCATCTCCCCAAAACGAGACGTGGGTGAAAAAAATGTTTTCTCCCACAGCTGTTTCTGTGGTTGACAGGGAGGAATGGAGTTAAAGGACTAGAAAAAGAGATTTCGTCTTTATTTTAGTGTCCACTGCTACCTGGATGGACGAGAAGCCCGGCAAATGTGCACTGATGAGTCCTCCCAAAGATGGCCATCGCTCACAGGTCTGCTCCCTCCGGCTTGGTGGAAACCAAGGCAAGGGCATGGGAGCAGGGACAAGTCCAGACCTTGCTTGCTGTGTACGTGAAGGAGGGGAGTGGTGAGTCACCCTCATCAGCGGTGCCATTGCTCTAGTCCCTCAAGCAAAACTCTGATCCATGTCAGTGGGAGTCACAGCTATGCAAAGCTGGGATATCTGATGCCAGGAGTGCCAAGGGCACGGGGTGAGGAGGTCACAGCGAGTGTCAGCCTGCCACAGCCCAGCAGCAGGAAGGCAGCCACCCCCCAGGGCTCACATGGCTCCCAATGTGACTGAACCCCAGTGTTTTCCAAAGGCTGGCTGCTGCCCGCAAGAAGAGAAAGACCAGAGAAATGCAGCGGTCTTGATGCCACAAGTCCTGTGCTCGTGCCCTCCCTGCTCAGCCCCCTTTATTGCACCCACTGTGCAAGGTTGAGTCCAGACTCTGTTTCACCTCACAAATTCAGCAGCGTCTGTCTTAAAGGCTGTGCAAAGTGACAGCGAGTAGCACTGCCGCCTGTGTTGCCCCCGGGCCAAACAGACAGTGCAACGCTGCACTCCCACACGGGAGCCAGCTGCACAGCCAGAGCCATGGAGCAGCTGGTCCTGCTTGAGCCAGGCTTTTGCCTGATGTAAGTATTGCCGGGCTGGCCCCTAGCCACAGGTTTAGGGCAGCAGATGACTCGGCACCGAAACAGCCGTGTGCCCACCACCAATCCTGCCTGCAATGCAGTCCTGGAAAGATGGGCTTGCTGCTGCTGCCACCGCTCAGAGGTCGGGCTGAGGGGGACACGGACAGCCTGTTGCATGGTGAAGCTCTAGGTCACTTGGGTTCTGCCCCACGTCTCCCCATTCCAGCTCCATCCTTCTCCCCGTACCACAGCCGGAGTGGCTCTGGCTGCTCAGCCTTCGGCTGGCAAGACTCAGTGCTGCCTGTGCTGCTAAGAAGCTCCAAGGAGGCTGTAACCATCCTCCAGTGTGCCGCTCTTGTTGCCACCATAATGTCCTGGGCACTCCCGGAGGGCTGAGGGAGCAGTGTGTGACCTGGCAGCCGGAGCAGGAAACAAGAAGCCTCCTCCACCCACAGCGCGAGCACAGAGTGACTGGCTTTCCCAAACTAAAAACCTGGGACAGCAGCAAATTAGCCCACAGCTCGCTCCCTCCCTTGGTGTGCCCACTCCCTGTCAGCCAGAAGATTAGGTATCAGTGGAGCTGCTGGTTCGGGGAAGCCTCACCCCACCAGCTGTGGGCGGTGTGTCAGAGAGCCAGGAGAAAATTAGGTAGCGGCTTCCCAATGCTGCATCACTATTTCCACTTCAGGCTTTAAGGATCTTCTAAAAGAGTCAGGAAACAGCAGAGAGGAACACCTAATGAGCTGCATAGAGGCAGCTTCCCTTCCCTCACTGCTGCCCAGGACGCCAGGCCCCCTGCCCATCCCACCCTGCCAGACACCTCCGGTCAGCTGCCTCCCTCTTGGCCTCCTCCCAGGAGGCTGAGGGGATGCTCGGGCAAGACCCGTTGACTGCAAGGGTCCAGGCACCTAGACACACCCTGCCAGATCTACCCCTTTCTCACAGCACTGCATAGGCCATTCACTTCAGTTTGTAGGTGAACAAACAAAAAGATGTTTTCCTACAGCCAGTTCCAGGAGTCCAGCAACTGTACTGCTCTTTGGAGTTTGGTTTGTTTGTTGTGTTTTGAAGGGGAACCCATCAGATGGGCCTGAAAATGAACACCTAACCCCATCCCCAGTTGGCAGCAGGAAGGAGAGGCTCCTGCCAAGCAGTCACAAGGCACTCCACAAACAGCTTGCTTCACCTCCCTGCCAGGGAACAAAGTCCATTGCCATTAGGAGACTTCAGTCCCCAAAGTGAAGATGCTTCCCCTGACTCTGGTTCCCATAGGTCAAACTCATGAAAGACCAAGCCCTGCTGCTCAAGATTTTGGTGAAGGCCTTATTTCTTGGATTTAGAGCCTCTCTTTTCTGAAAGGCAAGTCTTTTTATCCTATATTTTTGACACATTGACTGTAGCTGTGCCCTCTTTGCCATGCTTCATGTCCACTCATGTCACTCCAGAGACACAAGGTGCCATGAGCCCAACAAGGTTGGCCCACAGGACAAGCCTGGCCCGTTTGGCAGAAAGGCAAATTTAATACAGAGATTGCTGCTCTTGAGCTTCACGGTGGATCTGGATGCTTGTGGGGTTTCTCTGTTCTGCTATGGCCATGTGCAGGGGCCAGGCAGAGTTGGATCTGCACTTGGCAAGGCATTGTACAGATCTGAACCACAGGTCAGTCCTTGACCCGAAGAGCTGTCTCTAGAGAGACACGGCTATAAAAGGGGTTGAACAAGGAAGCAGAGGGGATATAAAATGAGTTTGCAAATACCACCATGGTGCTGTGATCAATGTGAAAAGAGATGAGGTTTGAGGTCTTTGTCAGGAAAGAGCTAAGGAAGAGGCAGGAGAAGGGCAAGGGCAGGAAAGAGCAGGGAGGGCAGATGAGATGAGGCTGAAAGGAAGGGGAAGAGGAAAGGGAAGGCATCCTTGACAGGTCCCACTATACTTTCTTCTGTTCCCCAGCATCCAAGAGATTGGGGAAGGGACACAAAATCATTGTAGGGGATGACTCTGCTTCATCACTTCAGTTCTTACACTGGTGAGCCTAAGCTGACTCTGTCTTTTCCCGTGTCACGGGACTGCCGTATCTGTTCAAACAACTTCTGCTAGCTTCCATCCATCAGAGCCAAAGTTGGACAAGTGGGCAACACAATGTCAGGGAACAACTCCAACCTAATGCACACAGGAAAGATCTGCTAGAGCTCTCCAACACATTGAGGGGTTTATCTTATCTGTTGCCTGGAGGGACAAAGAGCTAGAGGGACAGTGAAGGTCAATCAGGCACTTAGGAGAGCTCAGAACAAGGGAATAACTGATTACACTGAAGGACATCACATTTGCAATTAAGGTTGAGTTCCAAAAGTATGTGGAAAATAAGCTGTTTCTCTTCCCCAGCCCAGCATAAGGAAGGCTCCCCACTGACCACACCAACAACCGTGTGGAAGTGTCATTCCCCTTCGTGAGTCCCCACCATGTCCTGAATGAGGGAGGATGAGCAATAAGCCTGTAAGTATTCACAAGAAAAAGGCTTAGCACAAAGTGCTTCTGGGCACAGCTCTGTTGCCAGTAAAAAGCATGATGAAAAGCATATTTTCTTTGATGAAGCCTCCTTCGAGTGGTTTATGGGTAAAGGTGAATCTCGTATATATCATATTTGTCTGATGACAAACAGAGCCCACTTGTGAAATCCATCTGACTAGATGTTCTAAGAAAATCTTCATGAAGCATCTGCGAGCTTTCAATCATTCCATTGTTGTCAGCTTTTCAGCTGGAAATTGTTCTGGATGCAAGGGAATGATGGGTCACTAATGGCTTATTTCTTATTAAATGCTTTGGGTTTAGGGACTTTGAGGATATGTAGATATTGTTCTCATTTTCAGCTTCACATGAAGCAAAATACTAGATAAAGATAAATAACCAAAGCAACTTGCCTTTTGCTTGAGTAGTAAAGACCCAGGTTATTGCTGTGTTAAGAAAATATGGGAAAATATGGGAAAATTGCTTTTGAGCCTCTAGAAGAGAATAGCTCTGTCACTGATCCAAGTTAACAGGCCTTAAGATGCAACTGCTGTGGGCCAAAGAGGAAGGTATGTGCTGCGGTTATGGCCTGGAGAGAGACTCAGCATATCTGGCTTAACCTCCCAACTCTGTCATTGACATCCTATCATTTTATCTCTCTCGCTCGCTTTAGTGCAGCAATTTGAGAACCCCAAAACTAATTGATTGTTTGTGTTTTTGGAGTTAGATACTCTGCCGGATGTCCCTGAAAGCCTCTGGTCAGAAACGGCGAGTGTAGGATACCCCTCCTGCCAGCTTCAGCCCAGAGAGAGCACTGTCATGCTCCAGGGAACTGCTGAGAAGATGCTTCCACTGGACACCCTCTCCATCACTTCTGCTCGCAAGGAAAGCTTTGCAGGTTATCTCCTGGGTTTCACTGGAGGGAAGAAAGAAAGTAATCACAGCTTTCCTGATTCAGTCCCCCGCCTCGGTGGACTTTCCGCTGCTTAGGGCCACCTGCCAGTCTCCCCACTAGCCCAGCCCACTGTCAATTTGACCTTCTCTCACTTCATTTCCTCAGCTGTTAAATGATGCTGAAGTCACAGTCAGGACTTTAGCCACAATGAAACAGGGGACTGCTACACTGAAATGAGAAGCTCCATGGAAACATCTCCCGAAATAATGAAAAGTGTGAAATAAAACTGGCTTAGGTGTTTGAACGCTGCGCCTGCGTGTTACATAGCTGTGATGTTGGCTTTCAGTCAGTGGTAGGGAGTTTGCCAGTGCAAGCTAGGCTAGACCAGGTCCAGCCCTCTCCCACCCCCCCGTGACAACTCCCACCCCTCCAGGTGCCGATTAAAGCACTGCACCCCTGCCTAACTGCCAGGCACTGTCCTGTCTTCTCCCTTGCATGTGGGACCTTTAAGACACCCAGGAGCAAGTTGGGAGAGCCCACAGCCATTGCTGTCACCCCTGGCCCCGTGGCTCAGCCACACATGCCACCCTGCGCTCATGGCGGCTGAGGGCTGATCATAGCGGGGATTTTGGGGGTGAAACATTAAAAAGCTGCTTCACAGGCTCAGCCAGGGTTTGCCGAGGCTGGCTCTGCTCCCCCTGACACCCGCCCTGCCTGCAGCTGGGACCGTGCTGCTGCGACTCCCCGGGATGGCCGCGAGTGCCAGGAGTGACAACGGGCACACGTCCTCGCCCGGCCACGTCCCGTCAGCGTCCCGCTGGGCGGGCTGAGCAGCCTCATCCTCCTGTCCCACCAGTGGGGTTCCCCCTCCCTCCCCACGTCTGTGCCACGGTCTCTCAGCTATAACACTGCTGCACAAAATGGTGTCCGGACACCAGCGAGACGAGCTCCTTGCAGCTTGCCAGAATATTAACGGTGAGGGGCAATTCTGCAAGATTTGGCCCAGGCGTACGCAGTCGTCCCTAGCAGCCACACAGCTATGGCTGAAGTCCAGATAGCGAGCAGAGCATCTGCCAAGGAGCAAGCTGGTGGAGGCACGGCAGGAAACCACCCTAGCCCTCAACGTTTAACACGCAAAGTATCATGACCTTGGGAGGAAAGGAAGAAGTGATTTTCTGGTATTACTGAGAGGAACAGAGGCAGACGGCTATTGGGATCTCCCAGTATCACACAGAAAATGCATTACATGACCAGGAAGGAATCCAGGTTTCCTAATTCCCAGTCCCACGGCAGCCATCGTACTGGTTCCTGCCCAGTACGGGCCATCAGGATTCATTCAGCATTTTGAAATGGCAGCCAGCTATTTATGGCTGCTGTCTATATTACTCCAAAGAGCAGCATCTTTATTTTAGAAACTCACTCCAAGTTTCCTTGAGTACCCCGCTGACACAGGGTGAATTTCTGAGAGTAATCTTTCCTCCTTTTTCCCAGAACAGTGAACATCTGGGACTACTGAGATATCATCTTGTGGTATCGGCTGACTTTTTTCTTTAACGAGTTTCTGTGTAACAACTTCATGATGTTTTTCCTGGGAGGACAACTGTCTCATCTAAAACCTTGTCTCACATATTCCTTTATAGAAGGATGTTTTATGCTAAAGCTCTTGAAAGAATTTCCTTTCGTGCTCCATCCCCACCTTTCTCTGTTTAATTCCTCCCAAATGTCTCTCTGATGCTTAACCTGCAGGTCGCCCTGTTCACCAAAAACAAAGCAAAACGCTGGTTTGAATAAGCTCAGGATACATGGATGTCATTTCTGAACATTAGCAGACCACATGATACTACCAACTTTATTTGATCCCATTTGCTGGAGCAGCCTGGATTTCTCAGGAGCAGGGTTTTTTTAATCCTAGTTCATTATTGTTCAAAGCCATCAAGCAAATGGCCGTGGAGCGGAAGCTTGAATGGGCTTGTTTAATAAACAGGCAAAGTCATTCATCTGCAGCATAGCAGCTCTGCAGCAAGGCCACCTCTTCCCCCTCCTGCTTCTTACTGGGGCTACGCTGGCAGCAGCTACGTGAAACCCTGGTAGGGAAACGCTGGGGAGGGTAAATCTTTGGCCTCACGCTAACTGCTTTTGCCCGCTGCAAGAAATCCTTGCTGAAACAAATGGCCTGATTGTTTCCGTGGGTCAGTCGCCTATTTTAAATTTATTTCTCACATCTCACTTGGCACTGCTGAGGACGCTGGCCCCAGGGCAGGCTGTGTTCTTTATCTGAGCGAGAGACGGCCAAAGCAGCAACCCACTCCGGCCCCAAGCTGTAGCCTTGGGAGCTGTCGATGGCACATGTGCAGCTCCCTACGGGTCTTATCATCGCTGCCATGGAGAGCAGAGATAGGCTGTGAAACCATGGCACCTGCCGGGTTTGGAAAACCAGCCCTAAGCTGTCAGGCTGGGCACGTCCCTGTGAGCTAGGACTCGCACCGAGCATCTTCACCCCCCTGGCTCACCCCGCGTTTGAATTAAGGATCAGACCCTCAGCTGGCATGAACTGCTGCATGGAAATTCAGTGGAGCCCTGTCAGGTAGCACCAGCTAAAGATCTGGCACCTGAATCCATTTTTTCTACATAAAACTTGCTATTTTTGCATGACCTTTGGTTTCGCAGCAATGCCAGAAAAGCACCCCGGTTGCATTTCCCCTAGGAAAGCATGAATGTAAGATTTTGTCGCTGGATGGTTGCACCAAAGACATGTTGAAGACGGATAACTGCTAGTATCTGTCACGGTGCCATTTCTGCGCCGAGCAAAGCACGTGGGAGCCCTCCCTGTCCTCCCTGCTCCCTGCCTGCTAAAACCCAAGTGAAACTCGTTACATACCAGGAATACCAGCGTCCCCACAAAGCCTGTGCTGCTGCTGCGGAGGCTCTCCCTCGCTCCCTTTTTTTTTCTCTAGGTCTTTGGCAGAGCCCCAGGACTTCGGAGGAGGCAGGGGGGGAGCAGAGGGGGGCTTGGGAGGGCAGCGACTTCCCGAGCATACCCACGTCCTCATTTTGATCTGCAGTACTGCCTGCTCATTTCCACTTCACAGATGCTGCTGAGCTCTGCCACCGAGAGACAAATCCCAGAAGGGGAAGGGAGCGTGGTGGGGAGGAAAGAGATGAAAGCAGAAGAAAGCCGCGTTTATTAAGCTGTTTTTCTTTCAGTGAAAAGAAGCATTTATCAGTGATTTCATATATCATGTGAGATGTGGCTCCCTGCCAATTTCTAAGGATGCAAACAAGCCACTGACATCATACACTAAATATAGAGCGGCTCCTGCTTTAGGTGAATAAATAATGCAGATGCAAAAGCCCAGGTCTTTAGTTACACATTCATTACCATCCGTCTGTCAGGTTCTCATCATCAGGAGAACAACGTCCGACTCCAGCAAGGAGTGACAGGTGAAGAATGCAAAACAACTGCAGACAATAGGTGATTAAGCAGAATTTCCTTGTTCTCTGCTTTTTTCTTACAGCTACATTTCATTTCGGCAGTAATCCACAGCGCAGCTTTTCCAGCACAGCTCAGCCGCCTCCCTCCCTCCCTCCCTTTCCCTTCGAGCCAAGCTGGAGCGACAAGCCTGGGTGGGGAGAGCCTGAACAATGAACACGGCCAAAATGTGGAAACTTCCCTAGGTGCTTAGCGGGGGAGAAAAAAAAACAGAAGAAAGAAAAAGGGGAAAGAAAAAAAAAAAGGCTCTGATCAGACTGTGCAAGCAGTAAAGCAGCAGCATCCCACTATGAAACAGAAGTTTTCCATGCCCTGTCAGAGAGAGGTTTTAATTAGGGTCTCCCAATGCTAATTGCTCTTGACTCCTCTAGTGCTTTTATTTTAACAACCACACAAGCGAACCTGTAGCTGGCTCCACAGCATACTATTTTACCTCTCAGAAAGCACCCCAAGAAGGATTAGGCTTGATAATAAAACCCAATCGATACTTTCCCTCTTCTTCAGATCAAAGGCACTGAGCAGGAGGAAGGGTCCGAACCCATCCTTACTGGGGGAGAAGGGAGACAGGAGAGCAGGAAACAAGAAGACAATGCGCCATCAAAGCTGCCGCAAGGTGTTGGATCAATGACAGCATCTGCATGAGGGTCTGGGCTACAATGGAAGCTGTTACCATGGGAACAGGTGAAAAAGCATCAGGCGGGAGGGAGCAGGCGATGATGAAAGGTGGGAAAGCGGGAGAGAGTATTTTTAGATCGCTTAGGAGGAACACTACACAATGACATCATCCTATCTCATTATTTGCACCCATGCTGTATAACCCATTGTGGCGTCTGCCCCAGGCTGTTAAATGGGAAAATGTTATTATGGATGTGAATTATAAATGCTGCGGTGAAACTTGAGCTCGGGAGTTATTAGACATCACTATTCTGTAATAAAGGAGAGCATTTAATACACTGTGCTGTACAGATTCTCTGTACGGTGCAAGAAGCATTGTGTCTAGGATTTTAATATTCACAAAAAGTAATTATGAGTCATCCTTTTATTGTTATTAAGAAGCAGAGTGCAAATAATTTTACACATTTGATATCCCACACATCAACAAGCTTTTTGCACTGGAGAAACACGGCCTAATTTTCCAGAGTGCTGCATGCCAACATGCTCTGAGTGAACGTGGTAGTAGTCGTAGGTGCTCAGCACTGCCAAAAATCCAGCCATCCGTGTCACATGTGAAAGAAGCCTCATTAATCTCAAAAATACAAAGTGTACGTTTCACTGCCTGCGTTCAGCTCCTTAGGTAGGGCCAGACCCCTTTTACAGTTTAGGACCCGGTAGATACCTGTGGCATCTGCTGAATATAGCCCTGACTGGGGCAAGGGGGAAATTCTGACTCTCAGCCGCTGCTCCTGGCTGACAGAGGGAAAAGCCTCCAGCCCGGAGAGGTGAGACAAGCTGGGGCACGTCTGCCTTGTGCCGGGACACGGGTGCCCAGAGCCCACCGCACCGGAGAGGCTGGAATTGCTATTCCTGACATGCCGCCGACAGTGAAGTCGGAAGGGTAAACCCAGAGGAACGCGTTTCTTGTGACTGCGAAACTCTGAGCCTGCTCTCTGCTCTGGAATAACCATCGGTAAATGCCGCGCTCAGCCAGAGCGTGTCCAGAGCCACCGGAGCCTGTCACTGGAGATGTGTAGGGACTGAAATTCCCAACCCATGCTAATACCCATCAACGCTGCCAAAATACCACCGGGTGAGTGACAGGGCTTGCCCGAGCTTTTGCCCTGTGCGAAGCGAAGCACGTGGGTCCTCAGCCATTTGTTTTCGCACTTAGGACTAACCCCTGCGTCAGCGGGCGAGGACAGGAGGCGGGTAACTGGAGCAGTGCCGGGACCCGGTGCCAGGGGAGCGGGCACGGGGCAGGCAGCGGAGCACAGCCGCCTGCGAGGAGTGACCTAGGCTGATGTCATGTCGTAGTGCTCCTCCTAGGTGAACTAAATACACCCTCCCTTGCCTACCCCCCTTTCCTGCTCCCCGACGCTGTGCCGCCCGTCCCGAGGGTGTGAGTGGGCACGGGGGGGGCCAGGGTCAGCGTTGGGAGGCTGGGGACGTGCAGCTGCATGCACTGCCTCCCCTGCCCCGCCATAAAGGGCACTGGTGTGCAGGCGGCCAACTGGGGAAACAGAGCGAGAAATAGCACAGAGACCATGGCGGGTGAGCAGAAATGTAAGCGAGCCAGAGAGTTACCACGTGGCTGTAGGCAGAGGTTGCTTAAAGCAAGGACAGCAGGTAGCTGTACCTCGAGTGCTGTCTTCAGTTTTGGGCTCCTCACTACAAGAAGGAAACTGAGGTGCTGGAGCGTGTCCAGAGAAAGGCAATGAAGCTGGTGAAAGGTCTAGAGCACAAGTCTTATGAGGAGTGGCCGAGGGAACTGGGGTTGGTTAGCCTGGAGAAAAGAGGCTGAGGGGAGACCTTATTGCTCTCTACAGCTACCTGAAAGGAGGGTGTAGCCAGGTGGGTGTTGGTCTCTTCTCCCAAGTAACAAGCAATAGGACAAGAGGAAATGGCCTCGAGTTGCACCAGTGGAGGTTTAGATTGGGTGTTAGGAAAAATTTCTTCACTGAAACGGTTGAAGGCATTAGAACAGGCTGCCCAGGGAAGTGGTTGAGTTACCATCCCCAGAGGTATTTAAAACACGCGTAGATGTGGCACTTAGGGACATGGTTTAGTGGTGGACTTGACGGTGCTAGGTTAACAGTTGGACTCCATGATCTTAAAGGTCTTTTCCAACCTAAATGATTCTATGATTCTGTAAAACCCTGACTGTTTTTTTTTTCCACCACACAATCACAATGTGCCACTCTTCTCTCTGTTTGAGCTCTCCCTCCTCACAGATCTGACTTTTAAAATATGTAAGAAATAGTGAAACGTGCTGATGTGTGTGTCCTACTTCTGATCCATCTTTGGGGGGAGAAGATGAACATTACCCAACACAGCGTAGCTCAGACTGCCAAGGGTCCCATGGGGCATGTCTACAAAGCAGGACTAGAAAAGGTGAGTGAATTTAGCTGAGTCTGAAATAACAACACCTGAAGACATTTTCTTTCCTAGTCTAAATGCAACCTTCTAGCTCCAACATCCCTGAGTCTGTTGTACTTAGATCTCCTGACTTAACTAGACATCCCTGAAACAGCAGCCTTTTTTATGATATCATTGGCTAACTTGACCTATTCTGCACATCGGTTTCATTCAGGTTAACCTCACCCCCCTTTCCTAGTTGAGCTAATGCCCAGCGCAGTGCTGACTAACTTCTGCTTTCTTCCTCACAGCTCTTTCTTGGCAATTCTTATTTTGTATTATTTTTGCGGAAGGACGTTAGGGTTCTACATCTTACAATATTAGTGTTGGATATAGATGAAACAGTATTTCATACAGCTTATCATTTAATTTGTATTATATGTTAGCTTTGGCAGTGCAGGCATTGTAGTCATGCCAGTAAGAGAAACTTTGATCTGGCTGAATGTAAAACTCAGCCAGACTTGAAGAAGGGTTTCAGAAAATAATTTCAAATATGAAAAATCTGGCCCATGCTTTTGGAGGTACAGGTGCTGTTGGTGCCCTAAATATCCCATTTTGTAAGAGGCATGACCTCTCTGCAAAAATCAAGGACCATTTTAGGACAACATACAGCTCGGGACGAGGAGTGACTCTGGACACGTGTGGAATTCACCAGACACATTTTGGGCACTGCCCCAACCTGAATCACAGCAGTCGTGGACATGTACGGCTCGAGGGACTTCCAGAGATCATCCAGCTCCTCTTCCCCTCCCCTTCCCTCTCTTCCTGTCTGATATCCCCGACTGATATTTGTTTAACCTTTTTAAAATATTTTTGGTGACAGGGACAGCCCTCCTGTGGGTTACAGTGTGTTTTTCCTTTAGCTCTAAGTCAGATCACTCTCACTGAGAAACAGATCACCTTCTTCTCTGCCTACCTGAAGACTAGTTAGTCAATGGCAATCTTTACATATTTGACATGTCACCACGTCTGCCCTCATCCTCCACTCTTCCAGCCTGGACAAACCAGTTCCTTCAACCTTTCACTGTAAGCCATGTCTTCCAGGCTACCACCGTGCCCCGCTCTCCTCAACGCTCCTCTGCACCGTCCCCAGAGCAGCGGGACACCGTCCTCCACCCAGCTCAGCCCTGAGGAGGGAGGAATGGTCATTTCCCCAGTCCCACGTCTGACGTGAACACCGGCACCTCCCGGTCAGCCCCCTCCCCATCCCAGACCACTGGCCGCTGCTGAGCCACTCGCCTCGCCCTCCCCTGCTCTGCTGCTGCCAGCCTGGCCCTTCCCCACGGCATCGTTATTCGCTTGAGTCCTCCTTCTAATTGTGTGCTGTGCACTCCCCTATATGGGATTTTGTTTTATTGATCTCAGACCATTTCTTCCATTTGTCAAGACTGCTTTGATTTCTAACCCTCCAAAGTGCTTGCAAAGTGTGCTTCCCCACCTGGAGGTACCCACATTTTCCAAAGTGTGCTTTCTATCCCATTATCCTCCTCATTAATGATATAAGTAATAGCAGCACGATCCAGCGCAGTTTGCTTGCTTGCTGCTCTCCCTTCCCTTCCTCCAACCTCTCCCAATACCAGGGTGGTGAGCCCCCTTGCCCATAAGATGCGGGAGGCACGTGGGCTTGCCACCAGTGATGGCACCCCCTGAAGAGAGGGGGTAAAGCTCATTGTCCCACGCTCAGCAGGTCGCTGCTGCCGCCGGCAGGCATCAGAGCCTTGCGTCTGACGTTGGCATACCTCTGTCCAAAGTTAAAAAACTGCTCCTGGGGGGAGGCTTTGGGCAACCTGGTCTAGTGGAGGGTGGCTCTGTCCATGGCGGGGGGGTCAGAACTAGATGATCTTTGAGGTCCCTTCCAACCCAAACCGTTCTGTGATTCTATGATTTTCCTGTGCGTGTGTGTGCATACATGGGGGTGTTGAACTTCAGCCTGCAGCCAGAAGACAAGCTGGACTTGGTTTGGCTTGGCAGGACCACTGAAGCTTGGACTACCAGAAACATTTACTGAGCAAGTTTTTGCAGCTTCATCTCAGGCTTGCCAGGGACCCAGCTGAACAATTAAAGGGAATATCAGTTCAGTCGCAGGTTGCAGCACACTCATAGCCCTGCCTTCAATGAATAAAATTAATCATTCTCACTGATTCTCTAATCAACCCAATCCTCAGAGGTGTAAATTACGCTGGCAGATGTATAATCAGGGAAGTTTTCCAAATTAACCTAAAAAAACCCCAAGAACCCACTGAGTCTCTCCGCATTGGCTGAGCTGAGCAAAGGTTGTCTAAAACAAGTGCAACACAAAACTGGGCAGCAGCAACTATGCCTTGCGAAAGGTGATGGAAAAACAACCACCCTGGAAGGGAAGGCTTCCATTCAAGGTGACGACGGGCCCTCCTGGGCAGCCTTTCCCTGCTGCCCCTGCCCGGGTGCTTGGCATGTGCCTCCAAGTACTTGTTTGCATGGAAAGCCCATCAGGATCCTACACCTCAGCAGGTGCAGGAGCACCTCAGGAAAGGTCCCAATCCCTTCAGCCGGCAGACCCGTAGAAACAAAATAAACCTCAGCACAAGGCAAGGAATAAAACATGGAGGGTGGGGATACGGCCATCAACCGGTGTCACCCTCCGCTAAATGCACCCCCACCGGCAGCCGCAGTCTGGCGGTTGGATGGAGGAGGACGTCAGCTTGACAGCTTCAGCGCGGTTTTGGCTTCTCAGTGCTTCTGTGGTGGGAAACACCGGTGCTCCTTGGAGAAGTGAAGGTGGGTGCTGCGTGATAGCACCCAGCAGCCAGCCCCTGTGAAACGGTTATTCATCCCTGACCTGAGTCTGCAGAGGACATTGGGCCACTTTGTTTATTCTTCTCAGAGATGTGGATCGAAGCAATGCTACTGGTGCGTACTGAGTAATGAAAAAGAGGAGGTATCAGAACTGAAGAGTAATATTTTAAATGCAGCACCGGAGTCTTTAGAGGAAAGCAGTGGAGCAAACCAGCAAAACTTGAGTTACAAGTGTATTGTCTGCGCGACCTAGGGGCACAAAAAGAGTTCAGATGGGGCCCAGCCTGCTGCTTTATGTGCCCGCTGTTTTATTATGTAAAATAAAAATAAAATGGATTCCAGCAAATAATGGTAAATATTTGATGATGTAATTATGCCTTATTAATGCAATGTTCTTTCTTTTGCAAATTAAATTTTCACAGGAATTCATCACCCATTTCATTTTTATTATTTAGGCCATGAGTATGTCACAGTTGTTTGTTATGTACTTTCATAACCATTTGATTAATATTAAATGTTTAAAACAAAATCTCCATTTATATTTTAGTTATAATGGCCCTACGAAAATATTATGAATATGAGTCGGTATTTATGGCCCACATTAGTTCATAGTACTACTTTTGATATTTTTATTGCTGTACGGGACATGCACAGTTCATTACATATGAAAAATAGTTTAATTTTCAGGAGCTTTGTAACGATCCGTGAACCAGAGCGTTTTCCTTGCTGTGCCGCACGAGCCCTTTCCACCCTCCTGCTCCCACCTCTTTTATCCTGAAGAAGGCAGACCTGAGGTTGGGACAAAGCTACTCAACCTGTGTGCCTGGAAAAGGAGATCTCTTAAAAGGCATGAACGCAGGGGTTACAAGCTTTGAAAATCCTGACAAGGCGGCTCCTGTCCACCCAAATGGAGAGATCCGGACCACGACTGGGCGGGAATTGGGGAGAGCGTTAACTACCAAGAAATATCTCACGGCTCAGTGAGGCATGCCTGTTGGACGTGGTAATAAGCTGAGCCCTGTATGTTTGACAGCTACCTGCTACAGAAAAGCTCCCTGCGGCCACGACAGCGGGCGGGTGCAGCCGGCACCCTACTGCTGTGGGTTCCAGGCGCTGGAGATGCCTGGGAAGAGCCGGCTCCCCTGCGGCACCGGGAGCAGCATTAGGTTTTCTGCTCCAGTATCTCAGGCAATTTCAAGTGCTTCAGGTTTGTTTGTGTGGCTGTTTGTTTTGGTTTTTGTTTTTTTTTTCTTTTTAGTACTGCAGAGAAGTGCTTTGACTTCTATTAAAAAAACCAAACAAACCCCTCCCGAGCGCTCCCCCTGCTCTCTGCCAAAACCACTGTGAAGCAAGCAATCCCATGCAACGTTTTCAGATGGATCAAAACCACCACAGTCATTACTGTGCGTGTGTAGGATGTCACTTATAAACCAGGTAGCTATGAAGGCCTTACTCTCCTTTTGCTATGCCAGCTTGGTGCTCTGTCAGCCCTGACACCATCCTTACAGACTTTAAATGTCACTGTATCTCCTGGCAGCCGCAGGCTGCGCGCACAGAGCATCTTCTTCCCAGCTCCAGTTATGCTGGATTTCACCGGCATGCTCGCACGTCACCTGCAGGAAGAAGATTGGATCCCAGGATTTGCTAAACACCCTGATGACAGCAGGAGACACGGGGCTGCAGCTGGCAGCACCCATACCCACCACCACTTCCACTGCTGGAAAACGGCGGGTCCCGACTCTCTCGGGACGACAGGGCACAGCTCGGCTTTCCTCGCCCAGCTTCCTCTTAGCGACTTGGAAGAAGCACGCCTACTTCCAGCTTCGCTGGGCTTTTATGAGACATGGTGGACTTCTGCCACACACCTCGTGCTCATTTAAAGTGGTGCAAAGTGAATACAAAACCTGCCCTGTCTGCTCTGATGGCTTCCTATCCGCCTTGCCTTGCCACGTCTGACTAGCCAAGGCAAATTGCTGCGATGTCTGGTCCATAAAGCAGCAGTACGGTCCTCACCTGTGAGAAAGCAGCTAATGGTGTCGGGCTTTAGCAAGTTAAACACTCCTTGTAAATATTCTCCGCTCCAAGCCTGCTCCTGCGTTTCTGAAACGCTGCCAGCCAGCCGTCCTACCTCTGTGGTGGGTAACGTCCCCTGCCATTCGGAGTTTGTTTGGCAGAGCGAGCAGACACAGCCAGCAACAAAAGGCTTGTATTCTCCTCCGTGGATGATGAAGTGACATTTCAAGCAAGCAGAGAAAATGTTCCTGAAGGTATAGAGATTGAAGCACCAGAGGTAAAAGCCACTGCCTCCCCCTGTACCGCCAGTGCTTGCTCTCAAGAGCCCATCCTGATTGTCATTTTGGTTCCCCAGGATCCAGCAACGTATCAGACATGGCTTTCCACTGAACTGAAACCTCTCATTTCAGGTGATGTTTAGCAAAATATTTTCTTCCTAAGGGTTGTTCAGGAACTTTTTGGGCTGTGAGAGGACAGGCAGAGTGTGCACAGGCCTGCACGTGCTGTTTTCACCCCTTCCCTCTCTCAAACACGTGCACACGCCTGCTACCCCCACCCGTGAAGACCCCTGGAGAAGCACAGGCTGTGCGTGACCGTGACCTTTTCGCTGCAGCCCGCTGTGGGCTGCTAGGTCTGACGAAGCAAATCCAGACCTCAGCGTAGAGAGCAAGGGGAGCCAGGACTCCATTGCCAAGTGCTGTTGAAACCCCTGCTGAGGGTGGGGGTCCTCTCCGCTGTCAGACGGGCTGTGCTTTGTTTCCTTCAAACGCAGCCACCCCGGTAAGCAGGAGGGGAGCAGCGCCCGGCCCCTCTGTGGGGGGCTGGCAGCTGCTCCCAGGCTGGCAGGGCAGGGCAGGGGCACCTGCAGTGGGGTTTGTGCTCTCCGGCCCCCCGCACCGCTCCCCGGTCACTGGGCTGCCGCTTCCCGTGCAGGGCAAAGCATGCCGTGCTTCTCAGCCACCTTTGTAAAGTAGGAAAAGGTGTCAAAGTTGGAGGCTTGGTTAATTTGGTTTGAAGGGAATAGCTGGCATGCAAAATAGATGGCTGTTTGGCCCCTGGGTCCCACCTTGCACCTCTGCTAACTTGAGGGGAAGATGGTCTTCCTCCATTCAGAAACTGTGCTTCCCTTCGGCTGTTGGGCTTCAGGGTCTTTGAAAAGAGCTAGAGATCTGCTATGGAAACCAGCAGCCAGAGCCTGGGACAGCAACTGAATGGTACTGTTAAAAATTAACTAAAAAATGTAGTAGCTTCTTACAGACTAGGAGAAAAGCGTTATGAGCTAGGCTAGACTGTGCACAGGAGCCACTGTACAATGGCAAGGAGCAGCGGGGTGAAGCCCCTCAAGCCCATTGCCACATATCATTCCCTCAGTGCAGAGCCCGGCCATGTGGGGCTCTGAAGCAGCCAGGGCCATCGAGCAGCCTCCTGCAAGCTGTTTGTTTCTGGAAACTGAAATACTTCAGCTTCCAAATCATGACAGGAGAAGGTGCTTTACTTAGGGTTGAAATTGGAGCCAAAATCTATTCCTGGCAATGACTTGAAGGTCACACACCAACAAAGAGTTCCTACCCCATCGGTATGTGCTATTAGACAGATGCTGCTGTTGCTCTTTCTCTGACAGTGACAGATTTTAGGCTTAGCATGCCACCCTTTCATGGGTGTGTTTGTTTTCTCCTCCAGTCTGCATTGCTCTGCTAATCCTTGCCCCCAACTCAAGTTTCACCCACTTGTGCCCTCCCCGAAGGGATGCAACGAGGCATAGAGAGTGCAGGTCTTTACAGTAACAGCAAACTCCTTCCTGCCCGCAAACTTGACCAGCAATGAGATGGCAATGCGAGTTTGCAAGCGTGCCCTGCATATCCTCTGGTCTTGGTATCCCCTGAGGTGAGCGGCACAGTCCACGCACAGCCCGTGCACCCGTCGCAGGAGATGGGGGACAGCCCAGGCAACTCAAAAGTGGAATTTGGTGGGCAACCCCTAGAGCTGTATCTGTGGAGACATGTCCCACCACCATCCTTTCCCAGCTGGTGGGATGCAGCACCACGCACTAACCCCTGAGGTGGCTGTGGGGAGCACAGCCCTGGTTTGCAGCACTAGGTCTGGCTCCCTTCCTTAGGTGCACAGCAGAGGTCCATTACAGGGCAAACACCTTGGTCTTTACACTCTGTGGAGGGGTTCAGGCTCCCGCAATGAAAGGGTAGTTTATTACCAAATCTGGCCATTCCCCCTTGCTCTTCTCTGGAGTAAGATACCCACCATATAGAATAGAGGGGAGCAAGGCTCCCCAAAGGGCTGCCCTGCTCACCCACCACCACTGCTCTAGTGCCTCTCCATCTCAAGAGGGTGATTTTTTTAAGGCAACTCTCCGCGGGTGTTTGGCATATAAGGAGACGTCAGTAAGAAACACAGCAAGCTGAGGGTTATGAATGGTGGCCATGGGATGGGCAAGTCAATCAGAGATAAATTGGGAGCGAGGAAAGAGGACCCTGATGCACTACTGATCCCCATAGACAGAGATGGATTAGAGCAAACAGTTGCCTGTATTTATAACCTTCCCAACACCCTGCTGCGCCCAAAGGAGAGGAGAGAGGAAGGATCACAAGACCCTCGCTGGCTAGGGCTTGGGAAAGGAAGTCTCTGAAATGTGAACACTGGACATCCCCCCCCGGGGTCGAGATTTTCCATGGTGTCACTCCTGCTGTCACTCGCGGGGGGAGCGCCCTGGTGAGCCGATCCTCGCTCCCCAGCCCGCAGGAGAGCTTTTTGGGAGGCCAGAGAGCCAACCTGCAGGGAGGCAGGGAGAGGTCTGCTCCTCTGGTCCCTGCCCCTCACCCCTGCCGCCTCCACGGGCTGGCGGAGCTAATTGATTTATTACGAGTACAGTCCTTTTCAGTGTAGGTCTGTGTTTATGTTTACTTTTAGGAGCTAGAGATGGTACAGATGGCTAATTTGTTTGTTCGGTATTGTTCTTTCTAGCTGCCTAGAGCTGTTTTTGTACTTCTGTATTTGTCATGGTTACTGCATACTCAAAATCTCAAGTGCCTCTTTTCCTATATGGCAGAAAGCTGACCGAGTATCAGCTGAAAAATCACGACTGTTTAGAAGGATTCTCACTTCCGCCTCTTTGTCCAGCACTACCCCCCATTGCCTTTGTTTAGGTGGGGAGCTCTGGGAGGCAGAAAGCCAGCTCCAGCACAGAGGTTTCCCAGAAAACACTGACAATGGGCTTTCCCCTGGTTCTGAGAGCCCCCCCAAAATGGGTCACCTCCCCTGCAGGTTAGGGAGGAACACGGGCACGGACAACTAGTGCTGGTGGCGAGAGAAATGGTGGTGCTGGGGGGGGAAGCAGCCACATTTGATCACGCAGCATTGCTGCCTGGTTGCTGCTGGTGGGAAGAGCAAGCCTGCTGATTAGCATTCCCCAGAATACAATTAGGAGACAAGGCTATTTTCAGCGGCATCCCCTCTCATGGCTTGTAAAGACACAAGCGCAAAGAAGCCTGGAGTAGGCGCTTCCTCCACCGCAGGCACTGGATGGCTTATATTAGCACAATGCTCCAAATCCCCTGTAAGTCCTCCCAGAAAGGGAGAGTAAATATAGTTTGTCAAACAGTTATCTTTAGCACACTGTCTCGTCTGCCAGCATGGATCTTTCTGCATGACCTCTTGCTAAGTCAGGGCAATTTCTTCTCATTTGCTTACGCCTGCCTGCGACGCCATGCCCGAAGGGGAGCCAGGGCTCCCTGGGGCCGGGGGGAGAGACCGCTTCCACCCACCCCCCACCACTGACCAGCCTCTGTAAGGACACAGCTGGGTTATTGACCTTCAGGCCCATTTCTTCCCATCTGTTTTAAAAGGCAAAAAATATGAGATGGAAGTTCACACAGAAGGTTGGTGAAGGGAAAGAAAAGGCAAGCCGGCTCTGCTGGGGAGCCCCTCTGCGTCCACGCCTCTGCACCACGTTCTCGGTAATGATGGGACGGCGGTGGGAGCAGAAATGGGGAGGTTTTTCAGCGAGCTGAAGCCAGCCCTGCATCACGCTGCTGCTTAGACAGGCAGTCTTTCCCTCCCTCGGTCTCACTTGGCCACCGCTTCCCTTGTGCACACTCACGCACACACGCGCGTGCACGCACACGCACACACACGCAGTGTTCCCCCAGACCGGGCTGCGTCTGCCCTGCCGGCTGCACGAGCAGCAGCGTGAGCACAAGTAGGAGGGCGGGCAGGTCCCACCTTTGGGGGTTCGCTCAGCCTGGGATGGCTGTGGCTGGCCCATGGGCCATGCTTGGGGTGCTGGCAGGGCTGGGACGCTGCAAGGTGGTGAGTAAACACTTTTGAGCCGAGAAGGAGAGGTGTGGGAGAAGGGGTTTTGCATGCCAGCAGGGACCTCACCTGCTAGATGAAGAGCATCCTTTCTTTTAACAAAAACATGAGTGAAGGACTAGAGTTGACTGCAGTTTTGGTTGCCCACCAGCTGCCCTGCGACCTGGGGCACCGCAGCAGGCCAGGACCCTGCAGCCTCTGCCCCCGCGGGAGGGAGAGACCCCCCTGGGGGACACTGCCCCACCACGGGAAGCAGCTACCTGGACGGCTTGATAAGTCCCAGCAGCCAAAAAAGGCCCAGCCTGTGTCAGGTCATGGCTATACCAGCAAGTGAGAGGCAGAGCTCGCTTTCCCCAGGGTAAGCTGGAGCCGTACGAACGCAGTGAGAGGGCAGGCAGCTCCGGCATGCCGCGTCCGTGGGAGCGCTGGGTTTCACAGCAGGTCTCCGGTGTCCGTCATGCGGGTAGTGACGTGCCTCCACACCAACATCTGTGCGTCAGAACCACTAATTTTCAAACAAATAATGTCCTTTTTTTTTTTTTTAATCTCAATGGAGTCTCGTCCCTTCAGGCGACTGGTGTAACACAAAGCTCAGAGACTGGACACGATGAAAAGGGGGAGATTAGAGAGTTAATGGCCCCAGCTGCTACCATGAGCTTTACCCTCCCCGGCTGCACTCTGTTTGAGAGGCATCATGTTCCAGCGCCTTCCCCCACGCCACTCCTCGGCATGGTTGGGGAACTCTCCAGAACAAGAACAACACGGTTTCGGTGACATCTGCCATAGCGAGAAACCCAACCGTGCTCTTTCATCAGGAGGTCCCCTGCTTCCTCCTGCGCTGCCGAGCAGAGCTCCTCCGAACTCGCGGAGGCTGGATCCTCATCTCCGCTGCGCTGCAGTAAATCCACGGCAGCTCCTGCACGGCCAGGGTGTACAGGGGGGACGCAGAGCGGGTCAGGCCCCGCGAGGTGCTGCTCATCCCGCAGGAGCTGAAGAGGGACCAGCTGTCCCGCGGGGACGCTGCGCTCAGCAAAAATGGCAATTGCGCAGGGCGTTGCTCGGCCCTCCTTTCTCTGGCGAGGCCTTTTCCAGGGGTGATAAGATGCCTTCTGCTGCTCTCCCGGTTGAAGCGATGCCACCCCCTTTGCAATTCTCCCCTGCCCGGTGCACGCCGAAACGCTCTGCCTCGGCTCTATGCAACCATTAGGTGCTTTCCCCACCTCTCCCTGGTGGGAAAATGAGATGAAGAAGATCCACCCCAAGGCTCCTTCATTCAGCACAGCTCAACTGCAGCCAGCCCTGTCGTGGTGGCCAGCCTTATTCCTGATGGGTTTCCCCACAGTCGTGATATGCGAATATTTCCTGAGGTGCAAATGCACGTGTGCAGCACACACACGCAGCAGCCACAAAATCACTTGGGGAGCGTCTCCAGTGATTCAAATGAAGGTCACTGCTTCAGCTCAGTTCTCAGGCTTGCTCTTTTCATTTCCTCAGCTTTGAAGCAGTTCCTGACTTTACCGCACCTTCCACAGGCCCGACCCAGTTACGCTTGCCCTGATTCCCACCTCCGCCAGCCCCCTGTCAGGCTCAGGGGTGATGGACGACGTCCCACTGCCGGAGTCCACCCACCCCCCCAAGCCCCATCCTGGCACGATTTGCATCCCAGGACTCACAAAACTCTTTTCCATTAGGACATGGCTACGGAGACAGCAACAGTAATGAATGGCTTCAAGAAGCTCTCCCAGCCCTTCTTATTTATTATAAACCAGTGAGATGCCAGTACCAATGAGTAAAGTATTAAAATACAGGTGAAATTCTGCTTGGAAACATTATTTTTTTCTCTTGGGATTCATGAATGAGGATTGTATTTCCCAGGCAAATTCTCTTGAAACAAATCATTACGATCCCTTACACATACATTTCTAAATGTAGTTCAAATGTGAATTTTCCAGCAACATTTCTTTTTTGTTTTTGAAAGGGCCAATCAAGCTTGCAGCGACAACAACAACAAGAAACCCCCTTCACTTTACTTCAAGGCCCAAGCAAATATTATGTAGGAAATGCAGACCGGTGGATCAGTAACAGCTCAAGTCCTTCACTCCCACAGCTCTGCACTTTCCTTCTGGTTACGCTGTAAAGCAGCCAGGAGATGCCCTGCGTGGAGCCAAGAGCCCTGCAACCCTGAGGACAGGAACCAGCATTTTATTCCACTCGTTGGCCACTCCCCGCCCCTCTCCTTCCCAATTTGTCTGAAGACGTGCTTGTGAGAAAGTTCAGGACGGAGCAACTTTGCTCTGCTCAGGCCCAGATTGCTCCTTCGCCTTATCTGCACACACCAAGTGCCCTGAAAGAACCAACATTTCTTCTGAATTATTTATAGTATATGGAAATGATAATAACATAGAAATCTGCTATGATTTAATTAATTATGAGTAAGTTAATAACATAATGCTAGCAATACATTTAACTGAAAAACCTCTTTATAATGAAATGATTTCTTATAAACAATTGGAGCAAAACAGTGTGTTGCAACTCATCATTTACATTTAGGGCTGGATTCTTCCTGCACTTCTGGTGAGACTTTACCCGCAGGGATGCTCCCGTGGAGCTGGAGAAGTCAACGACAGAGTTGCTGGCAGGATGGGATCCAGCTCAGGATTAGAAGGCGAAGAGATTGCAGAAGAAAAAGATCGCTTTTTCTGGTTTGTTTTTTAAGCTGATTAAGAGCCAGCAATTCAATCTCTAAAAGATGAGCTTTGCTTTTTGCCTTGAGAGCAAATTCACCTTATTTTGCCTTCCTTAAACCCATTTTAAAAGCGAATGAAACCCAGATGACACTAGCTGTATTTCACATGTATTACTTACCGTTCGCTCCGCACCCTGTTAGCCTAAACCGCTCTTGCCCAGCTCTGTACAGTGGCTCCCAGCAACACGGACCTTAATCGATACCCTTGTGGGTACCACGGCAAAACCCAAAGTTTGCTTACTGAGACGTGATGAGAGGAGGGGTACGTGAAGGAGTGTGCCATGTACCATCTGAGCAAGAGGGATTAAATTCAGACCACCGTCACCAGCCTGGGCCTTAGCTCAAAGGAGAGATGAGCAATTTAAACCAGCTAGCTTCCAGCTCCCACAGTCAACGGGAAGAAGCAGGGATGGATGGCACCTAATTTAGCCTTTTTTTTTTTTTTTTTTAATTAGAGAGTCTCACTGCAGTTCTTTATCTCCGCTTTGAAACCAGGCTGGTTTTTAACTCTGGCCAGTTGCAAACGGCTTCACAAAAGCAATACTGGGTTTTGGCTGTAAGCAGTAAAAAGAAGGGACGCTTCATTGCCATCACCTTCTTGAAAAGGAACAAAATGAAATAGGAACAGATCTTGCAGTCCTGCTTTCACTGACCTACATCAGTTTTGCTTAGGAGAGGAACTCAAGGCAGGGTGGAAAACATACATTTCACTCAGACACCCAGCCTGGCTCCACCTTCAACAACCTCAAATGTACCCGGTACCCCTCTTTGCCTTTTTTTGCCTTTCGCATCCGAAGGGAGCCTGTGCTGGAGCGGCTCCGGTACCTCTTACTAGGGATTAAACTCTGCTTCGGCTTTCAGAGGGGCTTGGGTGAAGTTCCCGCGCAGGAGCTGAAAAGCTGTAATAAAATTAGGCTTGGTAAAGGAAGAGAAAGCCCTCTGCCAACAGAAGTAGCCACTTGCACGGTGTTTGACAGGCCAAATGCCGCCCGCGAGACACGAGCTGACCCGCCTTGGTCACCATCGGTATGAAACAGGCAGTGCCTCAGCACCTCTTTGGTCCTGATCAGGAAGAGCTTGAACGAGCCCTGAGGTCGCATCCAGTGTGAAGGGCGAACACGGCCAAAACCCAGCCCTCTCCCACAGCCCCTTCCCCTGCAGGTACGTCCGAAGGCTGTCCCCAAGGAAAGCACTGCCGGCAGCAGGGGCGCGGGGACGAGGACGAGGGGAGGCTGGCAGGGCAGGTAACCCTGTCCCTGTGCAGCCGGGGAGCAGCTAAAAAGGGAGCCCGGAAGCTTGCCTACGCAAACCGGATTTACTGGTGTCGCTCCAGCCCTTCGTGGACTGTTATCCATCAAAAGCAGCACTGAAATTGGCACTCTTCGCAGAAAAGGAAGGGATCCACCCCAAAACACTAAATGTCAGGAAACTTTTGTGACACAGGATGAAGAAACACATGCTGCTGCCGCAGTTCTAAATGTTCCTGCTCGGAAGATAACCGGAGAGCAGCACGGTCGGGCCGGGCCGCTGGTCCGTACGTCTCACCGGCGCCAGGACCACACGAAACCTGCAGAGCCCCTGCTGTGAGTCCTCCCCGAGGGGTGGCCGGAGGCCAAATGACTAACCACCCACCGCCGGTCCCAGAAAGTCTCGCTACCTGGAAAGCCTCGCCGTTAAGAGGCGGACGTCAGGAAGTAACCCAATTGTGGAGGAGAGGAGCAGAAGTCAGACCTCCACCTTCGCAAGTTAATTTTAATATGATCAGAAAAAGAGGTCTGGGCAAAGACCCATGGTAACCCAAAGCAGCAGAACCAGTGAGGTGGAATAACCATCTGGATTATAAAAATATTAATAAAGGGTATAAAGTAGTCAGTTCACTTACGGGCATAGGTTATTTTTCTCTCCAAAGAAAAGCGGAGGGCTTACACAAATAGAAGGGTTTTCGCAATATAAAAGTAATCATCGAAATAGCCATTAAAAAGCACAGCTAAAAAATGTTGCTTCATGCTGTTTATCATCCTTTGTTTCCTCCAGGAAAGCCAGAAGGTGCAGCTTAGATGTCTAAGCAGAAATTTTGAACTAATTAGAGTCAAGTTAAAGCCCCAGCAGGGCCCATCCAGCCTCCTCCTTCCCAGGTGCAGGGAAGCTGATATCCAGCACCGCTGCTGCATGAAGTGTTTTGTTGCCCAGAGCTGATAAAGATAGCACGGTACTTTCTGCTAGGAAAAAGAAATGCCTATCTTCTGTAAGTTCTGAAGGGCGGGCTGCCCTAACTGTATTCTTACAGGGAAAATGGATTGACCCCTATTCAATCACCACCACAAAATCATGGGGAAGTTAGTGTTGGGGTTGTTTTTTTTTAATTATTACAGTCCAAATAGGTCTGAAAGTGCGATGGAAAAAGTGGTGCTTCTGCTGGTTCGGCTTCATTGCAATGCATGAAGTAGGATCTGCAAAGGCGTGAGTCAGTGTGCAGGAGCTGATTTATTTCCTGATTTTTGTGAAGTGAAAGAAAGGTGATGTTCAGCATCACCTTCCCCTGCTCCCACTCAAGTCTTTCCTACAGTACCCTCATTTTTGAGGTTCCTATCAGCCGAGGGATGATGCATCTTAAAAGAGAAAATTATTTGTTCCTAGTGCTTAACGGGAGCTGAATTAAGTAAGACAAAAAATAAAAAGAGTTGTAAATAGTCTGGACAAAATTAAATGCCTCGTTCTGTTACACAGTTGTTGCCTGACATCTGTAAGTTGTCTTACTACCGGACAGTTGGAGAATATGAGACTCCTATAAAAAAGGATTGGAAAAAACCTGGATTTCTGGTGGAAAAAAAAAAAAAATTAAGAGACTCTAGTTGAAAAAAAATTGGGCCTCCTTCAGCTCATAAAGATGCGCAAGAAGGAAAACAAAAAAACCCCAACCAAACCACAGGAGGGAGAAGGGGAAAGCCCAGCTCGCTTTCTTGTGCCTGTGGCCGAGGGGGTGGCAGGGTGAGGCCCCCAGCCCCCCCCCTGCCCACTTCCCAGCTGCCAAACAGCCGCTCCGGCCCGGCAGTCGGGAACAGGAGGAGTTGTTTCCTGCTGCAAGGAAGTGACCTGGTGAACCAATAACCCCTTTCATCTCTGTTTACTCATATTCTGTTTGTTTTTAAATGATTGCCAGAAAAAAAAAAAAAAAAAGCACGAGGCATCTCTGGGGCAGGGTGGGGGGAGGGAGGATAAGTAGTGGAAAAGGGTAAAAGAAAATGCATATTTGGCATTTTTGCAGGGAACGGTGAATGCCCTCCTTCCCAGAGGCTGAGGTGTCCCTGAAAACTGGAGGGTCCCCAGGGTTTCCAGGGGAAGCCACAGCTCTCCCCCAGGAGGGCAGCCTGCTGCCCAGCCACCTTGCAGCAAGTCCCTGGGCAGGGTGCCCCAGGGCGGGATGGGGACACCCCAGGGCCGGGGACCACGAGGGCAAGCGGTGACAGGTCGGGGGGCAGAGGGGGACCCCGAGGCGGGGGCTCAGCCAGGCACTGTGCAGGTGCTGTGGAGGTGGAGGCTAAGGAGCAGGGGTGCTTCTTGCGGTGTTTGCTGAGACAAAGGTGACGGGGTGAAGAAACACCTATTACAGCGGGAAGCTTTCATGAACTTTTCCGGGCTTGTGCGTGAGTTTATTTTATAAGGTGCTTCCACTTGACGCAACGTTTTGGGTTTTAGCATGTACTCTGCTATACCAATCTCTACAAAACTGTCTCGAGTGGCAGAAAGGTGACTTGTTTAGAAAAATAACTGCAGAGCTATCACCCCATCTCCAGTGCACCTCTGCCAACCAAGCAAGACAGACATACGGACACTAACATGCACTCAGGAGATTTCTATGGGAGACATCAGCATTTCTCCTTTCCCAGAAGTGAGGCTTCAGGAGGGTTCAGCCTTTCAAGGAGCTCAGCGATTCAGAGCTGAAGCCCTTGGTGCTCAAAGCCCAGGGCTTGCTCTGGAGGCTGCCCGAAGGCAGTGAAAGAGTTACCTCCGGAGCGGCAGCCCGGGGAGCCCGGGGTGATGAAGTGGATAAGCAGGCGCTCCATTCATCGCTGCGGCACTGCCTGACCTTGGGCCATGGCAGAGGAAAGGCGTCTTGCTCCTGGGAACAAAGGGCCAGGGAAGGAGGGTGACTCAGGAGTCCCGCTGCCCTGCATGGGACCGGGCAGAGCAGCTGGGCCCTCTGCAGCGCCCGCTGCACAAAGGGAATCCATGCATTGCCCAGGCCCACCTCGTGTTTTAATGGGGGGGGAAGTCTTCTTGGGTTTTTTTTTTTGTTTTTTTTCCTTGCCTCATTATGTCTGGGAGCACAAACTTAAAGGTGTAGTTTATACTGGACTGGACTGAACAAACAGGAGTCCACTTTGGGAAAGGATTTTTTTTTTTTANTCCCACCGAGAGCGGCCACCCCACCAGCAGGACGGATGAGCGGGGCTTGGCCCGGGCACAGAAGGAAAGGATCCAGGGGCTCTGTTGACATAACAAGCCACTAGAGAGCACTCTCAAATGTATTTATACCCTTTGCCTAAGTGCTAGTTCATAAAAACACGCGGTTGCCATGGCCTGGTTTACAGTACATCTAAAAAGAGAGCTCCCAAACATGCCAGGTTTTCTGAGGCCACCGCAAAAGTGGTCAAAGCGTCCCTTGTGCGGCGCCTTTCCCACCCCCGGGACAGCAGGGCAGCACCCGCCGGCTCTCTGCACCCCTTCTTGCCCCGCGCTGCTGCCTGTTTACAAGTGTCAGAAACAGCATTAACAAAAATAAATATTGCACTTGGGCAACCATAGCTTTTTTTCTTTTTTTATATACAAAAAAGTGCAATAAGTATTTAAAGCTCCTAGTTTCCTTACATGTAGTGCCCCAAGTAAAAAAAAAAATAAAAAAAATATAATGTAAAACCAGCAACAGGTTAGTTCAGCAGCTATCAACAAAAGCACCATGCAAGTGAACTGCCAGGAAAAAATATCTTGGGGAAAAAAGTGATGGAAGTGGGTTTGAAAAAAATAATAATAATCACACATTCTTCATTAAAACACTTTTAATACTACACAAATTACAGTATCACCTTTTAAAAAGTTTAAAAAGGAATATTAACAGTAGCACTGTTGTAGCTAAAGCACTTCAAAATAATTTAAAAA
>VXBL01005554.1:0-37338 GCA_013400195.1 Aramus guarauna
TTGGAAAAGACCTTTAAGACTATTAGGTCCAACTGTGAACCCGGCACTGCCAAGTCCACTAAGTCCCTCTCTGCCCCGCAGCCCATCCCTTCTGACGGCCTCTTTCTCCACCTTTCTCTGTTCAGCTCCCGGCCTCTCTTTTCCACTTCCGCCCTCTGTATCCTGTGGCTTTCCTCCTCTTCTTTCTCCCCCGTCTCTGTTAAAGGCGTAGCTGCTGCCTGAGCATTCACACCCCATTCATGGTGTTGCACGCACACACGTACATGCTTGTTCTTGGGCGTGCTTCCTCCTTTAGGCTCAACCCTAGGTTTCCTGCAGCAGAGTCTCTGGCATTGGATTTTATAAAATAATTAATTTAATTGCAAGTTGCAGCAGCAGGATCAGCCCAGGCTGGGTGCCTCCAAAGAGTGGGACCAAGACCAAAGAAATCCTGGGGCAATTACAGCCTTGGGTCCCATACACTGCCCTTCATGCGCTGTTCACACATCCTTCAGTCCAATGGTGATTTTTGGTCTGGGGTCTTCCAACATCTAATTGGATTCTTATTCTGTGTCCAGGCAGGCAGGCTCTTATCTTGGTGACTTGCAGTTTCCACAGTTTTCCCCAAAGGTTGTAGCCTCCTTATCTTCTGGTTTATGCTTCTTGTGCACCTGCCCTTGCTGGTGGAACATAGAGAACTGAAGAGTCCCAGACTTGGAAAAACACTACTTAGACATTGGTGTGTTATCAAAATACTTTCCCATACTAAAAGACTGAACACAGCACTGTATGAGCTGTTAGGAAAACTACTAGGAAAATTACTGAGAAAAAAATCTCTATCGTGGCCTAAAGGCTTCAGCAAATCTAGCTACTCATGCTAAGTAAAGCTGGGCAAACAGCACAAACCAAACCCTGTTGTTATCTTAAGTCATTTATTCTAATTAAAACCATTAAACAGTATCTCTCAACACTCACTCTCACGCTTTCTCTCCCCCTCCACCCCTGATTTTTCCTTCCTCCCTGTCTGCCCTAGAGCCTCTCAGTAGTTTTTTCTTTCTCTGGCTCGCTCTTTCCAGTTCCCAGGCCCTGTTTTTCAATTTTGTCCTCTTCAGCCCTGTACCATGCTATGATTTCATTTCTTTTGCCATCTCTCCCCGTCTGGCTCCCTGCCGGCATGTTTTTCTGTGCTCCCTATCTGTCTTGTAGCCCATTGCCATTTTTCCTGTCTGGCTCTGTCTGGCTCCCTGTCTTTACTTGTTTTTTTTTAATTCCTCCCTCTCTGCCCTGCAGCTCATTGCTAACTCTCCATTCTCTGTCCTGCTTCCTGTCCTGAGTCATTAACTGCTCCCTCTCTGCCCTGTAGCAGTTGTTTTGTTTTTGTCGGGGTTTTTTTTGTTTGTTTGTTTTGTTGGGGGGGGAATGTTTGTTTTAGTGGGATTTTTTTTGTTTTCCCCATCGCTCTCTGTTCGGCTCCCTGTCCCTACTTTTTAATTCTTCCCGCACTGCCCTGTGGCCCATGGTGGTTTTTTCTTCCTCCATCTGTCTCTGGCTCCCACTCCATATTTTTAAGTTTCTTCCTCCTGGGCCCTTTAGCCTGTGGCGATTTTACTTCTTTTGCTGTCTCTCTGTCTGGCTCTGCATCCCAATTTTTTTATTCCTCCTTCTCTTCCCTGTAGCCTGTCTCTTTCTTCATACCCCACACACCTCCCCCCATCTGTCTTTCTCCCCAGCTCCCTGTCCATATGTTTGAATTCTTTCCTCTCCACTCTCTAGCTGTTGCTGTACTCCCTGTATGTGTCACTCGGCATCTGGCTCCTCAATGCTATCTTTCCATTCCTCCCTCTCCTCCCTATAGCCCATTGCTATCGCCTCCTTTCACCATCTCTCTCTGGCTCGAGATCCCTGTTTTTTTTCCTCCCTCCCTCTCTCTGCCCCTGACTATTTTTTCTTTCTCCATCTCTCTGCATGGCACCAGATCTCTGGTTTTTTGTTCCTCCCTCTCTGTCCTGTAACCCGTCAGTATTTTTTTCTTTCTCGGGCTCTCTTTGTCCAGCTCCCGGTCCCTGTTGTTCAGTGTCTTCCTTCTTGGCCCTGTAGTGTGTCGGTCAGGATTCTGTTTCTTTCAGTGCCTCTCTTCTCCCGGTTCCCTGCCCCTGACTTCTCCTTTGTCCCTCTCTGTCCTGTAACCCATGGGGTTCCCCCCTAGCCCTTCTCCATCTTGCTCTTTCTCCTTTGCTGTCCTGTTTTTTAATTCTACCCTCTCTGCTGCACAGCCTGTTGCTTTTGTCTTTTCTCTATCTCTCTGTGTCCATCTTGTTGCCCCTGTTTGTTAATTCTCCCTGGCTGCCCTGTACCCTGTCACTATTTTTGCCTTTCTCCATCCATCTCTGTCCTGCCCCCTGTCCCTATCAGCTAATTCTTCCTCCCTCTTCCTCCTGCACCCACCGAAATTCCTTGTGATCTCCATCTCTCTGTCCAGCTCCCTGTCCCTGGTTTTTACTTCCTCCCTCTGCCTGCTGTACACTATCTGGATTTTTGCCTTGGTCTCTCTTTGTTTTGCTGTCTGGCTCCCTCCCTCCGTGTTCTAATTCCATGTTCTCTGTCCCATAGCCCCAGATTATTTGTATGTCTTTTCCATCCCTCTGTGTCCAGCTCCCTGCCACTGTTTATTTCCTCCCTATCCATCTTGTAGCCCATGACTGGTTTCTTTTTTTTTTTTTCTTTCCTTTTCTTTCTCCACATATCTCTGTCTGGCTTTAATACCTCCCTCTTCCCTGTAGCCCACTGCTCCTTTTTCCATTCTCCATTGCACCTTGCCTGGTCCCCTCTCCCTGTTTGCCAATTTCTCCCTCTCTGCCCTGAGGCCTGTTGCTCTTTCTCATTTTGTTTTTGCCTCTCTCTCTCTGCCCAGTTCCCTGTCCCTGCTCTTTGAATTCCTCCCTCTCTGCCCCATAGCCTCGGCAACCTTTTGCCTTTCTTGGTCTCTCTCTGGCCAGCGCTTGGTTCCTCTTCATTAATTCTCCCCTCTCCCCCCTGTAGCGTGTCACTTTTGTCCTTGCTCTGTCTCACTGTCTCTGTCTCCCCGATGACCCTCTTTTGGAATTCCTCCAAATCTTTCTGCATGCATTGCTATTCTTTTTGCTCTGCAGGTCTTTTTCCAGCTCCCTGTCCCTGTTTCTTAATTCTTCCCTCTCTGCCCTGAAGCATGTAGCTGCATGGTTTGGTTTGTGTTGGTGTCTGTCTGTGTCATCCATGTGCCTCCCTCTGTTTCCTCCATCATCCCGGCTCCCTGTCCCTGTTGTTTCATTCCTCCCTCTCTGCCCCGTTCCTTGTCGCTTTTTTGTCTTTTTCTATCTCTTTCAGTCCAGCTCCCTGCTCCTATTCTTTTCTCCTCCCTCTCTGTGGTGCTGCCCGCCCCAGGTTTTTTCTGCATCTCCGTCCCTCTCCCCATCCTCGTTTGTTGGTCACTGTCCCGCTCCCTCTTTCTGCTGCCTCTCTTCCTCTCTCCCTGCCGCTTCTTTCACCATCTCTGTTGGGCTCCCTGTCCCTGTCTTTCACTTGCCGTCCCTTTCCCTGCCTCGTTCTTTCTCACTATGCCCCCACTGTCCAGCCGGCTGCCACTTTTCTCCTCTCTTCTAGTGTCCTGCAGCCAGCTCCTCGGTTTTGGCAGCGGCCTTCACCTCTGCACAGCAGCCCATCTCTCCAGGAGCCTGACGGACCGACTGTCCATTCCCTGCTGGACGGGCAAGTGTGGCCCTGGGAACGACTGCCAAGGTGTCCCACGGGTGGGCCCTGAGCCCCAGCGCAGAGTCGCTCCTGGGCCTCAGTCCGTGTGTCACTGACTAAACGCTTGCCCTGTCCTTTGCCCTCCCGGCTGCATTTGTGCTTCCTTTGCACGGGGCAAGGAGCTGCGATGGAGGGCAGGGGAGGAGGTGGGGGGGTGTCAGGCGATGGCCCCCTCTTCCTGCTAGGCCCCAGGTGCGGGCAGTGAGGCTGGTGGCCATGGCCCCTCCCTGTAACGGGCTGCCGGCAGCCAGTGTGAGCCAAGGGAGGAGCGGAGGCATCGCTGGGCTTCGGCTACACTGAGGGAGAAGGTGAGCGGGGCCGTGGTGGCCCCGTGGGTCCCGGGGAAAGCCCCGAGGAGGGCGGCGGTCCCTCCGGGGGGGCAGCAGGGTCCATGTCAGAGGCACCGGGGCGGGCAGGCCGGAGCTGCGCTGCGGAGCTCCGGGCTGCCATCGCGGCTCGGCGAGCATGGGACGGTGTCCCCGCAGGGTCAGGAAGCGCGGAAGGCTGCCTCCCGCGGCATGCTGGGAGTTGTAGTCTTGGGGCACGTGGCTGCTGGTTGGCCATGTTGGTTCCCCGGAGCATGCCGGGAAGTGTAGTCTTACGGCACTCGGCTGCCACACAGGTTCTGCCGGTGTTTTCGCGGACGTGACTGCCGGACAGGCCGAATTGCTCGAGATTTGGTTTTGTCACCGGTTTCGAGTGGTTTTCTGCAGGCTTCCGGCTGCTCCCAAAAAGGTTTTTTTTGCCCCCCCTGCCCCACCCCCAGGCATGAGAACAGGAGGAAGAGGCAGAACCAGAGGTAGTCCCCCGATCCCTGTCCCTGAGTGAGCTGGGAGATATGCGAAAGGATTTCAGCTGTCATCCAGGCGAGCACGTTATCACCTGGCTGCTCGGATGCTGGGCTAACAGGGCCAGTAGCCTGGAATTAGAGGGGAGGGAAGCCAAGCAGCTGGGATCCCTGTCCAGGGAAGGGAGCATTGACAAGGTAATTGGGAAGATGACCCAAGCCCTCAGCCTCTGGAGGTGACCTCTTTCAAGCATGAGAGAAAGGTATCGCTTCAAAGAAGATGTATGTCATTCAGGCAAGTGGACCACCATGGAGGGAGGTATCCAGTGCGTGAGGGAATTAGCCATGCGGGAGATGGTTTATTACAACCCAGACAACATGCAGTTACCTACAATCCCGGTGAAGTCCATGGCACACCCATGTGGTAGAAGTTTGTAGGGAATGCACCATCATCATATGCCAAGTCATTAGCAGTGATGGACTGGGAAGATGAAGAGGCACCAACAGTGGATAGAATAGCTGGCCAACTCCGGCAATATGAAGAAAGTCTCCCTTCCTACCTCGCCTCGGCAGTGGAGAAACTGTCCTGGGATTTCCAGCAATTCAGAGAGCATTTGTCCTACTCCCTGCCTGTATGGACCAGTATCTCGGCTACTAGGAGTAAGCATTCCTCTACTCAGGAGAGAGGATATAGAGGGAACACACCATGAGGGAACCTGTGGTTTTATCTGCCTGACCATGGAGAGGACATGAGGAGGTGGGATGGAAAACCTGCCTTGTCCCTACAGGCACAAGTCCATGAGCTGCAAAGCAAAAGCAAACCAGTCAAAAAAAGGAATTCTTCCAGGAAAAATGCCACTCTGGTTTCCAGTAGGCAGTTCCCCAGACGGAGTGGAAGGCCTGATCGTACTTATGATCCTCCTGAAGGGACTTCTAAGTCATCTTTACAAGAAGTGAGTAACAAATACGATGACCAGGCTTAGAGGGACCCTGCCTCCAGCCACGTGGAAGAAAGAGACAACCGGGTTTATTGAACCGCATGGATCCAATGGCCTGGTCTGTCAAGACTCACGAGAGTATAAGACTCTAGCGGACCCTGGTGCACCGTGTACCCTAATGCCATCAAGCCATGAAGGGGCAGAACCCATCCGTATTTCTGGAGTGACAGGGGGATCCCAACAGCTAACAGTACTGGAGGCTGAAGTGAGTCTAACTGGGAATGACTGGCAAAAGCACACTATTGTGACTGGTCCAGAGGCTCTGTGTATTCTTGGCATAGACTACCTACAGAGAGGGTATTTCAAGGACCCAAAAGGGTACAGATGGGCTTTTGGCATAGCTGCCTCAGAGACAGAGGAAACTGAAAGGCTGTCTACCTTGCCCGGTCTCCGTTGGACCCTTCTGTTGTGGGGTTGCTCAGGGTCAAAGAACAACAGATGCCGATCACTACCACAACAGCACACTGGTGGCAATACCACACCAACCGAGGCTCCCTGATTCCCATCCATAAGCTGATTCATCAACTGGAGAGCCAGGGAGTGATCAGCAGAACCTGCTCACCCTTTAACAGTCCCATAGGGCCAGTGCAAAAGTCTAATGGAGAGCAGAGAGTGACAGTAGACTATCGTGGCCCGAATGAAGTCACGCCGCCGATGAGCATTGCTGTGCCGGACAGCTCGAACTTCAATGTGAACCAGAGTCAAAGGCAGCCACAATTGATATCGCCAATGTGTTTTTCTCAATCTCTGGCAGCAGAATGCAGGCCACAGTTTGCCTTTGCTTGGAGGACCATCCAGTACGTCTGGAATTAACCACCCCAGGACGGAAACACAGCCCCACCAGTTGCCATGGACTGATCCAGACTGCACTGGAACAGGGTGAAGCTCCAGAACACCTGCAGTACATTGATGACATCATTGTATGGGGCAACTCAGCAGCAGGAGTTTTTGAGAAAGGGAAGAAAATAATCCACAATCTTCTGAAAGCTGGTTTTGCTATAAAGCAGAGTAGAGTCAAGGAAGCTGTAAAGCAGATACAGTTTTTAGGCATAAAATGGCAAGACTGATGCCGTCAGATCCCAATGGATGCGATCAACAAAATAACAGCTATGTCTCCACCAACTAACAAAAAGGAAACACAAGCTTCTTAGGTGTTGTGGGCTTTTGGAGGATGCATATCCCAAATTACAGTTTGATTGTAAGTCCTCTTTATCAAGTGACCCAGAAGAAGAATGATTTCAATTGGGGACCTGAGCAATGACAAGCTTTTGAACAAATTAAACAGGAAATAGTTCATGCAGTCGCCCTTGGGCCAGTCTGGGCAGGACCAGACGTAAAAAACGTGCTGTACACTGCAGCCAGGGAGAATGGCTCTACCTGGAGTCTCTGGCAGAAAGCACCAAGGGAGACTTGAGGATGGCCCCTGGGGTTTTGGGGCTGGGGATACAGAGGATCCGAGGCCCGCTATACTCCAACTGAAAAAGAGATGGCAGCATATGAAGGGGTTTGAGCTGCTTCAGAAGCGATTAGTACTGAGGCACAGCTCTTCCTGGCACCCTGACTGCTGGTGCTGGGCTGGATGTTCAAAGGGAGGGTCCCCTCTACACATCATGCAACTGATGCTATGGGGAGTAAGTGGGTCGCACCAATGACACAGCGGGCTTGAACAGGAAATCCCAATCACCCAAGAATCTTAGAAGTGATCACAGATTGGCCAGAAGGCAAAGATTTTGGAGTATCGCCAGAGGAGGAGGTGACGTGCTGAAGAGACCCCACCATATAATAAACTGCCAGAAAATGAGAAGCCATATGCCCTGTTCACTGATGGCTCCTGTCACATTGCAGGAAAGCATCGGAGGTGAAAGGCTGCTGTATGGAGTCCTACACGTTGAGTCACAGAAGCTTTGGAAGGACAAGGTGAATCGAGCCAGTTTGCAGAGGTGAAAGCCATCCAGCTGGCTTTAGACATTGCTGAACAAGAAAAGAGGCCAATGCTCTACTCTGTACTGACTCACGGATGGTGGCAAATGCTCTGAGGGGTTGGTTGTGGCAATGGAAGCAGAGCAACTGGCAGCACAGAGGCAAACCCATCTGGGCTGCCCCATTGTGGTGAGATATGGCTGCCAGCTAGAGAAACTGGTTGTGAAAGCGAAGAGTCAGGCCACTGAAGAACATTACAACAACCGGTGGGTAGATCAGGCTGCTAAGATTGAAGTGGTGCAGATAAATCTGGACTGGCAACGTAAAAGTGAATTATTTATAGCTTGGTGGGCTCATGACACCTCAGGCCATCAAGGAAGACATGCAACATATAGACAGGCTCGTGATCGAGGGGCGGACTTAACCACAGATGCTATTGCACGGGTCATCCACGAATGTGAAACATGCGCTGCAATTAAACAAGCCAAGCGGTTAAAGCCTCTGTGGTATGGAGGACAACGGTTGAAATATAAATAGGGGGAGGCCTTGGCACATCGATTACATCATGCTCCCACAAACCCACCAAGGTAAACACTATGTACTTATAATAGTGGAAGCAACCACTGGATGGCTGGAAACAAATCCTGTGCCCGTGTCCAGAACACTATCCTGGACCTTGAAAAGCAAGTCCTGTGGTGACATGGCACCCCAGGAAGAATTGAGTCAGACAACAGGACTTATTTCCAAAAGACACCTGGGCCAAAGAGCACAGCACCGAGTGGGTGTATCACATCCCCTATCATGCACGAGCCTCTGGGAAAATCAAACAATACAATGGACTGTGAAGGACTACACTGAGGGCAATAGGTGGTGGAACTTCAAACATTGGCATACGCATTTAGCAAAGGCCACCCGGTTAGTTAACACCAGGGGATCTACCAATCGAGCTGGCCCTGCCAAATCAAACCTTTTACATACTATAGAAGGAGATCAAATCCCCATAGTGCATATGAAGAATATGTTGGGAAAGGCAGTTTGGGTTACTGCTGCTTCAGGCAAAGGCAAGCCCATCCATGCAGTTGCTTTTGGGAGGCTGGGCAGCCAGGGGTCATGCATTGCATTGACTTCAGGTGATAAGAAATTGTGCTGTTCATCCCTTGTTTTGTGGCAGGGTAGAGTGCGGAGTCAGCCCGGTGCAGGTAGAGGGAGTGATACTTGTTGAGAGGGGTGTGCCGGCAAAGCGGATCCAGGATGAGTGGGTACAGATTTGCAGTATGTTGGGCACGTGTTCATATGTGTCCCTTGTCTGGTGTGTTGATGTTTGTCTTGGCCTTTGTGCCTGATGAGCCTCAGGCATACTCACAGCCTACCGCGATCGCAGTAGCCATCCATTGCGTTTTGGGTCGAGGCATTAGCACAGCGGTCTAGCGCATCTTGTTTCACAGTGCAATGTTGCAGCGCAATGCTGCTGGTCCAATTTATCCATCATTGGCACATTCTGCCAGTCTTTTTTGTGGCCATTGCTCAGGCTTTGCCTTTAGGTTTTGGTTTGCTGACTCTCATTCTCAAGAGTTCTTCCAGGGGTTTCTTCCCTGTCCTTTTAGTTTTAGGTCTTTGCCAGCATTTTGTCTCCATCAGTCATTGTGGCTTCACAGCCCGTCTTTCATTCAGAGCTGTGGAGTTTTGACACAGCCGCGCACATGCCAGAGCATCCAAGCCGCCTGGCCTTGGCATTGTTGTGCTCTTTTTCAGGCTGTGTCTTCTGCTCTGGCATCAACTTTACCCTGTGTGGTGTTCTTACATTCTTACATTATCTTTGTAGAGTGTGCATGTGTGGGGCAGAGCTGCTTTTCCTGCAGGTGTAGCTATTTCGGTCGGGATGGAACAGCACCAGCCTGGGCTGGTAATCTGTCAGCACAGTCTGTTTTGGGCAGAGGTTGTACGGGCCGCTTTGGGGGGGTAGATGGTAGTTGTTGGCCAGCAGGCCCTACAGTCCTTCTGTTGTATTTTTCAGGTGCCAAGGGATGATTTGGATCCCCATGGAAAATCCTCAATCGAGTTTTGCCAGAGCATCCAAGTAAAAGTGAAGAAGGAGCAGTGCAGGTAGCGAGGCATCTTCCTTGGCTTCTGCTTATGAATGCTAACTCCTCAGAGTCAGGTGGAGCGGCGATGTTGTTTTGAGGCGCATGGTGAGGCCATTCCACAGACAGCTCTAGAATTGGGGCGATGGCAGGTGGGTGGTAGAATGGAAATGTGAGGGGTGCAGTGAGAGTGAGGTTGTGTCTGTGCCTAGCTGCGTGTGTGGTTTCTATTTCAGGTTCAGCAAGTGTAGTTTGTTTTTTGAAATTAGAATTAAAAAACCCTAGCCAGGGGATTTTTTTTTTCTTCCCCTGGCTGAGGTTTGGTTTTTGTTTTTTTTTTTTCCCCCAGTCCCAGCCACTCTGCGATGCAATGTTCATCGCCAACGTTTGGATGGAGGTCTGGTTTGGGCCGGAGTTTTGGCAGGCAGGGAGATTATTTTTTTGGCTCCTGGGAATGTGGTTCCTGTGGAGTGATCCTGTGGTATCTGGCAATTGCTTGTGATGGCAGGGAGGTGGGTTCTTTAGCAGATGGTCACAGTAACAGTGAAGGTGGTCTTGAAGGCAAAGGGTGTGGGGGGGTTGGACTAGTTGAGGAGGCCCAGGCTGGCATACATGAGGGCATAACGGATGTTTTGGAACAGTGGGCTTGTAAAGTTTTTGGACTGGGCTTAAATAAAAACCTGTTTGTAGTTTCTGGTGTAATAAAGGTACGCACAAGCACAGAACCAGAGAGTCGCCTATCTAGGTGACCAGAACTCGGCTGCTTTCTGCCAGGGCTTCCAAGTGCAGGACCAAGACTGCATCAAAGTAGAAAACTCCTGGCAGACAAAACTCTTAAGTGAAGCAGTAGAGGTTGCCTGTTAATATGGCTGTGTTAAGCACTGTGATTGCTATGAGAGTCTGTGGTGGTGGTAGTTAAACACTGGAACTCTGATTACTAATGACTACTTTAAATAAAGGAAAAACAAAATAATAATAAAAGGTGTAATAAAGACTGGGTTTTTTCTCTGTCTGTGGTGTAGTTTATTTTTGCTAGTCCTTGGAGTTGATGATGTCTTTTGTGTTTCTCTTTGCTTCAGTGTTGTCCTTCTACCCACCCCCTCACCCCCCTTGATTTTGTGTGTCTGTGTTTGTCTTTTTGGTTTCTTTGTGCTTGTGTGGCTTTGGTTTTGTTTCCTGTTCTGTCTTTTTCTGTTGATTGATAATGTTTATGGGTAGTTGTTTTTTTTAAAAAAGCAGCAGTAGAAAATGTCACCTCCCTGTGAGTGATAAGAAATTTTTAAAAAATAAAATTAAACTTTAAAAAAAAAACAACTACTCTGAGGCTGCAAGCAATTTTCTACTGCTGATTATTTTTCATTTTTATTTATTTATCACACCGTACAGACTCTCTCACCCCAGACACTGCTGTGCCTGGAAATAACCAACACATGAATTATCAGCAAACAACCTGCTGCCAGTCACTGCTTCCGCACGACGCTACCACCTCGAACTGCAGCATGCCATTACACAGTACGCTTCTGGGGGAAAAAAAGAAATTCACCCCCCCACACACAAAGATACACAAATCACCCCCGTCAGCTCAAACCCCACAGACGTCATCATGACCACACAACAGCTCCCCCACCCGACACAACTCGTTACTGCAAGGACCCAAGACAGAAATCACACACAGCCCAGATACGAAAAATGACAACCGTCCAACAACATGAACATCATCCAAAAACCCACTACATGTAATGATAAAAACATTAAAAAACAAAATAAGCGCATCTTTGAAGCAACACACGACAACTCCACTAACCACCATAAAAATAAGAGAAAATAAATACAAACCTACTAGGACCTAAAGAACCATAGATCCAACGGTAGTCACCATAGACAAGAAGTAAAACTCGTCCTATCCAGCAAAACGACTCCAGTCTCTGTGATCCCCAGTCCTCCAAGCCCTCCATTTTAAAAATCCTATGACCGGAAGGGCTACTCCACGGCCGGAAGTCCGCCTGGCACCAGGAAGTCCTCCAACTCCCCCGCAAAGCTGCTCGCTATGACCAGAACTNGCGCTCTTTGGAGGCCGCAGCCCCGAGGTGAGTGAGGCAGCGCGAGGCTCCCCTGACGTCCATAAAGTAGAATTTTTCTACTTTACAGGGACAGAAATGTGTTTGGGTTAGTGCTTAGACACTTTAANCTCGTTACTGCAAGGACCCAAGACAGAAATCACACACAGCCCAGATACGAAAAATGACAACCGTCCAACAACATGAACATCATCCAAAAACCCACTACATGTAATGATAAAAACATTAAAAAACAAAATAAGCGCATCTTTGAAGCAACACACGACAACTCCACTAACCACCATAAAAATAAGAGAAAATAAATACAAACCTACTAGGACCTAAAGAACCATAGATCCAACGGTAGTCACCATAGACAAGAAGTAAAACTCGTCCTATCCAGCAAAACGACTCCAGTCTCTGTGATCCCCAGTCCTCCAAGCCCTCCATTTTAAAAATCCTATGACCGGAAGGGCTACTCCACGGCCGGAAGTCCGCCTGGCACCAGGAAGTCCTCCAACTCCCCCGCAAAGCTGCTCGCTATGACCAGAACTCCTCCTACAAGGAGCGGAACTGCGCCAAGTCCGACTAGAAACCTTGTCCCAATTCCCGGGAAGTCCTCCGAAACGCCACCAACAACAGTCTCACTGACCGGCAGTCACTCAGGGACACCGGAAGTACTCCCATTCCGACCGGAACTACGCCAGGCCGGAACCGGAAGTGCGCTGACACACCCGCAGTAAGACGTTGGGGACGTTCACAACTACGGGCGCAGCCGCGGGCGGGGGGGGGTTGGAGGGAGNCCAGGAGGTGCGCGGAGCTGGGTGACTGCCACAAAGGGCTGAAGGCAACTGGAACCCGCAGTAAATGGGGAAGGGGGCGGGTTCACCACCACCAACCCAGCTAAAGGACTGTGCAAGTTACACCCCCACATCCTCAAGGAGCATGCCTGCTAATTTAAACATGCTTGACCAACAGTAGATGATGCGGTAATTAATAAGCAATTAGCAGACATTTAGGCAGGTGTTTCTAATCCTGTAACAAGATACATATGTGGTAGATTCTGTGTGTGGAGTGCTAGCCTGGTGGAGTTACCACCTAGCAGGCGTCTGTGCGCAGACATGAAGTAAATAAACCACCTCTGCTCTGTGTGTATTGGTGTACTGCACACCGGGTACACGATCCCACTTTTGGGACAACAGGTTTTGGCACCCCAGATGGGACTGCGCTGACAGCCTTGCCCAGATCGTCCTGCCGTACCCGGCGAGGAGAAGCGGACCGACTGGACTCCAGCGCACAGTGAGCTGTTGATCGGGGACTCCAGCGGCCCCTCTCCGGCAGTCGGGCGGTAAGCGACACAGCGGTGCAATGCTATTTGACAGAGGTATTGAAGAGGAAAAGGCGGGGGGAAGTGAGACTTCTTAAGGAAGCAGTGGGAGTTGTTCTTTGATTAAGCTCTGCATGAGACACATCAGAAAAATACACTGAAGCAGCGTTGGTTTGTTTTTTAGTAACGCAGGGGAGAGAGCCCTCATTTTGTGTTTGGAATTTTGGTGTATGAAATGTTGGGTTAGGAAATTCTTTTGTTCGATACCAAAATGGGTTCTACTGCTTCCAAGGAGGTTTCTCTTTGTTCTCCCTTCAGATGCATCCTAAAGAATTGGAGTAAATTTGGGGGGAACCCCATGACTAGGGATAAATTGAGGAACCTGCACAGAAGGGAGGGAGGCTGCACCGCTGGGGGTGCGGGTGGGGTGAAGGGGTCCCCTCCCACTCCTCCCTCCGGCCGGATGGGGCATCCCCTGCATCGTGGGGTGGCCTGGGCCGGGCTGGAAGGAGGAAGGAGCGCTCCTCCTCCTCCAGCTCCTCTCCTCTGCCACCCCCCACCCCGCCAAGCAGGTAACCACCCCCAGCGTTTCCCCAGTCCCCCCGCTGCCCAGGTGGAGCCACCGCGAGAGAACCCCTCTGGGGGGGGTCGCACCCCGTTAGCAGCGTGCAGAGCAGGGCACAAACTTCTCCGGGGGCTGAGCACCCCTCCCCAGCCCGGGCTGGGGTTTGGGGAGGGGTTCAGCTGTGTGCGGGGGGGCTGGGCAGGGGGATGCACATGGGAGCTCCCCGGGAGGCTGCGCTGGGCTGGGGGAGCTCTGGGCAATGCACCCTCGCTCCCTGCAGGGTCCTCACCGCCCCCCACCTCCCAAGTGCTTGTGAGGCTGCGGGGACCCCCAGGGTGTCACTCCAGGGGAGGAGGGACATGCACCCAGCTGGGGGGACATGGAGGGTTGGGGCAGGGACCCCAGCCATTGCAGCCACTTCGAGCTATGGGACCCTCAGGAGGGTGCTGACCCCACACCCCAGAAAGAAAAATCCCCAATAAAAGCACCCCAAACGCAGGTGCCGGTCTCAGCCCCTCAGGGTGGATCCTGCCTTGTCCCCAGCTCAGTCCTCAGCCCCCCCACCTCTATCCTAAGTGCCCCCATCCCTGTCCCAGTCCTCATCCCCATCCCTGTCGCCAGCTCCCTCCAATCCCCATTTCTATTGCCAGTTGCCCCCCTGACTCCCCAGTTGCTCCCCCTTGCTGGGAGCTGCCCCCCTCCTGCCCCATCCCAGCGGATGCTCCAGGGAGAGGCAGCGCAGATCCCCCCACCACCCCCCTGGACCCCGGGGCCATTGGAACCAGAAAAAGGGAAGAAAACCGGAGCCAGTGTCCACCTGGCCTCGAGCAGTGGGATGGCACGGCTGTCCCCAGGAGCTGAGGTCCCAGCTCCACCTCTCCATGCCGGGTATTTGGTTTGGCCTTTTCCACCTCCCAGGAAGAAGCCCTAAAAATCCTGAGCTTTTGGAAAACTTTTCCCAAAAACGCTCCGAAAGAGCCGGTAACTGGGCAGCACAGCCAGCGCGTGCCGGGAGCGAGGCAGGGGGTGGCTTAGGAAGACGAGGCTGCGGCAGGGCCGATGCACGTGGCGTTGGCCAGGGAAACCCGTCAGCCAGATGAACATCCCCGGGTGGGGTCTGGTCCCGAGGAAGGTCCGGGAGGAGACGCAGCGGGGCTCCTTGGATTTTAAGCCACTTGGAAACCCCTCTCTGGCTCTGGGCTGGCTGCAGCCCCACTCCCAGGGGGACCATTCAGCTCGCCTGGTTTGAAACCATGAGTCTGCAATTGGGACGGACATGAACCACTGTCCCATGTCCCCAGCACGGGGGTGGGATTGGGGAGCCCTTCCTCCTCCTCTCCTTCCTCCAGCCCGTCAGCTTCTCTTCACAGCTCTTTTCCATTTCTCATCCCCCATGGACCACAATTCAAAGTGGCCACAGTCTCACCACAAAAGCTTCCTCTCTCCTCTGCCCTCCTGATTTTATTTCGTGCTCAGGACTTACCTCAGCCCACTTACCTGCAACAGCAGAAATCACTCAGGGCTCCGTTACTGCAATTAATAAAGCCCTGGTTGCATCTAACAGAAAAAGGATTGCAGATACAGTCGCGAATGGCACAGGAATAAAATGCAATTTCACCTGGGGATTCCACAAAGACTTCATTCAGGAGAGGGGAAAAAAAAAAAGCCAAAAATTCACTCCTGGGTTAAAGGGATCCACAAAACTCTCATGAGGTGTTTACAGCCCTCGAACATCCCGGATTTGCTGCAGAGAAAAGCTGCTGCTGGCAGCCCCAGGAGTGGAGAATTTGCTCCCATTAGCACCTGAAAGTGTTTTATTTCACGTGGCTGTGTTGGAAGCGGGTGACGGGAGAAGGGCCGCGCTGTGCTGGAACACAGGTCAGTCCTGGGGACATGCCAGGACACGGGCACTCAAACCTCGGCACCGTGGTGGTGGCTGGTCCTGGTGACGCTGGGGACCTGCTCCCTCCCCAGCTGCTGGTTTGCTCATCTGCAGCCCCAGATGGAGGTAATCGTGTTTCGATTGCTGGACCACACGTGGCTGAGGTGTGAACCCACGGTACTGTGCTAATAGAGATAATTAAGGGAGAAATAACAAGCCCTGCAGCTAATAAACTTCCTGCAGTGGCCCCCTGCCTCTTTTGCTCCATCCCAGGCAGGACCTGCAGCTCCCAAAACCTGGGTGAAACCCCATCCACTGCTGCTGGCCGGTGCCCTGGGCTGGAGGCGATGCTGTGCCTGATGCAGAGGTCAGCGGCGAGGGCCCCGCTGCAGCAGCGCAGCCTTGGGCACCCTCCAGTGCCACCGGGACACCCCACTCCCCTCCCCACAGGGACCCCAACTTTCATCCGGAGCCACGCCAACGCTCCCAGGCTGGAAGAAGAAATCCTGCTCGGGCAGGATGGGGCCTCGCCCTGGGTTGCCCTGGGACAGGGATGCTCAGCACCTTGCAGGATCACAGGTACCAGCCTTGATTTCCAAAGGACGCTCACTCCAAAAAGGGGCTGCAGAACCTGTGGTCAGGCGAGGCAGCCCAAAACCTGGGCCAGCTCCTGCCGGTGCTGAGGCCAGAAACAGCCCTGATGGGCTCTCCTGCCCTGCCGGACCAAAGTCTCCCCGATTTAACCTCTCTGCAAAGCGGGGGGCGTGGGGAGCAGACCTCAGGAGAGGTGTCTGGAGAGCCAGCCCTTCACAGTCAGTGAAAACAAAGCCTGGGCAACAAACGCAGGTAATTAGATTCGCCCCGAAGTAATGGTATTTGTTCCTCTCCATTGAACTTTAAAAAGTAATTAATAGGGGATAGAAGGTGACTGGGGGGCATTTAAAGCAGCGTGTAGGGAGGTTGATCGGACCAACAGCAAGCTCAGATGACAACACTGAGTCTTCCAGCACCACACAAGGAGGAGAATCTTGGCCTTATTTTACAGGTGGGGAAACTGAGGCACAAGGGGGGGGGGGGGACTTGCCCAAAGCCCCTCCTGAGGCCAAACAAGGACTCACCACCCCCAACCCCACCACAAACACTTGCCAGACCACACGGTTCAGTTGTTGGTTTGGGGTTTGGTTGGGGTGTGGGGGTTTGTTTTTTTTGTTTGGTTGGGTTTTTTTTAATTCATCATGTTAAACTAAGGACCACCAGGTCTGTCTCTCGGAGAAAACAACAAAAGGCACACACAAAAATAAAATAAAAAGTCCAAATGCCTGAGAAAAACAACTCCAGGTTAGGAAAGCAATTTCTTGAGACACTGTTTGGAGTTTTATTGGCAACAAGGCTCTGCCTTTCACATGCTTGGCTCCGGCCTCATGGCCCACTGCCTTTTCCCATCGGGAACAGCAACGGAAAGCAGAGGGACCGGGAGGCTCCGCACGCTGCTGAGACAGCCCACGTCACCCCGTGGGAGCACCGGGAGAAACCTGGGGTGACCGGGCTCCGTCCCCCCACACCCTCCCGCATCCAGCCCTTGGCACGACACGGCCGGCGCCTGCCAGCGGGAAGAAAGTGGCCTGTTAAAACATTCACGATTTAAAAGCAGAGTGGGGCGAGGCCAGCCCGGTCCTTGCCTCTTGGGAGAGGCCCCAGGGAAGCCAGTGCCGGATCCGGGACCGTTCATCCCCAGAGAGTCCCGCCGGCGGCACCAGCACGGCTCTGCCCAGCAGCCACGAGCCCAGATACCCTGTTTCCTCGACACAGCTCTCCCCGCTTCCTGCTGGGAGCTCCCATCTCCACTAAACGCCCAAATCCTCTTTATAGGGGAAGCCTCGAGATACGTATTTCTATTGCGCCTCTCCCTCGCAGATCCAACACTGCAAACCCACGCTGGGGCAGAAATACCTGTGGCTCTGAAATGCCCCCCATCTCCGGAGGGGTCCAAAGCCCTACGCTGCCGTACCCAGGTGTCCTTCCCAGGCATGGAGGGGGGGAAAACCAAGGGGTGCACGTTATAAATATAAAATCATTATCTGCTACAAACAGAAGACGTATATTGTACATCTTTGACCCATATACACAAGAACACAATATACACAGAACGCCTCAGAGGAGCGGGGGCTTTGTAAGGGGGTTTTGGGAGATGCCGCTCCCCTGCCAGCCCCCCCACCCCACCCCCACGCCTCTCCCCCAGGGCCGGAGGGGGCCGTACCGACAGCACATCAGTCATCAAAAGTCCCGTCAAGCTGGTGCGCCTCATTTGAACCACGCGTGGATGGAGTGGTGTGTCGTGTCCCCCCCCGCTTCGTGCCTGCCCCACTGCCCTGGAGGAGAGGGAGGCGAAGAGGATGGAGAGGGGAGAGGGCAGGCGCGAGGGGCTCTCTCGCAAACCCACAAAGTGCTTGAGGGGGGGGTCTCTGGACCCTGGGAGCGAAGCTAGGCCCTGAGAGAAACTTCTTGCCCTTGCCCTCAGGGAGGGGAAGGATTTTCCGGCCAGGCAGGTCTCCGATAAGGCATTTTCATCTGGGAGTTGGAGCGAGCAGTGTCGGAAGAGAAAGGGAGCAGATGGGTCAGTGCAGGTGGTGGCAGGTTAACACGAGGCAGCGAAACCAAGGTGGTCCCAGCGGGACAAGCCCAGGGCAGGGGCTGGAGAGAACAAGAGGGCTTCGTCCTCGGCTCAGTTTATCTGCGCCCCATGTCCTCCCCCAGCCCCTTCAAGCCTCTCTCCTTGGCTCAAGCCACCGGCACGGAGTGAAATACTGACAGTCGTTGGAGTGGCACATCCAGGCGCATGGAGTGGCAGACAGGCACACGTTAAGAGTTAAGACAGGAGTCGATGTCAGCTTTGTACAGCGAAAAGCAGCTCCCGGCCAGAGTGTCCGAGGACTTGGGATGACAAAAATGCCACAGTGATCAGATCGGGCCAGGACAAGGGGGTGGGCATGGGGGAGAGGAGGGAGTCGAGTCCTGGCACCTATCGGCGGTAATGATTGGGGGCGTCTGCAAACATGTACTTGAGTCTGTAGGCTTCTGCGAGCAGGAGTCCGATCTCTTCGTTACCCCAGTGTATCGTGGGCAGGTTTTGTAACAACATTAGAAGGCCCTGAAAGAGGGGAAGGTGCTTAGTTTGGGGTGGTTGAAGGCAGGGTACAGCTCCAGAGCAGGCTTGGGGCCAGCACGACCAGAGGCAGCAGCACTCAGTAACTTTTGCTCACCACACTCGCAGGTCTGAAAGGCTCAGAGTCAGCATTAAGATGTGCTCGTGTCTAGATCTGAATATGTGAAGCACCTCAGACGCCTCCAAACCTCTGAGATAAAGGGTGCTACCTCAGTGTTACAACTGAACACCAGGAGGCAAACGCAAAGGGACCTACCATGATCAAAGCTCGAGCCTGGGGAAGATCTGGTTATTTGATGTTTGAACCCTCCAACAGCTCAGTTCTCTTGTCTTGAGTGCTGAGGCTCAGAAGTTACTTTTAGGCAAAGATCCTTGGAGCCAGCTCTGAGACGATGGATGACTGTGTCCACGCTGGAACCCCAACCAGAGCAATTCCCTCCCCTCGACCCCCAGAGAATCACCCTCAGCCCCAAGGACTTACTTGGAAGTCTTCCTCATCTAGGATCTCCTTCCGCCACTTGATCAAGAAGGCGGCGCAGACATACAGGTGGAAATGTGAGAATCCTTCTGGCTCCGACTGTGGACAACAAAACTCTGGGTCAGCTCCTGTAGCTCAGCTGGAGCACGGCTTCCCCAGACACAGATGTTCTACTGGGCCACCCATCACCCAACCAGCTATAAATGCCCCGGGGCCATGCTGCTTTGCTTCCCTCACGTCCCCAGCTGCACGGTGCTGCAGAAGACCTCCATCCCCACCGACAGAATTGGTCCCACAGTGACCAGCCAAGCAGGGAAGGCAGTGGGAGCCTGCGTACCTGGTAGGTGTCCCAGAGGCGGATGGTGCAGCGAAGAGGCAGCTCCCTCATAAGCAGATTGTTCATCCAGCGAAAGGCAAACTGCAGGTATTCGACCTCGTACTTCCTAAAGTGATTATGTACCTGCTCTGAAACAGCACATTTCACTTACACACCTGGGGGCCACGGTGCCCCAGCTCCCGCGCACGGCACTGTCCCCAACACACTGGCTTTCGCGCTCTTTCAGGCTGAGACCTTGCTCTCCCAAACGCCTCCACTCCTCACCCTGTGCCACCTGGCCCAAAAAACCCTGTCCCCAGGAGAGTTCTGGCTGACCCTACCCTGCCCCGCTTCCATACGTGTTGTAGGCAAGTGTCTACCCCCTATTACTTGTAAAGGAGGCCTCCTGCTGTTGTGACAAAAGAGCCTCCAACCTGCTCAGATCCCCTTGTCACCTACCATCAATCCGGCTAACAAGCTCCTCCAGGGCTTTGACTTTCTTCTGGATCCCCGGCTGTGCAAAGGTGTAGTTATCCTGTGGGGAGAGACCACGAGTCAGAAGCAGCAGCTCTAACAATGGCTAGAAGCAACCAAAACCAGATCCCCAGCTCCACAAGGAGCTGAGACCACCACGAGCCAAGGAGACATAGCTCTTGAGCACCAGGATCATCCACCTGCTGTGAAGTCCCTAGTCAGGACAGCGCTGGTTGGACAGCCACAGCATCTTATTTCCCCAGGATCTGACCCACAGATTTAGCTTAGTGAAGTAGCAAAGTCTCCATAATGCTAAGACCTGCAGAGAGCTCATGCAAACACAGAGAAGATGCCTGCGCTGCTACCCCAGCAAGGGGAGAAACCTCTGTGGCCCACCTGTATCCCATCCAGCAGCTTGCTCATGCACCAGAAGCTATCAGCTTCGATGCTCCGTAAAACATCCTGCGACAGGTTCGTCACGTCAAAGTTCTCCACGTCCTCTTCTGCAAAAGAGAGAGGGAAGAGCATCAGAAGGACCGGGGACACCAGGCAGCTCACGGGACACAGCATGGGGCTTTATCAAGCCAAGGCAGGGCAAGAGGCACTACAAGGCTCCCCGCATGACATGGGTGGCCTGTCTGGCACAGAGCACAGCTCTGACCAACTTCTCCAACCCAGGCAAAGGGCTGGAGGACCCCAAAAGACTCAGTGGCCATGATCTGAACCCAGCCCCAGGGGACTGTGGGCAAGATCCCACAGTGCTGCCACTGTTGTCGTCCTTTTGGGGCGAGGGCTGCACACGGGTAAAGCTCCCGGTATGTGGGACCCCTCTTACTGCAGCACATCCTGCCCTGGGTGACAGCAGGTCTCTGCCAGCTGGCAGCACCCCAGGGAGAACCAGGAGAGGTGAATCTGTCACTGCAGCCAGAAACCAGGGAAGCAAACGCTGCCCTTGGCCTGGAGCAGCACAAGGGAGCTCAGTTCCCACTCCCAGATTCATCAGCATCATCCCAGGACTGAAGCACAACAGAGGCACCCAAAAAGTAGTTGCCAACTCTGAGAACCCATGAGGAAGAACAGTCAAAGCCTCAGAAACCTCTATAGGAGAGCAGGACTCTCAGGCACAGTTGCAAGAACCCAAAAAGCACACAAACATCCTCCTGGAGAGCAAAAGGCTCCAAGTTAAATCCGGCATGAGCCCGACAGCAGGGCCACGCAGCAGAGAGCCTGCTCAGCTTCACAGAGCCTCTCCTCCTCCTTGAGCCCGGCTGACAGGAGAGCTCCAGCAACCAGAAGCAGCCCCACGCACAGAAGAGCCTTGCTGCGGAGGAAGCAGCAGGAGATTTGTACAAATTTGTTTTTCAAACCCAGTGAACCTGGGGTCGGAGGGCACAAGGGTTAGTAGCAGCTCTGTCCCTGGAGTGCAAAAGGCTGCCTCTGCTTTTAAATGAGCTTATGAACTCCCAGGAAGGGCAAGAGAGAGAGAGCTGAGGCCTAGAGGGTGGCATGGTGGTGACGCTGGCTGAGCTTGAAGCAGAGATCACCTGCTCCAGGCCAGGCTCACCTTAACCTGGAGGCTGAGGAGGGCAACAGGCATGGGAAGGCAGGGGAAGCTGAGCCAGCAGGTCCCTCCCTTCCTCCTCAGGAGGAGAGCACCCATCACGCTGCTGGTGGAGCTGTCACGCTGCTAAATCAGATCAACAGATGCCAGGGCTAAACTGGCCCATTTCCAAACCCAGAGGCTCGGAAATTCTAACAAGCGTCTTTGATCTTCCTTGGAAAAGAGCAAGAAAGGGAGAAGACAGGACTCGAGGCTAGAGCCGGGCCATACTCTTGGCTCAGATACACCGCAGGGCAGCTGTCAGAGGCTAGCAGCGCTGTGAAAACTGATGCTAACAGATCCTGCCCGCAGGAGGATGGGAAGTGCGGAGCCAGTGACTCCGACACTGCTCCCACCTCTGCTCATCTTCCAGGGCAGAGCTGAGCTCCAGAGCAAACTGCCACCGTGAGCTTTAGGAACAAACAAGGGCTTAACTCTGCATTAATCTGGCAATCTTGTACTGCACAAAGAGCAGCAAAGCTGTTTTCCAGCTGCAGGTCATCATCCAAAACTATCACTTCTGCTGCAGCCACTCTCAAATGTTCCAGGTAATGAGAAAGGCAGGCAAAAATCTGTTTAATACCAATCTCCTTCTCTAGACAACTTCCCCCACAGAGGAAGGAGGATGGGCAGGCAAAGGAGCAGGACAGGGCCACATGCATACGGCCAGGACTGGTGGGAGAGGCAGGCTCAGCCGTGGAAGAATGGAGCAGAAGACCCCTCCACACGGCTCCCGAGGACTGTGATGGAGAAGGGGATGTGGTGACCTGCCCAGGTGATGGGGAACACCCTGCTGCTTGCACCAGTATGGGGACAAGAGGAGCAACCCTGCCAGCACGCCGGTGCCAAAGCTAAACCGTGGTAGGAGATCCCCAGCATGAGCCAACACACAACAAGAGGCTTTGAAAAAAACCAAACAGGTCTCTGGAGCGTGGGGCTCGGCACAAACATCTGCTCAGCACCATCATCAAAGAGGCCCGGTGGAAAGGAGAGAGATACTCAACGTATGGCTCTGACAGGGACTGAAAAGGAGCCAGCAGCACGGTGACAGCCGCCTGCAGCTGGGGGCAGCCAGGACACCGTGGCCACTGTCCCAGGGTGCCCGAGGGCAGCTGGGGCTTGGGGAGAGCAAAGTTCTTGTGAGTGACGTGTCAACAGGGCTGACACAGGAGAAGGGGCATCACAGTCCCACTTGAACCCCTGCCTCAGATGCCAGGCAGGGCATAGCTCAGAGCAGACCAGAGGAGCAAGGGCTCCAGCCTCCCACATCCCTGCTGTCCATAGGGGAGCTTTAATGACACCCCATATTCCGGCAGCTGGGGCTCAGTGCAGGACTAGACACCTGGAGAACAGCTGAACCCAGTCTCAGCTCATAGCTCTGCACAGGAACGGGCAAGTCTGCACCACGGGCAGTGAGCGACAGGCCTGAGGCAAAATGGGAGTTCAGAACAAGCTGGGTCAGTCGCAGTGTGACTAGTAACACCCGGTATGAGGCTTTCCTTCCCTTCATCCGAGCTCCACTTCTGCTCCTGCTTACAGGGAAACAGAGTCTTAATTTAACCACGATTAGGATTTAGTAACAAAGCCAGTTTGGAGCGAGCAAGATCAATACTTTCCATGGCACTGCTCCCCTCTACAGACTCCGTGAAATGGCAAACGGCTCCCAAAGCTGGGACAATCCCTCATGCAAGGTCTTGGATGGAGGATGGAAGCGGTGTCATACATTGAGATGGTCAGAGAGCACTGGGAGAGGGTGCAGGGGCCAGCACTGACACTAACTGGGGAGGCTGAACTCAATTCTGAGCTCTGTTACTGGCACTGTAAATGCAAACACAAGCCCTGAGAGCTGGGAGTGACTCAGTGCAGCAGGAGGGGCTGTGGGACCTGAGCTGGGAGGCAGTTTTAGCAGGACTGATGGCTCAGCATCCGTGTGCTTTCCGGGCCCTCTCTAATCACCTGGAAAAAGGGACACAAGGTTTCCTCCAGCAGGTACCAAGGTGTCATCCCTTGCTCCAATTCCTCGGACACCAGACTGCCTCTCTCCATCCTCACCGTTCAAGCTCTGCCTCCTCAGCAGCCCCGGCAGCCCGCACCCATCCCACCCGGAGGGCAGCAACAGCAGGTTCAGCTGCTCCTGCAGCCTCAACACCTCCCTCCAGCTCTTCCTCACGGCAGCACCAGCTGAAAACAAGCAGCGCTCAGCAGTCTGCAGCAGAAGCCATCAATCAGCTGGGAGGAGGAATCGCTCCAGCTACGGATCTGTCAGCGGCAGGGGCCCAAAGCGCCCGCGGTTGCTGCCAAGTAGCTGAGGCAGCCGTGTTCGCGCAGGAGGCAGGCAGAGCAGCACAGAAGGTGAGCCAGCTTGCCACGCTGGGGGAAAGGGGAAAACACAGCAGTTAAACCTATCCCATCTGCCAAGGGCTCACAGCAGCCTGCCCAGCACCTGGAAGGAGGATGAGTTTTGCATCCAGACTCGGTGCAAGTATGGGAAAAGTAACTGGTCCCAACCGGCACTGGAGAAGGGGGCAGGGGAGTTCAGACATGGGGACTGGGAGCTCTGGAGAAGAGCTGGTTCTCCCTGCTTCAGCCAAGCTGGGATTTTCTGAAGCTGGTCAAAGGGGCACACACACTGGCACTGCTCAGAAGAGGGAAGCAATATCAATGGGACCCTTTCAGTCAGGCTAGGGAGGTGCAGATCAGTACCAGTGTCATCCAGTTCCCAAAGCACCCCAGGGCAGCTAGAAGAAATAGCTTCTTGCAAATGTTTTTCACTCACTGCTCTGTTTCCCTCCTTCAGGCCCAGGAGAGGCATATCCCCTTTCTCCCCACACCTTCTACAGTGACAACAGAAAGGCACGAAGTCAAAGACACAGCAACACAGCCAAACTGCTCTAACTACTACCCCGAGCAAGCTGTGTTTAATCCCTCTGCACACAAGGGCCTGGGAGTTTCCTGGGTTGCTACTGACTGTTGGTTTGTTCTCGTGTCAACTTCAATGAAAGGGAGCTGCCAAATTGTTCCCTAAACGTGCTTGATGAGCTACAAACCACCCACCTTTTCCCCAGGGGCACATTCTAGCCCTCAGTGAGAAGCCAGACAAGCCCTCTGAAGAATGTTTTAGGCCTTGGTCTAGTAACCGATACATAATGGAGACACTAGCAACCAGACACATTAATCAGCTGATGAGCACCAAGGAGAGATTTTAATTGATCTGTAGAAAAGTTGATTTGTTGCGTGCAAATGCAGTGCCTGCGCAAAGCATGGGATGGGTTAGCAGTCTACAACGAACTTGGAGATGTCTACAACGAACCAGCCCATTCCTAGAGGTTAGCCTGCTTTACGAGAAGCCACTAGACTGAACAGCAGAAGACCAGGGTGTCAGCCTGGCCTTGTGCTGAACAGCTAACCAAAGTCAACAGCTTGTGAAGCCACACCTCCGCATCACGCCCACCCCACGGTCCCTGGAGAGCTACGAGGGTCCTGCTGAGTCAGCTGCTACAGGAGACAGTCCTTCAAAAGCTCCAACACAAACATCCCAGGGAAGATGGTGGGCAGCTAAGCAGAGGAACCAGCTGGCAGCACAGTGGGTCCCTTCGAGCATCTTGCAGTCAACAAAACACCCGCTCCGAAAGGAGAGCGGGGGCAGCAAACCCAAGAGGTTTGAGGATGGAGCCAGTGCTGGTGCCAGCTTTCAAGGAAAGGTGAGGGAAATTTTTCCAGGCCCGTTGTACACACACCTTTGAATATGGAAGTACCCTCAGATGACACACAGATGTTGGAGCCCGCAGCAGCTCCATGGGCAGGGGCTGCCTGCGCCATACAGATTGCTCCCTTTCCCAAGGGGGATACAGCTTGAAGAATACAAGCGGGATTTCCTTTGAGCAAGAGACTTCCCACAGAAAGGTGAGTTGTCCCTTGGCCCGCCCTCACAAGGATTACCAAACTGTGCAAGGCCTCTTTTGGCTCTCCTGCTACAAGGACTCAGGTGCAATGCAGACTTGGCTGATTCAGGGATCCTGAGAACTGGTGATCCAACACGGAGAGCCTCCTGCCCTGCCCAGCACCACCTCTTTAGGGGGCTGTCATCGAAGCAGCAGTAGAGAAGAGCCAATGCTCCAAACCAGCGATTTAAATCCTGTTGCAAAAGGGGTTACGCAACACTGAGCACTGCCAGTTCTTTCCCACCTACATTCAAGGCAATTACTGATCTTGCCCTTAAATTCCGACTGCTATACAGCCAGAGCAGGTAGCCACTGAGACAACTTGTGACCTAAAGGCTGGCTTTTGAGTCCCAGGCTCTGGGGACAGAAGGGGATATGTGATATTGCTCGGTCAAATTCAACTCAACAGGTCTCATGCAGAGGTGTTTTCTTCCCCTCCCACACAAGTTTCAGAAATAGCTGGAAACAGGAAGGCCACATTCAGAGAGAAAGCTTCAGCTGGAGGAGAAAACAGGCCTGGAAGATGGGGAGAAGCACAGCTCCAGTGAGACAGACAGGTCCAATGCAGCATGAACCCTGCAGCCACAGGCAGAGAGAGTTGAGCCCCAACACAGTGTAGGACTGCAAGAAGCCACAGCAGGTACCCACGGGCAGCTCCGCTGCTTCAGACCAGCTCCCTTCTTGCACAGGTAGAACTCCCTGTGCACAGCTCCACTTCTGACCCGATAAATCAATCCTGAGCAACCAGCCTCCACCAAGACTAAGTGCCATCAACGCCTCTCAAGCAATAAGGCACAAGAGAAGCCACTCAAAGGGAACCTGCTGAGACCCAAAAGGCTCTTGACCTCCCAGGAAAGGGAATTCACTCCAGCTGGCAGCAGAGCCACATTCACAGAATCGTAGAATGGTTTGGGTTGGAAGGGACCTCACAGCCCATCTAGTCCCAACCCCCTGCCATGGGCAGGGACACCCTCCACTAGCCCAGGTTGCCCAAAGCCCCATCCAACCTGGCCTTGAACACTGCCAGGGAGCCAGGGGCAGCCACAGCTTCTCTGGGCACCCTGTGCCAGGGCCTCAGCACCCTCCCAGGGAAGGATTTCTGCCTAACATCTAATCTAAATCTACCCTACTTTAGCTTAAACCCATCACCCCTTGTCCTGTCATTACACTCCCTGATAAATAGTCCCTCACCATCTTCCCTGTGGGCCCCTTCAGGTACTGGAAGGCCGCAATGAGGTCTCCCTGGAGCCCTCTCTTCTCCAGGCTGAACAATCCCAACTCTCTCAGCCTGTCTCAGTAGCAGAGGTGCTCCAGCCCTCTGATCAACTTTGTGGCCCTCCTCTGGACTCTCTCCAACAGCTCCATGTCTTTCTTGTCCTGGGGACCCCACAGCTGGATGCAGTATTGCAGAGGGGGTCTCACAAGAGCAGAGTAAAGGGGAAGAATCCCCTTCCTCGACCTGCTGGTCACACTTCTTTTGATGTGGCCCAGGACACGGTTGGCTTTCTGGGCTACAAGCACACACTGCCAGCTCATGTTGAGCTTTTCATCAGTCAATATCCTCGAGGCCTTCTCCTCGAGGCTGCTTTCAATCCATTTCCCACCCAGGCTGTAGTTGTGCTTGGGATTGTGCTGACCCCACGTGCAGGACCTTGCACTTGGCCTTGTTGAACTTCATGCAGTTTGCACGGGTACATCTCTCAAACATTTTGTGCCTTCTCCTTCAGGCTGTGAGGAGCAACAGCACTTCCCAGGGATCAATCCTGACCACAGAAGCTACCACAGTGGAAACCAAGGTGGCTTTCCTCTTCGCAACGTGCTCAGAAGGGGCAGATCACTATTAGTTTACAAAGCCTTCGCTAGATAGTAGAAGGCTTCCACTGACTTCAATAAGCTTTGGATCAGACCTTAAAAATATTTGTTCAACAGGATTTCTCTGTCACTAAGAGAGTCTTATAAATGCATTTTTCCTTCTGTTTACAGTGAAAATTAAGAGCCTTTAGAAATAGGAATTATAGCATCCCAGCATTAATGTCAACCCAAAACAGCTAGAGCTGGAGAAAGAATAAAAATGCTATGGGTGAAAATGACTTATCTCCAGCTACAAGCAAACAAGAAAACCAAAAGCAGCAGGGAGAAGTCCATTTGCTTTCTGAAACTCAGCTTGAAAAAAGACACCTATACTAGCCGCACAGAACAGGAATCTTTATTTAAATAGTTCATTTTACATTCTCTGCCGGTTCCCTTTATACTTCACTCATTCCTCCTAGAGCAGGACCTAGCTCCAAGCCCAAGCTTGGAGAGTAAGACCCTCCTCTCCCTCACCTCTGTCCATCTGGGCTTTTCCTAAACTCCCTCAGTGCCTAGAAGGCCCCATTGTCCTCCAAGCTGCAAGGATGTTAAGTTTATTCAGATGCAAATCCACCCTTAGCACTTCAACTTCCCTAGAGCTCAGCAAGGTTATAAGAAACTTGAAGTCAACCAGGCAGCAAAGATACAGTAAGAGGTCAAGATGTATCTCCAGCCTGGCACGGGCGCTGAAGGAAACACACATCATCCCCTCCAGCAAGGCAAGCTTTCCTGATGCCAGCACCTCACTCCATTTCAAACACCGTGGTCAAGAGACAGCACCGTGCTTCAAACAGCAAACGTCACTTACCAACATACTCAGAGAGGAACACAACAAAGAACGGAGTGACCAGGTCATTGATTCCCTGTACATAGCCGCTGGCTGGGTGTCGAATGGCCCAGATAAACAGGATTCTTTCAAAGATCTAGAGAAGAATGAGGGAAAGCAGGTACCTGCATTAGCCGTGCACAAAGGAGAGGCAGAAAAGCATAACTGCTGAGCTCAGGGAGCAGAGATCATGCACTGACAGGCTTTTCTGCAGCAATACGGGTAAGATAAGAAGCATACAAGTCCTAGGAGAGACTCCTGTATGATCCACAGATCCCACACAAGGCCAGCCCACATTTTCCAGAACAAGGCAGCCCAGCCTCCTCATCAAAGCCTCCCCTTGAAGAAATGCAGACACCAGCTTTGCAAGATTAGGTGGCTTAAGACCCTCCCACCCATAAGGCAGGGCTGCCTACTAGCAGAGCATCGCACCTTGCTGAACATCACGTGGATCTGTTTTACCATCGGGTATCAGCCATCAGCACAATACTCCCAGCAAAACATCACGGAGCAGGAGAGTTCCCAACAGAGCAGCCTCCCCCCAACCATCAACGTGTTATTTCCAGACTGCCCCAGCCCCAGGACGCCATGATCTGAGATACCACATACACACACTGAGCTTGTTTCTAAAGAGCACAGATGTTCACAGAGGTTTCATAGCAAACCAGAACTGATCTCCTGTTCTGGTTCAGATGCCTTGAATTTGTTTTAAAACAAAAGCTTCAGATCTTTTACCAACTCTTGGCTACGTCTTGCCACAAAAGAGCTGATCTCATAATCCCTAAGCTCTAAGTCTGAGGTCTTTCAGAAACATGGGACGAGACCAGTTTCAGCAAGTACTGGCATCACGAGCTGTCAGCCAGAGAAGTTTCCCTGCAAAGCTAACTCACTAGAGGCAGCCCTGGTTTAACTCCACACACAAGCCCCAAAGCTTCCTTCCCACTTACCTCCTGGACAAGAGGCTGCTGGAAAAGGGGGATGAGCGGGTTGGTCCTTGGAATGTCGATGTGGATCTGGAAGACAGCGTGGGTTACATCCACCAGCCATGCTTTTCAGGGGCACAATAACTCATCACGGGCTGACAAAGGTGAATCCACCCTTCAGTTTTCCCCCAGATGAGAGCTGCACTTTCCAACAAGCAGAGTGAGGGCTACAGATGGCAGCTGCACTGAGAAAATCATCTAGAGTTTTATCTCCAGTCTCCTCTGCTCAGGTGTGGGCAGAGCTGGGAAAGAGTTGGGGTCTGAAATCTAGTTATTAGATCAATTTAGGGAAGGCTTAAAACTAATATCCTCAAGAAAACAGACAGAAACATGGTGCTCTGTCCCCAAGGAGAAGACTCCTAATAGCTACAGCTAGAGGAAGTCATAGCATGACCCCAACTGCACGGACAAGCAGCAGCAAGAGGGAGGAAAGGGATAACCCAGGCAGAAAGCCAGGCAACAGGGAGAGGGCTCATACCTGTCGGTAGGTGTCTTGATGGTGCTCCTCGTTCCGGGAATCGTAATACTGCTGGATGAAGCCGAAGTACTCCTCCCGCTTACGCTGCAAAGTCAACTTTCGCCGCTCCATGTTTGCGGGGAGATAACCCTACGGCAGGAAAACCCGTGTCAGAGCAGACCCTCTTCCCTCATCGCAAACCATCCCCTGAAATCCTGCCAGGCAGCTTGCGCATGCGGAAGCATCAGGTACAGAGACTCTGGAGCTGGGGAAAGAGCTTTCATGGGTTTCGGCTTTCCCAGCCGCCGATGTCTTTTCTGATCTCAGGGCAACCTGACTTTGCAGGATTCAGTTTCCCAAAAAAGTGTAAACCACATAGTCCCAGCACCAGCCTGGGCTTTGGGCTCAAAGAGAATGTAGCAATTACACTCCCCAACAAAAAAAATCCTACAGCTCACCCATAGGCTGGGCACAGATACAGCATGAGCAAACCTGGTTAGGGGACACACGAAGGTCTAGGAGCCTGTGTCCCTGGCTTGGCATATTCCCCCCAAACTCCTGCGTCACAGCTCCAAGTACTCACTGAGAGGAGACGCCATGTCACGGGCCGGACCTCTCTGGGCACACCAGGCCAGCTGCATTTCCTCAGCTCATCTGCAAACGGACAGTGGTGGCAAGGATTAGATCCTAGGCACGTCCAGGTACCACTACACCTAGAAGGAGAGGAAACCCCCGTCTGCTCCTGCAGGCTCTGCAGACACTGAGCCTCCAGAAAGGCTCCACATTAGCAACAACTGGGGATGTGGGTCTGCAGCAAGGGGAGCAGAGATGCTTTCAGCTAAGCGTGGGCATGGGGACTGGTGGCTGCAGAGGTTCTGACACACCGGAGCCTTGGTGCTCATGCAGAGCCCAACAGCCCCCAGCGATCACAACCATCGTTCACGAGATGGAGAAAGATGGAGAACAGACAGGTAGTTGGTGGAGGACATCACCATCTGCCAGCAGAGCAGTTCGTGCAACTATCCAACTTAGTGCAACTGCAGGTAGTCATTTTTTCCACCCTGGAGCTGCCCCAATTGCAACATGAAGCAGGCAGCAGGGCCCCTCTGCCTCCCCCTTCCCACCCGCAGGCACCTCCATTTTGCCACACTCACCCAGGTCCGTGTTGTGGCTGGAAAGGAGCTGCCGAAACTTCTCCAGGCGAGTTTTCTCCCTCACTGTCATGGGGGGAGCACCCGAAGCATTTTGGTCAGAGATTCGGGCGACGAGTGGAATGACGGGCCGAAGGGGAAGGGACTGCTGCTTCTGAAGGGGGTTCCGCGCACAGGCCTCCTCTGCAAGGAGCAGACACTGCAGTGAGGCGGGGAAGGGGACCGCACCTCTCCAACCGTACCCCGCTCCTCTGGCCACTGTCAGAGACCTGCCGCTGCAGATTTCACCCCTCTCTTCTCCCGCCCCAGCAAACAGAGCACGGCTGGCCCGCTCTGAGGGATCAGCTGATTCACAGGCATCTGTGGTGGCTCTCCCATGACTTCCTCCCTGTTTCTTCTTCCCTTTCTTCCTCCTCATTCAGACACCTAGCTGCCAGCAGATAAGTCTTCCCTCTTCCCACGGGATACAGGGGATGAGGCAGGAGAAGCCTGTGAGAATCTCAGAGGAACTGACCTTCAGATCTGCCCTGCTCGTCTCTGATCTAAATAGCGATGAAGCCAATTGCTAGTGCAGAGACAGGAGGCGATGGGCTGCCAATGCCACCTGCTGGCAGCAGGGACCTGCTGGATGACTTTCACAGCACAGGCAGCCGTTCACCTGCGACAAGGCAGAGTGAGTAGGGGCTGATGCTGCCCAGATCCCTGCCCAAGCAGCACCGACTTGGGCTCCACAGGGCCTCATCCAGATCTTTCCTAAGAGCAGTACACTGGGCCACAAAAGAAGCAGAAGGTGAGCAATCCTGAGCAAGAACTTAACATATCTCCAAAATCCCTTAGCACACAGAACACGGGATCCTCTAGGACAGACATGCCTGTATGCAGGATATCGAGCAGCAGAGGAGGCTGAAGGCCAGGACTCCAAAACCAGCTCCTTGGAATGCAGGATACTACACGGAGGCAAAAGCCTCCATTGGGCTTACAAGGCTGCACCACAGCCTCTCGCCCATAACACGTGAGTAGCAGCAAGCGGCTGAGTTCAATGGTCAACCAGGAGAGTTCTGGAGCAGGAGGCTGCTTCCAAAAACGGCTCTTACCAGATGTCCTGGAGAGCTGGGCCTCGCTGCTGGACTTAATGACCTTGCAGTTGGTGGGCATGTCGCTGAGGGCGGACTGAGCCCGCTCAGGTTTCGCCCGCAGCTTGCTGTGGTTCTCCAGAACCTGAGCGGCTGTGGCCTTGGCCACTTTAGAGTTCAGAGTTTGCAAAGAGGAAGAAGATGAAGAGAAGTCCTCATCTTCATCATCACCGATGTCCCAGGCATCACTGGTGTTGCGGGCAAACTCGTGAAAGCTGGAGGCCTTCTTGCTTTTCATAGGCAGCGCATTGGCCTTGGAGCGGTCCTTGATGAAGCTGTGAGCCAGAGAGAAACAGTATCAGAGCCATACTGTTAGACAAGTCCATTTTCTTTCCTTCCCTAAGTCCTCGCTCCAACCAGCCAGTCCCTTTTTCCAATTTCCTTGTTCTTTCTTCCCCCTAAACCCCAGGAACGTGTTAAGTCTCCCTGGGCTGCCCGCTGCCAGGAGGCAGAGCCTGAGCTGGTACGACGGCAGGGCACGGAGGCCACAGTGCCAGCAGACAGCTGGAGAGGAGCCAGGCTTCCCGACTCAGAAGGGCAAAGTGGAGAGACACATTAATTCCTCCAGCTCCGCCTCCCCCCACCCTATAGAAAACGGGTAGATTAACACCCGAAAAAAGTTTTGTGACCTGGGGAGAGGCATGTCAGAGGTTAGACGGAGCCCGTCTGTGCTCGTGGACACTCCCAATATAGCTGCGATCACTGCCAAACGGACCAGCCTGGTTCTTTTCTCAGGCACAGGAGGAGCCTTCGCATTTACTCTCAAGCTACAGGAGTCAAAGTCCACTACCTGAAGCGTCACAGAAAAGGGGGAACCTTCACCGCTACACAGAGATCAAGACAAGGAGACAGTTCAGATCAGCTCTGCCTTTTCCTGCCGGGAAGGGTGCTGCGATTCTGCAGCCTCGCAGCTGCTGGGCAGCTCTACCTCCCATTCCCTTAATTCTTCTGTCTCCAAAGGGGAACAGAGGGCTCAAACACCATTGCTAAAAAATACGCCTGTCTCCTTTGATGTGGCTGGTATGATATGGATTTCAGGCCATAAAGGGCGCCAGCAGATACTTTCCCTGCAAGCTTTTGCAGAGCTCAAGATAGCACCGCACCCCACTGCTGTCCTTCTCCACTGGAATATTGCAGTGCCAGGGGATGCTGGAGACCTCCACCTACCGCAGGACTGAGCCAAAAACCCGCAAAGCCTTGTGGCCTGCATTTTCAGGAGATAAACACGTACTTTTTGGTGAGCCGGGGATCCAGCGGAGGATGCTGTGCTCCATACACAGGTTGAATGCTGCAGGAAGGGGAAAGAAAAAAAGACAACAGTGCAAAAAGCCGCAGAACACACACACGAATAATCTCCTCAGCCTAAACTGGGGTCACACTTCTTGCCTACTTTCAGGAGCTGAATACAGACCAAAAGCAACTTCAATAACCTTCTGTCTTTGAAGGCTTAGATCTAAAGTGCCACATTCAGCTGAAGATTTGTTCTTTGCAGCAGCGAAGAGAAGCCTTGTTTAAACTCTTAGGCTCTCTCCAGCCTGAGCTGGGATTTGAGATCTACTCTTTTCTGCACTCCCACTCTGAGTGACCCTAAGTCCCCCTGCCTTATACACCGATGTTCATTCTCGTTTTCATCAAGAGGTTTTCCCGGTTTGGGAATTCACCCTTCTGAGCCCTGAGGAACAGAGAAAGACTCTAGCCAGCGACACTGGGGCTCCTCCACAACACACTTGAGGGTTTGAACACCACACTGGCTCTCAGGCTCGTACCCAACGCTACAGTGAATCCACATCTGGTACGGTACACAGTTCGACTTGCATCCAAGTCCCAGCTTAATCGACTGCTTCCTGTGACCCGAAGCGAGTCACCACGTCTCAGTCCCTTGGCTCCCCTCCCCGTGGAGCGGGACTCGTGGGACAGGGAGCCAGAGGGCTGCAGGCACTACATGAGGAGCATCACCTCGGAGAGGAGCTCCTAGACAAGTGCTCATCACTAGTTTTACAGGCTCCAGATGCAAGACAGGGACCCTGAGTTATTACCGCCATTTGGGTAACTATTCACAGCCACCCCACCCTGAAAAAACACCTCTGGAAAACAAGTCCTCCCCATCCCCTGGTACACAGCATGGTCCCAGATCCCACAGCGGAGACAAGGGCCCATTCAGAGCTGGCACACAAGGGACAGGCTCCTCTTGGGTCAACAGAGCTGGCCTGCTTTCCAGGAGCTGCAGATGGTGCCCGGCAGTAAAACGAGCAGAGCCCAGACGTGCAGGAAGGGACGGCAGCCTTGTGCAGCTGGAAAGCGCACTGGGAACCAGTTGATGCTGGGGAAGCAGCAGGGAGGGGAGAGATGCAGAGATCCAGAGCAGAGGCTGGAAACAACCACAGCACAGAGAGATCGTGGTGGTGAAGCCCGGCAAGGGGTGGGCTCGCTGCTGGAACGGCCATCCCTTGTGGCTGGAAGCACTGAAAAGGCTCACTGTGTTTACCCACCAGCGATCAAGCCTAGGAAAGAGTTTGCTGACTAATTAGCGTCTAGGAGTTAGGATAGCTATTAAGCAGAGGCACCCTCGTGGGTGGGCATAGCAAGCAGATTATCAGGAGTAAGAAAAACCACCCCTCCAGATCAGCGCTGCTTCCCAATGACTCACAACGGCTCCTTGCAGAAGAGGAGCCGGCAAAGCCTCTCCAACACCCAGCACCAAGCTTGCACTGTCTCAGCGCTGCTCCTCCCTGCACAGGGATCAACGCACAGGTGACCACTTTTGATTCACGTGAGAAGGCCTGAACTTCACAAGCCAAACGCATGATGTGTGTTAGAGATAGAGGAGGGGGTGTGGCAGCCAGCTTTGGGTGAGGAAACCCTTTCCTGGAGCTGTGAAGCAACTGGCCAATGCCTTCGCTGGCTAACGGCTGACAACAGCAGAGAGTCCCACTTCCCAAGCAGCTCTTTTTGAAGAGATCCCCCAAACTGATCTAATTGCACAGCCCATCAGCCCGCGCTCCCACACAAGCAGCTGAAGAGGACATTCTTGTTTCCAGTGGGTTACAGAGGCAGGGCTGAATACCACCCTCCTGCATCGGTGAGCTCAAACCACTGCACGAAGCGGGTTCTCCCCATGTTTGTCCCATCTTTGCTGATTCTCTGCTCTATCTACCCACGCAGAGGGTGTTACAGGCTGGGCAGGAGAAGTGCAAATGCTCCAAGGTGTGCAACTGCCAGACAGCAAGTTTGTGTCGTAGTGTCTGTGGTACCCTTGACGTCTGATCCTGCTCCTTCAGGTCACGTCCTGGTAGCTGACTCCCAGCAGATCCTACAGCTCCACACAAAGGTGCATTAGCTCATCCTGCTGGAAAATAGAGGCAGGGGAGCAATACTGCCAAGCGATGCTCAGTAACTTTATTTACTCACTCTTGTCTGGTTTTCCCTGATGCAGCTCAGCTAGATGAATCGGCTGCCTCCAAGCTTAATTCTCCATCCAAAGCTGCCTTCACCTGACTTTTGCATGGACAGAAAGCTCAGGGCAGGCACTACGTCTCCACAAACACACCGCTGGGTCAGGAGCTAGACCTAAGTTGATGCTGTGCTCCCAAACCTGTCCTGTTTTGGTTTAAGCTCTTTGGGACAGGCATTTCTTGTTACCTGTATGTTCAGTGTCTGGTACAACGGGTGACTGACATTGTCTGATGTAACGGCTGTGGTATCTGCGTTACACTGCTCACAAGATACTCGCAGGGTGCGGGTTAGTGACGCTGCAGCAGAAGGCATATCCACAAAACCTCAGTGCCGCTTCAGACACGGAACATATTTATTTCTAGTAGACTCTGTTTCTTCCCTTTTAAAGAGCATTTAAACACTCCCTCCCGCCCCCCCGGAGCCTGGCTGCCCATCTCTCTAAAGCACAGGAAATAAACAACCCATCACACAGAATAACACACTAGACCAACCTGCCAACGCATCCCCAGAAAATTACTGGGGCGAGAATTCCCAATGCAAAAGTCACAGAGAGAAATGAAACAACATTTACTAGTTCTGCCACCCTAAATCTACAGGGAGAGAAAACACCAACTGAAAGCTAATACAACTAAGTGAACAAATGCACAAAGTGTCGTGGAAAAAGAAGCTAACACAGTCTCCAAATCTTTACAAAGCCTCCCTCTGCCAGTTTGTCAGGGCAAAGAAAGGAGAGAGCCAAGAATCCGTACGGGAAGATCTCTCAAAGCTCAGACAGAAGAGAAGAAAGGGAGCTTCACATCCAGTGACCATGGATGCAGCACATCCCACCTCCACTTTTCGTGGCTGCATCGCCCAAGACGCGTCGATAATCACCCCTGGAAAGGACAGGCATGCAGGTGATTTAGAGGTGGTAACAAGCCTCCTGGACAGCAGGATATTTGCCAAGCAGGCAGTTAGGAACAGGGGAGAACTTTGCCAAAAACTTGACGTTGGAGCGTATTGTCTAAGCAGGACCGGCTGCCTCCCAGACCGGTTCACCTGGTTTGAGCTTTCCAAGCTCAGTGTCACCCACCGTGGAAGAGAGATGCTGTCTAAGACCATCGGTTGGAAGCATAGCTGTGACCTCCGGGTAAGGGATGGGAGCAACTGGGAGACACAATGACCCCTGGAGAGCACAGCATCTTCTTTCCCCACGATCGAAAGTGGAGGAATGCCTAGTGCTCTTTGTTTTCCCTTTGCTTGACAGGATCTGGATTGTCCTACCAACCTGAGGGAGCCGGTGCAGCGACAAAGACCGAGTGAAAGCACATTAGAATGAAAGATTTAACTGGCCTAGCAGGATTTAAAGCCAACTAAGCATTTCAGACTGTGTCTGCACACCAGGAGGGGAAGGGCAGGTTCAGATAAGGCAAAAGAGAACAAACGTGAGGAGCACCAGGCTGGAAAAGCACTTGTGAAAGCCTCCCCAGAGAGGTGGGTGCCTTCTCCCCATGGCTTTGCTCCCAAGGCCTCGTAGGGAGCATCTTCCTCATCACCATCAGCCCCTTCTTCCTAAACCCCACTTGAATCAGACATTTCACTTGTTTCTCCCATCCCCGGGTGAGTGCAGGTACCTTGACAGGAACCGGAACAGCAGGGCCAGAGGAAGCTAAGGAGGTGGGGTGCACACAGAGAGCCCCCGGGCCCCTCGTACCGAGCAGAGGTGAGCCAGGACTGACACCCTGCGTGGGCGTGGGTAACAGGGGGGGGACTCACAAGTTGGCAGGGGCACCTGTTCGGGACAGGGTGCTGCCACCCGAGGCAACAGCTCTAAGGGCTCTGGGCAGGGACAAGGTTTCTGTGACGCCCGTGGCAAAGGGCACGGTGCAGCCCTGGCTCTGGGGCCGCCCCAGGGAGCCTTCAAGGCCCCGACCCCTCCACCCCGCTTCCCACGGGGAGAGGTGCACACGGGGGTCCCTGCAGCCCCCACGCAGCCTGCCCTGCCCTACAGATGAGGGGACAATCCTGACACTGTCCTTGTCCCTTGTACGGGGGGGGCTTCCTCCAGCAAAACTCCCCTGCCCCATAGCCGGGAGGGAGGGTGGGGGGTGCTCCTGGCATCCCCCCTATTGCTGGGGGTACCCCGGGGCC
>VXBL01005554.1:74250-86849 GCA_013400195.1 Aramus guarauna
TTATTCTGATGCCCAGCCTGAGCTCTGCCCCACGGCGATGGGCCGATATCCCTGCGGGAAGCAGGGGGCTGAGCTCTCCAAGGGGATTTCGCGCGTCCTCGCCCGCCGGCGCGGGCAGGCGACGGCGCTGGGGCTTCTCCCTGGCTTTGGCAGTCTGGTCATGTCCTGCCGGGAGAGCAGCGGGACTGAGTCACGTTCCAGCGGCAGCAGTGACTCACGGCCGCCCCAGCCGCCCGGGGAGCAGCCGGCACATTGCAGAGATTCCTGGATGGAGGCAAGAAAATAAAATTAAATAATAACAACCNTGGGCGGATCCGGGGGTCCCCCTCCTGCTTTGCGTTGCTCCCTGGGAGGCTTGGGGGGATGCCGAGCAGAAGGGGGGTACCCCAGCCCTCAGGTTGCACAATCCCAGCTGGGGGGCGGGGGGAAAATCACATATTTTCCATTATTTAGCATCATCTCTCATCCTTAAACCCCCCCACCCAGGGGGGTGCCCCCAGCCACGGGGGAGATGGGGGTCCCACATGCCCCTGCAACCCCAGGCATGGTGGGGAGGGATGCACCGGGGCAGGGCTCCGCCGCGGCTGCCTTCGGCCTCAGCGTATTTATTATTTAAAGCGCTCGGCGGGAGCGGTGGAACCCCCCGGGGGCTGCGGAGGCTGCGCAGCGGGGAGAGGCCGTGCTGCCGCAGCTCCGGCCTGCACAGCCCCAGCTCCACGGTGCTGCGGTGAGGGCGATGCTGCTGGAACGGGCGCTCAGCATCATCCAGCAGAGCCCCTGAGGGTCACCGGCCCTATAGGGGACGGTGCAGGGGAATGCACCTGCGGAGCCTGGCACCTACAGAGCAACGGCCCGCGCTGCAGAGGGCTGGCCCCTGCGGACCAAATCCTGTACAGCCCAGCCCCAGGCATTATAGAGCAAGAGGGATTGTCCCAGGGACGCCATCCTCTAGAGAGCAGCCCCTACAGAGCAGGAAATCCCACCTCCCGGAGCGGGGCGCAGCCCCTATAGGGACCTGCAATTAATAAGCGAGAGAATACGCCCAAGAGAAGAGTCTCTATAGAGGGGGAACCCCTGTTCTGCAGAGAACCCCCCTATAGAGCCTGTCCTTATAGAGCACGAGCCCCCACCCCACAGAGCAGCTCCAGGCCCGGCCGGGCTGCAGGCTGGGGGTGTGGGGTATCCCAGGGCCCGATCCCACCCCCCGCCTGGGGGGAACCAGCCCCAGGACCTGCCAAGCCCCTTCCTGGGGCGCAGGGGGGGGATTGCACCGCACAGAGCCCCGCAGCGGGGCGCGGGGAGGGACTGAGAGGCACCCCCTATTTCCGTGCCCTTGAACCTCTCTGCATCCCCTTTCCCGCAGCGCGGGGTGAGCGTGGGTGCGGTACCCGGGTTTTGGGATGAGCGCGGGACAACAAAGCCCCGGCAAAGCAGCCACCGCACGGGCACCCGTTCCCCTTCGTCGCGGGCTGGTTTTTCTCAATGAGGGGTGGCCCGGCCCCCAGCGTAGCCGCAGCGTGTGGGTTTCACAATGTATTTTGGTCAGTGCTTACAAGAAGAGGCCGTGGCGAGGGTGGGATTCCAGTAAACGGCCTCCAAGCCTTCCTCATTCTCAAGAATAGGAAACTCTGACTTCTTCACGGGGTTTCACTTTCTGCGTGGGGATGCAAGAGGCCAAACTGCTCTGCTTGACCATTGCTGCAACACAACCGGGGACCAAAAAAGCACAGGAAGAGAAAAATTCCTCAGCGCATTTGCTGCACGTCTTGGGTGCAAAAATGTCTTTTTTTTTGGGGGGGGGGAGGGCAAGGACGGAGTGAGGGAATCATGAAAGACCCCGTGAGCTAGGTCTCCCACCAGGCTGTTTCGGGGATGCTCGGGGCAGCTGAGCGATGCTGTCTCCCAGCCAGCCTTCGGGGACGGCACGCTGCCGAGGCCGCGGCAGTGACCTGCCCCGGGGGTGCCCCATCGCCCCTCCAGCCCTCGGCAGCCTCTCTTCCCCGGCAGCCCCTTTCCCCCGGCACACACGGGTGCTGCAGCGGGGCAGTGCTCCCCGAGAGCGGCTGGGGGCCAGGAGGGATGTAGAAAGGAGCTGGTAAAAATAGCCCCCAGGTGCCCTCTGCCCCAGAAGCGGTTTCTCATTCGGTAAACAGGAAATCTATTCTTAGGCCCATTCACGATCCGTGGGCTGACGGCAGCTCCCCGCTCCAGGCTCGTTTTGTTCCTTGCCGACACAAGGGTGACGCTGAGGCGGAAAGCCACCGCGCAGAACCTTCCAGCCCCGTGGGCTTCCCCTTGCTCGCCTCTTCCCCCACAGGAGCACGCTGTGCTCCACAGCTTTTCCAGGGGTGCTGGGGTTTCCCCTTCACACGAGGTGGTGGTGGGAGGTGGGTAGTTTCGGGGGTGTCTCTGGAAACCCCCATGCCAGGTGGTACCACAAGGGGCAATTGGTTTAGCAGAGCTCTGCCGCTGACATGGAGCTCCTCTCCCCCTTCCTTGATGGTATCTCTTAAGTTGGAGGAGATCAAGCCACCACGGTTTGCCCTCTCCTGGGATGGGCCGAGCTGAGTAGATGAATGGAGGAGGAGGATGCTCAGAGCTTACTCCTGGCTCCCCAACGCCCCCCGAAAAGGTGACGGCTGTGGTGCATCTTTGCTCCCCATCCTTTCCCTGAGCGTCGTCCTTGTTTGCAGTATCCAACTGCAACTCGCTTCCCTTCCGACTCTCCACGGATCCGCTTAGCCCCTGACACCCCTGGGCCCTGCCCGAGGCTGCTGTGCTTCTGGCAGGCTGGAGCTGCTGCAGGATCCAGGTGCAGGCAGCAATCCCTGCCTGCTGGGGACAGCCATCCCTGCCCACTGGGGACAGCCGGCTCCCCCAGCTCCCTGCATGGGGCTCCTGCATCCCATGGCTCAGAAATGGCAACTTCCGCCCAGGCGACGTTTTTGGGGAGCTCAAGAGGATGCAGAGAAACGTGGGGCTTCAGCCTGCAGCGTTGGGCAAAACGACCAGACATGCTCGTTATGCTGATGATGGAGAGGGGAATTCCCCCTCGTGTCTCCCCAGCATCGCTGTCCTGCACCAGTGGGCCAGAACCACCTGTGTGAACTCGGCCTTGTCCCAGAGCATTTCCCCCCTCAGGAAACGGGTGACCGAGAGAGGTACGAGGGTGGAAGGTGCTGGCGGGCAGGACAAGGTGCAGGGAAAGTCTGGGACAGGCAGGAGCGCAGGCTGGCTCAGCAATGCAGGCTGGGGGTGTCTGTGGTTGAGGGGTACCCCCACACCATGAGACTGCAGCAATGTGAGGCCAGGAGCAGTGACAGGCTGGGAGAGGGACATCCTAAAGCCAGCACCAGGGCCCCCAAGCAGGGTGAGGGTGAGCCACCAGGCGGCTCTCTGCAGGGCGTCAGACGGGGGCTGCTTATAGATAAGGCGATGTGGGGCCCGGGTGACAAAGCCATGGGGTGCTCTGGAAAATACACACCCAAAAAAGGCTCCTCAGACTGCACACGGGGGTTGCAGGTAGGATTTATCAAAGCAGTCCCAATTCCACAGATGCTTCATCCCTCCCGCACCACCCGCCAGAGCCAGGCGCGGAGGAAGGCCGAGGCATTGCTGCCCTCGGGCGGCAGCCGGCGGCACGGCACAGCGGGCTGGGGCTGGGCTGGCTGCAGGGGTGCAGGGCTCCCCCAAACCCCCTGGCTCTCCCTTCACCTCACCGCTCGGGTACCTCCATGTCTCCGTCCAGTGCAGAGAGCACGGAGGGAGGGGAAGGGGGAGCCGGCTTGTCCATGTGGTGGCAAACATGCCCCTGCCTTGCCCTTTTCGTGACAAAAAACCCAAATGCAGAGAGGTCGAGAATCTGCCCGAAGCCAGCCGTGAGCAGGAGGTGGGCATGGCCTCATTCTGCTTCGTCACAGGAGTCCGCATCCTCACCCTCCTCCGGGTGCGTGATCCCTGCGGCGGAGCGCGCCATGGTCTTCATCCAGCGCTGCTTCAGCTCCTCGGTGTCGGCCATGAAGGTGTAGACCTGCCGGGACTGCACCAGCTGGAAGAGGTGGCGGGAATCGCCCTGGGGCAGGTCCCTCACCTGGTAGCCCAGCAGTGGGATGGAGGTGTGGGCTCGGACATCCTGCCAAGAGCGGAGACAGTGGTGGGAGGCAGGGGACAGGCACACTGGGCTGTCCCTTGCAGGTGGAGCCAAGCCTGGCCTTACCTGGGGGGCCGCGTAGATGTACAGCACGAGGGGATCATCCCGGGGGATCACAAACCATCCCCGCGTGCCTCCCTTGCTGTTCTTGTCCAGCAGCTGCAGGGAACTGCACAGCAAACTCTTGCCTGATACCTCTGCAGCTTCTTTCTGCCAAAAAAACCAACAAGGAAATCCCTAAATACCTCCTGCGGGAGGCAGAAAAGTAATTTCCTGGAAAATTCCCCGCCCACTCCACAATTCCCCCCAAACTAGGGGCAGGCCAGGGGCGGTCCTGGCTGTGAGGGTCCTGCTGAGATTCTGTGGCAGAGGGAGCCCCGGATACCCTGTCCCAAGGCTCACAGAGTGCAAGGGAGGGGGCTTCACAATTCGCAGGCACCCCTTGGCTGCTGTGGGAGCGACTCCGACTCCTCCTGCTGCCGGGAGGGCGGGCGCAGAGGGGCAGAGCTCACCTCCAGGATGCCTTTGTGCTTCCCCTCCCGGTCCTCGGGCACCAGGTGGCCTGTCAGGAAGACGTAACATTCCTGGCACACACGGTTCAGGCGATTCCCATCGTACTGTAGCTCGGCCTTGTAGTCTGAGCAGCGAGCGCACACCACCTACAACCACCAGACCGGGACACCAGTGGGACTGGGGCAGGGCTGGGGGATCCCAGGGACAACTCCACATGGAGCTGAGGGGCAGGAGCAGCCCCAAGCCCAGGGAAAGCGGTACGGGGGGTACAAGGCATAGGAGAGGTGCACTCCTGCCCCAGCAGCGCCGGCGCAAGCAGGCCAGGACGGAGGAGAGCGGGGACAGGGTGACCCACGTATCCACAAGCTCGACAGTGGTGTCTCCGGCGCGTGATGGCGTTGAAGGGCTCCTTGCAGCGCATGCACATGGTCACCAGGTTGTCCCGCACCCACTGTGGGGCTCGGCGGCCCAGCTCCTCTGTCTGGGGGTGGGAGATGGCATCACTGGGGCTAGCTAGCCGTGGTCTGGGTGGTCCCAGCCCCTCTGCTCTCACCCCATCCCCTCCTCAGCCCTTCTCCCTCTCCGTAGCCTCCCCCCCAGCTCTGTTTAGCTGGGGAAATAAAGGCACAGCAAGGTGGGCTCTCCCTGAGCGTCTGTGCAGGGGGGTGCTGGAGGTAGGCAAGGCATGGGGAGGGCAGGAAGGTTACCTTCAATGCAGGGGTGTGGGTCTCCAGCCCACATAGTGCTGTCTTAAAGGTCTCACTCCTCTTCTCCTTCCTGTCAATGGCATCTTGGAAGGCCTACAGGGGAAGGCAGGGCTGGAGGGGCAGTTGGGGAGGATGCCCTGACTTGGCATCCAGCTGGGGTGAGTGAGATCTGCCACCTCTTCCAGCACTGAGCGGTACCTTGATCCAGGCGTCCATCTCCTCCCCAGACCTGGGTACAAAAAGGGAGATGGATGAGCCATTGTCCCTCTTCCCCGAGGGTCTGCAGGACCACCACCCTTCTCCTTACCTGGCTTGCAGCTCCAGCGTCCGCTGCTTTCCTGAGACTAGGAAGGTGTGAGGGAACTGCATGTCCTTCAGCTCCCGCACCTGAGAGAGACCGAAGAAAGGATGTGGAGCAGCTGAACCTACCTTCAGCACATGGAGACCTTCCTCCATGAGCCAGGGCCTGGGGGAAGCACAAAAACAAGGTGCCCGTCTCACCTTCATGCCGTCCACATCAATGCGGAGGTGGACCTGGAACTCAGCGCCCACCTGGATGACCTTGGGCACGCAGTAGAGCAGCATGTTGTTGAACTGGGCAGCAGGGAGAAGAAGAAGGTTGGTTGGAGCCCAGCTCCTGCTGCTCAGAAATGGGGGTTTCCCTGACATCTAGGGTCCTTCACCCCCTTGGGCTGGGCTGGTCCTTGAGAAGAGTCCAGCCTAAAAAGCAACTGCTTCTGCCCCAGCTCTCTCCCACCCTGCAAAGGTGAAGCACTCTGGGAGTGTGGCATCCCCCAAGGGCTGCTGTGCCCAGGGGACGAGCAGGTTCCCAGCCACGTCCTATACAGGCTGTCCTGCACTTGGGGGGCTCAAACCCCCCAGCTCTGAATTCATCCCCCCTGTGTACAGAGGACCCAGCAACACTCCGGCCGGGCTGTGCCGCCCCTCTCCCCATTCCTATCCTATCTGCTCCCTGCCAGGAACACCCCAGCTCCCACCAGGAACAGGTACTTCTCCGATGTGCTGCTGGTGCGGATGGAGATTTTTTGGATTGGCCCCTCCTTGATCAGCTCGTTGGAGGGATCTATAATGTCATTCTCGAGGCCCAGCCGCTGATAGACCGCCCAGAGGTTCTGCAGCCGTTCCTGGGAAAGGGAGAGGGACCTGTTGCTATGGGGAGCTCGTCAGCCACAACCTTGTCACCCTTAGGTCCCCTCCATCCCCACCTCCCATGCCAGTTACCAAGTACCAGGAGAGGTGGCACAGCTCTCTCACCCCAGATTGACCTTTGAGAGCAGCTCTCATCCTCAAAACAGCCGATCACATCACGGCTGATGCGGCAGACATGACTTCCCCAGACTCGGGGCAATGGGATCAGGCATCAAGAGCAGGGTCTAACCTCCTCTGCTGAACCCAGAGTGCTCCTGTTCCGCTCAGGGCAGGGCTGTGCTCCACTGGGTCACACAGCAACGAGGCTGTGAGGAAAACTGGTAAATCACTGTGCTATGAGCCGCAAAGCACCACCGGCTGGGTCAGGCACTCACCATCTCGGCGATAGCTGCGTTTGAGTGCTTGGCCACCATGAAAATCATCTCCAGGGCCTCTGCAACGAGAAGAGAACGGGTGGAGGTTAAACACTTGCTAGGGAGCTGTGGGAGAAAACCCCCGGGTTCTCTCCCTCACGGGGGAGACACACGTGTGGTGGCTGCTGCCCTCCCCTGGACACAACCAGAATGGCCCTGCACGCCGTGCAAGCCTCTGGGTCTGGCCAGACTGTGTGGTGTGGCATGGCGGGGTCCTGGGGGACAGCCAGCCCGCTCGTTTATGACTCCATCCCAGCAGGGCTGGGAGCTGCTGCGATCCGTAGGGGTCCAATAGCTCTCCGGGTCACTGCAGGTCTCCCTGGGGGATGCTCAGGAGAAATCATCCTCATCCTGATCCACCACCCACCTTCCCCGCTGACCTCCACAGACCCCGAAAGGGCAGATTAATCCCTGTCCCTGCTAGAGAAGGGTCAGAATGAGAAGTTTATCCAAGGGCACACACCCGTGTACAACATCAGGGGCTCCCATTTCCCCTACAAATGCACACCACCACTCCCCACAGCAGGGACAGCAAGCCAGAGCCCTTACTCTCTGCATCTTCCCGGTCTGGGGACTCGGGCGGTAGTTTTCGGATGTAATCTTTCAGGAGGAGTTCGTAGCGCGGGATCCTCTGCACAGGTTCCAGCATGTGGTGCTGCAGCGTTAGGTTAGCACAGACCTTCCTCTTCTGGGGAGAGACACCGCGCACAGAGAGAGAAACAGTGACTGAGGCAGCTCCCACCCTCTACTGCTTATCCCTTGCAGAAAGATTTTGGGGAGCATTGCTGTGGTCCCCCACCCTACTATGGCCTGTTACCTGGATGTCAGCAATGAGCTCCTGGAAGGGTGGGGATTTCTCTGACCAGACAGTGATGAGCTCCACGGCCTTGTCGAAGTTCTTTACGTATTCACCGTACATCTTAAGGAACGGTGCAAGCTTCTGGATCACATCCCCAATCCGCGGGTTACAGCTCCTGCGGGAGGGAACCACAGACCAGCAGCGTCCTCAGTCCAGTGGGGCTGACAGGCAGTGAGGGATAAAGCGAAGGGACAGCTTGTGCACAGAGGTTTTTACCACTGTGACTTGCTACATCCCCATACAACTTCCCGCTCTCCAGAACGGGAACGTCCTCAGCTTGCAGCCATCCTGGGCCATTCATGCCTGGTGACACCCCTAAACCACCTGAGATGTCACTCCCCTTTTCAGAAATACCCTGATGTGGGCTGGAGTGTTTTAAAGTGCTTGCCAGCACAAAAACATCAGGAGCAAAACAGGCCGAGCTCTCTGGAACTGGCAGGAGACCAAATTCATCACTGCGCCCCTATTCTGCGCCCAGGTGTCCTGCCCTCCCCTTCCGCAGCTCACCAATCCTCCATGCGCTTCTGCAGCTCTGGCAGGAAGAACTTGGCGTGGAACTGGTAGATGGAGGAGATGTTGGAGAAGATCATTTTTACCACCTCCTCTGGGACTGTCTTCCCATTTTTGGCTTCTTTCATCAGCTCTGTATAGAATATCTGGAAGAAAGAAGGGGTGAATAAAAAGGGTCAGGAAGAGGCTTGAGGACTCCATTTGTTCCCTGAGACTGTTTTGCTTTGCTTGTGTGCGTGGCTTTTGCTTTACCTATTAAACTGCCTTTATCTCAACCCGCAAGTTTTCTCACTTTTACTCTTCTGATTCTCTCCCGCATCCCACCAGGGGTAAGTGAGCAAGCAGTTGCGTGGGGCTTAGCTGCCAGCTGGGGTTAAACCACAACAGCGTGAAGCCGTGCCATAGTCCTGCCTCCTTTGTCAGCGTGGGGTGGCCGAGCTGTGTTGGTGGGGGCCCCTCTGCTCCCCAGCTCACCTGGTCAAGAAGGTGGAGACGGTTGACATAAGCCTGCTCTGTCTCCAGCAGCTCCAGAGCTATTTTCTTTTCCTCTGGTTCCTGCATGGGGAGAAGGGATCAGTCTTATCGGCTGCGATGCAAGCTGTCCTCACCAGCCTGAGAGGATTCAGATCAGTTCCCCAGTGTTGACAACCCACAACCCAGCATCAAACTGGACCTGGCTTCATGTGAGGGCAAGGGAAGGACCTCAACAAAGCATGTGGTAAAGACAAGGGTGAAAACAAAGCTGGTTTGGGGCTGTCAGGAAGCCTGGCTCATGCCCCCTGGGTCACCCCTTTCTCTGTGCGTGTTTCTCCCAGAGCAATACAGGGCTAGCGATCCCGCAGAGCGGGGCGGGGTGGGTTAACCCCATGGTCTGCAATTACACCAAGGCCTCTGAATGCAGTCCTGCAGAAATGCGTCTGCAGCTGGCAAAGGGCAGCCCAGCCCCAGCGACACCCTGGGACAGGCCTGGTTGGGCCCACCTGCACATCTGACCCCCACAACGTAGTTATATCAGAGTGTGGATCTATCTGACTACGGGGAGTTTGTGCCCAAAGCACCAGGGAAGGGGCCCCTTCTCTGTCACCCCGTGCACCAGCCCTTGCAGGGCAGGGACTTGCAGAGACCTCAGCTCCGATCCAGCGCACACGATTCCCTGCCTGAGCGTGGGCACCCACCTGAGCCTGAGCCACCTCAGAGCTTACCTTGCTGCTGGGCTGGAGGTCTGGGTCCTGCTGCCTCCTCCAGTTGTCCTCACTGATCTTGTGTCGGAAAGACTGGAGGCATTTGAAGCTGAGCCCCCGCCGACCCTGCTGCTCCTCCTCCTCCTCGTTCTCTTGCTCTACTTCATGCCCGGCAGCCATCTGGGAGAGGCACTGGCTGGCAGCGGGTGCTGGAAGCTGCTGGGGTTGGTTGGTTGCAGGGGTAGCCTGGCCGCGTGGAGCCTGCTGATCCCTCTGGGGAAATTTGCCAGTGCTGCCGTGGAGGAATCAGCACGATCAGCTCACTCGTTCCCCCAGCACAGCACAGCCCACCCAGCTCCCAGGCCCAAGTGAAAGCCACCATCCTTGAGCAAAGGCAGTACGACACAGCAGCACCCCAGCGCTGATGCTGCTTTGCTACACTACAACCCTGGTGACACAACCTGGGGTCTGAAAGTCCATACATCCTCCAGGATCCAGCCCCTCTCCTCCCAGTACTTCCCTGTCCTGCTCTAGAAAAGCCCAACTCTGCTGTTTATGCCACCCCCAGCCATTGCTTGTCCACAGCCATTAGTGCCTGAACCATAGCCCTGCCCTTTGCGGTGCTGGCACAGCTCTGGCTTTCTGCAAAGCCAAAGCAGGGAGCCAGCAGCCTTGGGCATGAAGCTTTAAAAGGCAAATAGCCAAGAGGGGGTTTGTGTAAGTGGTTTTGCAGAGGTGTAGGTGTTTGGTGGTTTTCTCTCTTCCCTTTTCTGGCAAAGACAAGGAAAACAGGTCCAGAGCAGCCATGGGGGACAAGCCCCAGAGGGCACAGGCCATGTTGTCTGTCATCAGAGAGCTGGTCCCTGTGGTAAATTGCTCTGAGCAGAAACTGCAAAGACATCCACCTGTGGCCTGCAGACAGGAGTGGGATGAGGAAGAGGGGAAAACTGGGATGAAACTGGATATAAAACCACAAAGTTGATGATAGGAGATGATTCGAGTGGCAGACACTCATCTGAAGAGGATGATGGGTCCATCCCCACCCCTGTGAGCTTGGGAGTGCATCCACAGCCATGTGCACATCCCCTCCGTCCATGGGGGCTGGCATCCCCCTGCACGTAACAGAGAGGCTTTATCTGTCCCTCCCGGTGATCTGTGAAAGTCCAAACCCACTGCTGAGATCTGACAGGGAACTTCTCTCTTTCTATTTGTGCTGACTTGGGCTAAACTGTTTTCTGTTCCAGAAAACTCATTTTCCAGGTTCCCCAGGTTCCCCTGAAAGTTGTGAAGTTACTTTTATTTCCTCTAAATCAAACTCACGCTTCACGATAAACAACAAACACAATACGGCAGTGAAATGGAGGCAGACTAAACGCTGTAAATGGTTCCAACGCAACAACGTTACAGGTCAAAGTTTCACTGTGGGACAATGGGGACAACCACATGGCTCTGGAGCCATCCAGAGGACACACTCCAGAGTAAAGCGTGCAGCAGAGATGCAGGTGAAGTTCCCAAAGCAGAAGGAAATCTCGTGCCTGCCCATCTTTAGGAAGTGCTGTAAAACTCATCTGCCCAGCCACCCAGCCTCATTAAAGCTCACTGAGAGCACCTCTCTGATACAAGGAACGGCAAGAGTTGTTATCCTGATTCAACAGATGGGGAAACTGAGGCACAGACCACCACAATGACTTGCCCCAAGTCTGAGAATTACTCCTACACCAGGGGCAAGGCAGATCCCCTCGCTCCAACCCTGGCGCACTCTGCCTGCGGGTCCCGCTCACGCTCCAAGTAAAAGTGTTGTTTTATGGGGCTGCCCTGCTGCTCAAAAAGAACTTGCTCTCCCCCTTAACATGATGCTTTCTCTTCCCCTTCCCAGGAGTCATGGTGCTGCAAACAAGTGGATAGTCTGCGGCTGGTGCCCGAGGCTCGGATCCTCTCAGACACTCAAGCAGTGTCTCAAGTAAACTCAAGTTAATTCTCAGTGAATACCCCTGCCTACATATTTGCAAACCAAACTCCTTTTTCCCCAGCAGCAGAGGAAAAAGCATTCACCAGCCAGGCTGACTGCAAAGGTGCTGAGCACGGAGAGAATAGGAATACCACAACCTAACCCTGAGCCAGGCACAGAAACCTCCAGCAAAGTTAGTCCCATCCCACTGAGATTTTCAAACTTCTGTCCAGGACCCGAAGCAGGAGGAAGGCACCGGGGCAGTTCCAAGTTCCAAAGAATAGCAAACCACCTCGTGAGCTTCTCCACAGCCTCCAAACCACCTCCACAGCAGGTTTCCTCCTTCCAAGACCCACGTCCCGTGGAGCCCTAACACACCCACAGAGCCCAGGACTCTCTCTCCTTACCAGTGCTCTTCAAACACAGCCACCAGGTTCAACACACTCCGATGATTACGGGCCTCTCCCTCCATGGCACCCGCTGGGTGCCTGTCCCGGGGGTAAGGGAGCTGCAGGGAGGGTGCTGATGGCTGCGGTTCCTTTCTTCTCTCCCTGCCCTCTGCTTCCAGGTGTTCCTGGGACCCAGGATGTTGTTTGGAGAGAAGGATTTGCACAGGGTGAAGACCATCCGCTGTCCTTACAGTGGTAGGAGAGCTTGTTTCTGGGTTGGCCTCAAAAGGAAAGAGGAAGCGCAGCAGGTTGCAAATAGGAGAAACGCTGAAAAAAACACTGGGAATTTGTTGGGCTTGGGGGGACCTTGCTGCGTGCCCCACACCGGCGGCATAACCAAGCCCGCGGCAGCAGCGGGGACGGCCCGAGGACACAAGCTGGGCGAGTGGCCGGAGCTGCCGCAACGGGGTGGGCCGAGTCCCGCCACGCGCTGTAGCCCCGGGGTGCCCCTCACGGGGCTGAACACGAGCCGGACCAGTGCCGGTGCTACGAGGGGCTGGAAGGGACCCGCTGTGGGGAAGGACGGCGGGAGGGAGGGTGCGGGTGAGAGGCCGGCTGGCCCCACACACAACCCCCTGCGCGTGTCCGACCCTCTGCGGAGAGCCCTCGGGAAAGCAGAGCCCATGGCACGGCCCCACCGCGCCACATCTGCCCCTGAGCCCCGCGGCCGCGCTGCCTCCCTCCTTCCCGGCCAGAGCC
>VXBL01005555.1:0-11935 GCA_013400195.1 Aramus guarauna
TTGAACTATATGAGAATAATCAATAGAATATCAGAGAAATGAGAAGAGAGTAATTAACCTCTGAAAACAGATGTCTTCAGGTCTTCTCTTTTACAATCAAATATATGCAAGTTTGCATAAATCTGCCTTATTAAGGCATGAGTCTCAAGATCCCTTAGGGTCTTAACGAACAGATGAACTTAGGAACTTTTACAATATCCATTCAAATATACTTCATATCCTTCAAGGCATCAGTATCCAAGCTTCGTCCACTTCATTCCATAGACAATAGAATTTCTTTTTATTATCAGGATCTAGGACTTTGCCAAAATGTCAGACTAATATTTTTCTTTCAAATCCTGCAGACCTAGGTTCAAAGCTTGCCACAGTTCTGAACAGGTAGGCTCACAAGCCCTTGAGACCAATAAAGTGTGATCAGGATCTTTTTGCTTCACCCTTTGTAACAGTTTTTGTAATAAAAGGAATATGTAGTATTCCTGGAGACAGGTTGTGGCCTTCATCTTTGGAAATATCTGCATGTCAAAACAATGAGTACTTTCAGATCTAGAAATTATTTAATTACTGCAGAATCTTTGTGCAAAACCATATTGCACTGGAATAACCACAGATACCTTCAAATATATGTCTGCTGAAACTGCAAGTCAATTGTGATTTGAAGAATATCCATCCTGAAAATGGATATACTTGGAAGCTGAGCAAGTGTTAGGGACAGCAGCTGGATGAGGGGAGCTGTATTAAAGAAGTATCTTCATTCTTCCATCTTTCCAAAGCAGCAGCCAGAACACCACTAGTGCTGAAGTCTCCGATGTTACTGCTTTCTTGCAAACCCAATGATTGTCTTAAGTCCCAGATTAAACTCTTTCAACAAATGAGTATAATAGGATGATAGCCTTAAAACTTCTAGAACTGCTTGTCCTAGCAAACTGAAATGGGGGCCTTTTGTAAATACCTGTGAAAAGGTAATAAGTCTAAATAAGAACCACATGCATGGTTGCTGAGCTTTGAGCTTTGTTTTAGCAGAATGGTAAACACTCTATTAATACTGTTTGTTAGACTAAAATCCAGAGATTTCTGAATGATCTTGAAGACACAACAGATAAATTACCACTTCCCCATTTACACCTTGTAAGGGATTCAGTTGGAGACTTCATATCCAAGATGGTTAAATGTGAATGTACTCCTCTTCAGAACCACAAAGAAGATTGATCCTTTAACGCTGAATTCTGGATGAATAATTTTGATGACTCTAGTACAATTTTTAAAGCATAACAATTAAGAGGTTGATATTTTAAAGTTCTAACACTCTTCAGAGATTATTGGGATATGTCTCCACTCATTTGAAATACCACTTATTTGCATTATTTAAATCAGCAATGAATACATTTATACCAAATATACCAGTTCTAAGCAGTTATTACTTATTGTCAAACCTTCCATTTTTGAACAACATCAAAGACAAGTCAGCCAGAGGCCAATTACAAGCTTATCTTATTTAAGATAACAGTCAGGACTAGGAATTTTCAACAAATAACATATAACCATGCGCCTAAATAACAAATATATGTTTACTGACAAATGTTTTCTTTTCCTAGTTATTTTTCATAGATCTCTTCAAATCTGTCCAAGCACCCTGTCCCCCCCAACCAACAGTGTTGTGTAGACCACAAGAATCTAAACCAATCAATATAATCTGGATACAAGGAAGATTTAAAATTACTTTAATGGCACTGATGGATGATCTATCAATCAAGTGAGGGCAAATATTCATTCTTATCTTTCTACTCTTTCATGAATGTTCAGCATTACTGACCATGAGAGTTTGCTTTCACCTGACCCCCCCTCAAAATCATATTCCAATAAGCAAAGAATTAAACAACCAAAAGAGACCCCTTTCCTATCAGTAGAAGAGATTCCCACAGCACTAGCTCCTCCCCTTGAAGGAGAGACTCAGCAAACATAGGTCAAAAATTTTAGTCTCACTGCTTGCTCCCTTACAGAAGAAACTAAGAAAGTACAGTCATGATCCTGGTATAGGAAGCTTTACAGAACAGAACATAATTCCAAAGGCTCTAAAGTAGAGACCAGAGGGTTTCCAGCTGCTGCAGTTCAGAGGAAGAGATTTATGAGAATCTGAACAGAAACAGCTGCTATTTTTTAGCAATCTATCAAGAGACTTTATCAAACTTCTGGTCACTATGCAAAAAAGCAAGCCCATCAGGAGGAATGTCCAAACTCATTCAGGTTAAAAAAAACACCAAACAAGACACAAAACACAAACCAAACCAAACAAAAAAAAAAAAACCACAAAAAAGACTACAGGAGTCTCTGACACGCCTTAGGGTGTAGCAAAATTCAGAATCTTCATTTTGGTAAAGTTCTGCTTGTTTTCTTAAATATAACAAGAATGTAATCAGCACAACTGGAGAATGAAATATTATAATCAAGCATCTTCACTTGTTTAGAGACTGGAAGCTGTAATTTAACCTCCCTGAATTTAATATTGCTTTTATAAACAATGTGATTTCAATTGATTTATGAGAGAGATTTTTCTGACACAAATTCTGGGTTTTATCCATTTGATTGCTTTGAAGAATTATGGTTTTGTAAACTTAATTGTTAAAAAATCTGAGCAAAACCTGAAGTGCAATTACTTTTGAAATACACAATGCAGTACCTAATTTCACAAGAAAAATGCAACACACTTAGACAATGAAAACTACTTATTTTATGTATCACTTACAGATTAACATATCCAATTAGTTTCAAATTAATTTGTAGGAACAACAAACTTTAGAAATAAACAAATTACTTTGAAATTTATTGGTAAACACTTTTAATCTCCCTTCCGGATGATGATTTCATTCTGACATCATACCTTGCATTTAAAAACATCTTCAATTAACTAGATCCAGTAACATTTATACAGGATGATAATGAAAAAAAAAATCTGTGTGATCTTAGGTTGATGTCAGAGGGAACTTAGTGACTATGAAGTATAGAAATGCTGGGCTTAAACTGTTAATAAGCTTTATTAATTATACATGCTGTTTCTTTATCAAGATTTAAATCTATTATAGAGAAGTGACTGTCCCAGAATAAAATAAAGTAATTACTGGGTATGTAATATTATAAATTCTCCCATCCATTTAACAGGTACAATCAAGGGCATATGCTACATGCAAATTATATTTACTTTTCTAATCTTAGTTTACACTACAGATAAAAATAAAATATACTTCTTACCAAACTTCTGGGGTTTATTTATTTTCTACACCTGCTTACAAGAGCAAGTTTCTGCACTACCCTACATAAAGCACAACCTGGGATAAATATAGGAATTTGCTTTCATGTTACACAAGAGCACCAAAAGAAAGTAAACACCATTAAAAAAAATGCCTCTACTTTTTTGGTTTTTAAATGCGTTTTTAACTCAATCAGTATTTCATTCTTTAAAAGAAATATAAAAGAAAGTAATTTTTCCTAGGTAGATGGAAACATTGCAACACTTCATTGAAATTTCTCTAGATAGAAGTGGAATTTGTTCCCCTTACTTTTCTTAAAACATGTCTGAACACAAAACAAAACTGTCTCTTATCTATAGGAACTGGACATTGCAAACCTGCTTTTTCTTGGGAAAGCTACATGAGGTGCCAGTTTCATCCATTACATAACACTACAAAATGCAGACCTAATGAAAGTTTGTAGACACAAAATACATGATATCTGATTCTCACACTGTCCTACTACATAGAGACACAACCATTTATATTTTACACTGTCTCATTTCATCTTCTGGTATTAGTGACTGTAATCTTCTGCAAGATTACTATACAAATAAGTACACTCATATCTCCATTTTTAAGTAGATAAAACCCCTATAAGATATTTTTGGAAATGAATGGTAATATACTGGTTATAATTACACATTCTGTCATTTCATTCATTGGCTACATAAAATTAGATGTGAACAAACTATTCATTCTTAATAGCGTTCTTCTGTTAGTCTCCTCTCTGGGGGGACTTTTGGGGGGAGATGGGTAATGGGGAGAAGGGGAGAAGAGCTAGATAAGAACTTAAAAGGAAGATAAAAAGTTTACTTACCTATAACTGTAGTTTTGAGTTTTGCTCCGGCAGATTCACACTCTTGGGATGTGTGTGTCTGCTGCTATGGGCTTGGAATGAACTAAAAAAAAGAAGGGCCCACAGCAGGCATCCAAATGCCCCCTAACGGATCCAATTATTGGAAATAAAGTTATTACAGCTTCCCTTCTTCCTAACTCAAGGAATCTACAGTAAGATTCCAAAGGGGGTAAAACGTATCCTCAGAGGTAAAATATATATGGGGAAAAAAACCCCACAGAAACGAGTAGGTTTGTCTCATTTAAAAAATGCTTCTAATGCTTTTAAGTTTAAAAAAAAAAATTAGCCTCTTAATGAAACGTTTAATGATTAATGATTTCATTACTCTTCTCACAAACTCTAGAGAACAGTGCCTTTTACAACTAAAAGTAGAACTCCTTAATCTGTTAAGACAGCTACATTATATAAAAGTGTCTTTGAAGTAGCCTAAAATCTAACAGTGAACACAATGCTATGTATGGAAGAGCTCAAATTTAGCAAATCTGAATAAAATAAAATAAAATAAAAATCCATTTGAAAAAGAGTCTCTGAAAAAAATGGGTTGCTTTCTTTATTTTCAAGTAATTTTCAAGGTTATCTTCCCTTTTTCTCCTTTCTAGAAGACTCAGAGCTCCTTTTAACACTAATATCTTAAATATTTTTGATTCACAGTATTTGGAGTCTTTATAAAAGCATGAAAGATCTTGAGGTAGAAACCTTGAACCTGAAAATTAATTCAGTAACAGGTCTAAATCTTGAAGAACAAGAAGAACTTAATGTAATGTTCTGGGAAAAGTTTAGAGACAGATAGTGACTGACTAGCTTTGAACTACTTGACTATAAACAAAAATAACCCACTCGTATCTGAAGTGGCAAAGCACAAGTTAATGCAAAGAACTGAGGTTACCAAAATGAAATTTCTCCCTAAACACCCCAACCCACCCATCCCCCAAGGAAAAAAAGATTCCTGAGAACAACAGAAATTCCTGGGACATAATTTTATACAACTCCACAGGACTTCCTGTACTTTCTTGGAGTAGTCAACTTCAGAATGTGAACTAAGCACAGCTCCAGTTAAGTGAACAAAATAGGTTTAGAATATGGACTTCTGCTTATTTCGAAAGTGTTCAAGAACACCAAGTAGTACAGGAAATGTGACTACTGACAGTGATTAGAAGAAAGCGTGCTCACGCACATTATTTCTAATTTCTTTAGAAAGGTATCCTGATATAACTAAGCAGAGGATGGTTCACTTGTCGACTGTTGTGGAAAAAGATAATCCCTTTCTGTATTAACCCTTCACCTTTTTTCAACTCAAATAATCTGAGTCTTGATAAACAATAGCTGGATCTATCTCTAATATTACACAGCCTTTCAAAAGAGAAGATATGATCTAGTATTGATTGACAACTTGTATCTGATGAGGGTATAAAGGCCATTGTGAGGGAGGCAATGGGAACTGAAAACCTTGTCATGTTCCATGGACTTGTTTGTTCTGAGGCTATTAAACATAATAGATGTATTAGAATGTAACTTTCAGTGTCTAGTGACTTGATCTCAAAATCTCCAATTATTCCTTTCATTAACAGATACAGACAAATTACTTGCAAAATTAATCAATACAGAGAGACTTCCTTGATGGAAAAAGTAGGAAGAGGAGATGGACTCTTATCCTTCCACACAGAGGACAAGGACAAAACCAACTTTTTCAAAATTTGCACCTCTCTATCACGATGAAAAGACCATATAATCCACTTAATGCAAGATCCAAATAGACCAAAAGGACAGAATTATAAAAGAGCTCTGAAAAGCACTTGGATATAGAGGCAAAAGGTCTATATTATAAAATCTCTCCTTATGCATATCTGATAGACATTAGGTCAAATCTGCCAGATTTTGCATTAGTGATTTTTGGAGTAATAATTCCTTTTTCAGAAAGCAAACCCATGACAATCAGGTTCCAGAAAGATACACTGCTTTTCAAAGAAGGCAGCATGTCTGCAAAACCCTGTGTTAGTTCCACCTATGGAATGGAGACTGCATCCTAATTTGAGAGACTTTGTTTGGTGGAAGCTAAATATTTTAACAGTTTTGTTAGAATTAGGAATTTATTACGGAAAGTACTATAATTTCTAAAGGACTCCAATCTCCATTTCCCACCTGTACCAAACATTATAAAAGGACCTCAGCATTAAAAAAAAAACAACCCAACAAAAAACCCCCCTTAGCATGGCCTTAGGCAAGTGTAGTAGTTGTATAATTTTTAGCAAGAACCCTCCCCCAAAAAACCATCTCCACCTCTCCTCAGGAATAAACAGTTCCACTGCACTACTGGTTGCCAACCTCAGCAAGAACATGTCATATCCATCCAAAGTCTTACTGTTAAAAAAGAAGCATCTGAAAACCTTTGATAAAGCATAGTACTGTAGAGATTTCATGTCTAAAAAAAGGATAGAAAAGACCACAAATGTTCTATCAAAACTTGCAAGTACAACTCTACTCAAAGTAATTTATGGAAAACAACAACGCGTGCCAACACAGAAAGCATAGTGTGACTGTAATATGTATTCCCATGCCTCAATTACAAAAGCAGAAAAGATACTTTCATGCAGATTTTAGCACGTGCTAGCATCTAGAGTAAGATCTCTAGAGGGATACTTGCTATGTACAGCATCAGCTAGCACTATACATTCCCGTTACAATTAGACTGAGTACATGCTACAATCACACTATTTTCTTGACATAATGTGATCTGAAGTTACAGTATATGTACTAAAATGCACAAATGCCAGGCTTTTGCATAAATACAGTAAACAACTTCACAAAAATGAATGACATATTTAGGAGTTACTGGATATATTTCTAACAGACATATTCCCATAGGAACAATAGAGGAAGCTTCTTCCTGCAGTCACATCAAACCAAATGGCTATAACTAGACCAATCCCAGAGTGTATCAACTTGTAGACAGTACAAACTTACAAGCAATGGCAAAAGTGTTACCAAAAAATAAGAATCATATTTATCCAAGGTAACAGCTTTTCAGGAAATCTGTCCCAAGACTGCTAAAAATCCTTCTACTCAATACTATTCATTCATGGCTGAAACCTCAGCAACTAAAGTGAAAAGAGCTGCTGTCTAGCATAGGGGCAACTTACCACCAGTGAATAAATGGTGATCATTTATCCCAATATAAGGCAGCAACTCTTGCACCTGATCCATAGTAATTGCAGGAACTAAGGAAGAACTGAGACCTGGCAGAGGATGCAGGTAGAAGGGAAGCATAAGGTTGGAATCCTTATTTGGCAAGATGGTTATTGAGCAGTGGTGAAAAGGAGAGATGACATTCTATAAAATCACTCCTTTCCCCAAAAGAAACAAATCTGAGTCTGCCCATGGCTATGCAATTATGGTAAACAAACTTCACAACTAATGTTCAACATCTCCTGAAAGCCAGAACAAAAGAGAAAGAGTGGTTTAGACTTGCTCTAAGTGTTTGAAGGTTGCTGTGCACCATCAAAAATACACTGCATTTTTTGAGATGCTTCTCAGCTAAAATGTGCTGGAGAATCTACTCAAAGTGTGGGAATATAAAAGTAGCTTTTTAAGTAGTAGGAGACGAACCAAAAGCTCCCCATAAATAAAAATGAGTAGAAAAGATGTAAGCAAAGTAACAAATTCTGCTATTTCATTAAATCAAAACTAAAGGCAGTAGAGATCTCTTTTGAGGTAAGCACCCATTTTCTCTGTATATTCACAATATTTTCTAACAAGACTTGATTTAGTTACCAAATAAGAAATACCTAAAAAGTTAATCCTTTTAGTAATTGTAACAAGAACATTTACACACACAAACACAACAAACTAACTCTCTCTCTCTCTCCAGGCATCTTTAAAAGCAGGAGGGAAAAAAAAAAAAAAAATCTTTGAATAGGGAGAAAACTTGTTCTCTCTCTGCTGGTTAAAGACCTAAACCGTATGTAAATTCAGTTGCCTCCATGCAAGTATGTCCAAAATCAACCATTTTCACCTATGAACTTCCAAAATCAGAATCTGCACCATTTTCTACTCTGCAAGAGTTTTCTTGGGAGTATCTAATAAATTATCATTATATTATAAAAGATTTTTTTCTCAGAAGTTAAATACAGTGCAGAGGAAGCTTCCGAAAAATACTTATGTTAACCTATCACTATCTACTTTATAAACCACACCATATCTTCAAGATTTACATGTGAGTTTTGCATCCATTTTTGATATTTCTGAAGCCTAAGACCTTCAAACAAGAGGAGAAAGAGGATAGATTCAATGAAATCAGTTAAGACAACCAGTACAGCTACTGAAGTAAAGAGCAAACATTTCAGAGGCTCATCTGGTTCTGTGCTAGAGACCATATAGATATATGGTAGTCCTCTAAAACTTACAATGCCTACATAACAATGAATATCCAGCTGAACAAACATTAGAGACAATATAGTAGTATATATTACCCAATCATTACAGTGCCTTTAAAAGAATAGATGTGATTTTAATCTAATGTCTCCTTCACATTAGGTTCAAACTGGAATGTGAATAGAAATGGCATAAAATAGTTTTCCTGTATTTTCTTAAATTAGGCAACATAATTAATAATTCAACTATCAAAATTTACTACAAAATTTTACTTATGGTACTGCTGGGATTTTAGAAACTATAAACAATGTCAATTGTACTTCATTCAGTCTCATGGTTCAAGATGAGTAGCTTAAAAACAATTTTGAAACATAAAAACTTCACTTTCCATCCATTAAGATCCCAAATAAAGAATACCAGATATTAAAAATATGCATATATGAGAGATTACAGTTCATTGTTGGAGGGGAATGGAGATGAATGTCATAGAACCACTTATACTGAGTAAACAGAATTGAACTATATGACAGTGACAGGAAGGGTTTTTATATATATATATATATGGATTTTATATGCACATATATATTTATATAAAATATATAGCATATACACACACACAATCCTTTTACCTTTATCTTGCACTTCTTTTGAAAATCGCTCCCTTTCAATAGCTGATTCACGTTCTATCCGCTCAATTTCAGCCAATGCATCCAATTCTACTTCATCATATGACGTTATAGTTCCTTGTTGCGAAACCTGTTGCTNTTTGTCCCATGTTTATATAAAAACACACTGTATATAACCTACATAATTTAAATATGCATTTGTACATATATCTGTGTTCACAAAATGTCTAAATAAGATTGGTAGAAAGCACATCATTCCTAGATCAAGATGTAATCCATACAGTTGCAGTGTATTTCCTAGGAATTTTAGCTGTCCACTGCACGTAGAGAAGGGATTACTTCAGAGAAGACAGAACAAAAAACCCACCACCAAAAAAGAAAAATATAAAAATCGTACCTGCAGGTTCAGAATATCAACTATTAGAAAATAGTCAATGAAAGCAAGCTAACTACAGAAAAAGGAAATATCGAAAAGATTCTTAATAAGGTCCGGTGATGAAGACTTAATGATCAGTGTATAGGCATTAGCCATTTCAGCCACGCATTTTTAAGCAATTAAAAAAATATATATATTAAAAAATCAAAACATACACAACCCCCTTAACTTCAGTTCTGACAGTTCATTTTCAGCTGCTTTGGTGGTGTGTTTTTTTTAATTTTAGGTAAACTCATTCCAACCTCCCCCACTCATTACTATCTAGAAAACACTAATTGTCTTAGAGTATTTTTCTATCATTCCCTACCTTATCTCTCATTTTTTCTTTTTTTTTTTTTTTTTAACATATGAATTTTTACTTCTACATGCATCCATTTCAAGCTTTGAGTATATCTTTAGAAATTTTTAAAAGAGAACATTTTTTATTAAAAACATTCTCCAATTAATCACATTAAATTTTTTGGTCCTCAAATTAAACCAGCTCCTCATAACTGTTAGCCCAGAAAAAGCTTTGAAAAACAGAGAAGCTTTTCAACCTGTCCCAATTATAGTTTTGAGCTATAATTTTTGGCTTAAAAAGGAATACTGGTGTGGGGAAAAAAAGCAGCCTATCGGCTGGACCAATAGGACCAGCCTCTTCTTGTTAAACAAAGCAAATGTTTATCTGATCCCATTCATCCACTGAGGAATACTGATCTTCAGAAAGCAGTAACTGAGATTATTATTAGTCATTCTGTTTTAGGTCATCATAGGTCAATACTTCTAACAACACTCAAAAACTAATTGGAATACAAGTCCCCATGTGCTTCATTCAAGATGAATAAAATATAAATATATATAAAATATAAACAAGAAAGCAGCTTTATTCTAAAGCTTAAATTTCTAACAGATATTTTAAGAAATATTAAGAATCATTAAGCAATGTACTAACCTGTAGATGAAAAAAAGAATGGATACCTCTAGCAAAGCTTCAATTCAAAAGAAAGGTGTGCCTTTACTGATGACTTCTTTGCACAGACTACTATACTTATTTTCTCTCCCTAGTATAATCTGTGAGAAGTCCTATAATCTCTGTATGTAAAGCAGGGTATGAAATCAGTTTATCTTACCCTTTCTTGACCATCAGTAACAACTCCATATTCTGCCAATAAAATCCACAATGTTGGGAAGCCCTGTTTTGACTCATCCTGATTCTCAAGATCTTTACTCCGTTTCCCCTCCTCAAATCAGACACCAAACTCAATCACTAGTACTGAAGATTTGGCTACACCCTATGAAGATCTCTCACTTGCCTTCCACCAGAGATCCCTATTCTTGTGGTGCCCTCTCCACACACACTTCTCCTAATTACTGTCTCTTTAGACAATAATTTACAAGATTGTCTCAGTGTAATGTATAGCAGAAACCCTTAGCTACTAATTTCTTTTAAGGCAATGACCACCACTCACTGGAAATATTTTTATTTCTACAAATATTAGAGGCAACTCAAAACTTTTCAGAGAGATCTTACTGACATCTTACTTTTGAATTAACTCTTCAATGAATACTTCTGAAGTTGCAGAATTTACCATTTTTCACAGTTATACTTCAAATAGAGGACACATTTGATTCTCCCTTGTCCTAAACTTTTAAGTCAATTTGACAAGATTGTTCTGATTTGTATGCATTCGGTATTTCTCATGCTGAAAAATAACACTACAGCAACAGATAAGGTGGTTCTTTTTATCTTTGGGTAGACTTGAGGAAGTCAGAAGGATTTCAGCACATTCCATTGAATATACTTAGAATCCAGTAAATGAAAAAACAAAAATAAACTTTTTCCTCTCCTAGGCAGCGCTACAAATAGCTATTTGAAAGTATCTTCCTCCTGAAGGAAATTCTTGAAACGTGTTGATAGTAAGGCCTATAAGCTGCATTTTAAGAGTACACATTCTGGCAATAACTTCACATATTTCCGAGATGTCTACTGATGGCTAAGCCTCTGGCAACAAAAGGGCTTAGAAGCTACAATATCTATGTACTGAGGTGAAAAGAAATTGAAAAAGATGAAGCATTTTGTAACAGTTTTGAACAGGTATCACACATTGAACATGTACCACATTCTGTCAGATGCTTAGACTTCAGACAAAACCACCAATTATACAGAGAGAGTTGCGCCAATTACTGTTGAAGTCAGTCTGGAATATTTCCTATCATAGAATCATAGAATCATCTCGGTTGGAAAAGACCTTTAAGATCATCAAGTCCAACCGCTAACCTAACCTTGCCATCCCATAACCACTAAACCATGTCCTCAAGTACCTTATCTATCCTTCTTTTAAATACGTCCAGGGACGGGGACTCAACCACCTCCCTGGGCAGCCCA
>VXBL01005556.1:10397-57315 GCA_013400195.1 Aramus guarauna
GGGGGGGGTCATGGAGGGTGGGGGCCGGCCGGTGGGGGGGGGGGGGGGGGGGGGGGGAAGAAATCTTACTCTAATTAGATTTTACGGACGGATGTTTCACATTAAGCAGTAACATTATATTTAAATTAAGAGCAGGAGAGCACCAAAACAATTGCATAGGAAATATAAATCCCGTTTGCATAGCTTTCTGTCAATAATGTGGAAAAAAAAAAAAAAAATCACTACTAAGGAGGACGGTGCTCTTTGGAAATGTTTTAGCTGATGCTACAAATGTTTGACTGTAGTACTTGCCATCTGACTACACTGGAAGATTTGCCTGTTGACTGAAATTTATTCTGTTGTTTCAACAGCGAAGCCGTGATTTTTCTTTCTATTTTTTTTTTCCTCTCTTTGTTACATGCTTCCCTCTGTCTCCACAGAAAGCAATCGCAGATAAGCAGATTAATATGTGGGATAGCTCCTCTTCATTGTTCTGTGTAGCACTTCCAGCTTTTCGTAGCCAGTTGGACTTGTTAGGAGGAGCTAAGCGATTGGTTATTTCCCAGGCTCCGTTTCATAAATTATAGCCCAGCATGCACGAGCATGACTCCTACAGTTGCAGTAATCCAGAGGCCTGTCAGTTCCTGACTTTATGCATGTTTCTTCCTACTTGTTTTATAATATTGCACTGGAATTTCCTGTCTTAGATAGGTTGCTATTGCATCTTCAGGACTCTGTGAGTAATTTTGACTTTTTCAACTCTGTTAATTACACACTGTAAACAAGAATGCTTGTGTTTAGGAAGTAGTTCACTAGCAGCTAACATTTGAGATTCTGTGCTGTGTGAGATGAGGTGCAGTTAACTTTGTAGCTCTTCTCTTGCTAGGGTTAAAATAACTTCATGATGTTGCATGTGGTCATTGCATTTGGGGCTCATTCACTTCTGAAATGGGCTGAGTTTGATCCCTGTATTTTTTTTTCCCTTCTATAATAAAATATAATGATCCTGCACTACACCTCATTTATGTCTAATCAAGACATGTGGCTTGTCTTACATTTTCATGCAATTGGTATATTGTGTACTAGCATTTGCAGTAGAACTATTGAAGAAATGCACACAATTCTAAGCTTGCAGTGTAATAAAGATTCCCCACTCCTCTCACACCCTCCCCCTGCATCTTCTCTAAATAAGAACAGACATACCAGTAAAAAGCAGGACAGTGTTAACATATAGTATTTTAAACAACTGCAAAGCTTAAATAACACCCTCTCCCCCTCACCCTTTCTCTCTTTTTTTTTTTTGGGGGGTGTGTGTGTGTGTTGCTGTGATGCTTTCCTTAATTTGTAGAGGTTGTTTTTGTGGCAAGTGAAATTCCAGCATGTTAGAGTTCACACGTTTAAAAACAAATTCTACTCACAGTGAATTAGAAACCAGTGGGAAATGCTGTTCAGGATCTGTGGTTTAATCAGATGGAGCTATCACAGTGACTCCCTTGCTGGTTTCCTGAGATTGTCGGGTGTTACCTCTGTGCAACTGAGGTTTAAAACAATAGAGCAGCAGATTGAAATCAGAAATTAGAAAGCTACTAAGCTAGTGCTCTACACCTCTCTAGTAAATGCTACAAGGTCATATTCATTGCTATAAATGCATTACTTCATGCAAAGAACTTTCCACGTTGCTTGTTTTTCCACTGGAAACATAATTTCATTGTGTGGTGTAATAAAGCTAGCATTTGTGGGTAAATAAGCTTGGGTTATACCAAGAAGTACATACTTTCTGCTGGCAGCATATACGCCTATGTTGTTTCATACTAGCTTTCCTTCTTGAAGCCGTAGCTTCTCAGATGGATTTGTGTGAGTAAATAATTTTTAAAAAGTAAATGCTCTTCAGACAGCTAACTTGCTTTTTCTGATGAATATTATAGCTTCTGGGGATATAAAATCCTCTTGTAAAAATCTTCTGTAAAAATCTTTTTTTTACTAGCACAGAAATTATTTTTTGAACCTGTAATAGAAAACAGGAATGTAATTTTAGCAATATGTTTATCCTTAATTGTGAAATCCTTATGCAGTGGTTGGCTACATTTTTAACTTCTAAAACTTAAAAAATTAGCTATTGAATTTATAGTTAACATTGCAGCAAAACAATTTCTTTTGTATTAGTGGCCTTACGCTTACTGAATCTCTTGAATTTTCTTGAGGAGTGTGCATGTGTATTACTGCAAATGGTGGGCTATGCTTACTGTGTCCTATGGTGAACACAATATTGCTGCTTGCATGTCTTGCATTGTAATGCATAGAAGCATGCAAGATTAAAGTGACCACCACAAACTGAAAGTCAACACTATGGTGATACTGTCTAAAGTATTTTTTTAGATGTGGGTCAGCAAAGTAAACTGCTTAATTCCACTAAATTGCTTTATGAAGTTAAACAAAAAAGTGTTTTCCTCACACAGGTAATATTTGAGATATCTTTTGCTGGCTTTACCTTAGTGGTCAGGTATAGTGAAAAGGTATGTTATTATATATACAATATAAAATCTAAACCACAGTGAAATTAATTTGACTGAGATGCTATGCATAAAGTGAAGCAGCAAATTATAGTATAAACTTAGTTTCTATGATATTTCTGAAATAATAAATCCAAATTAGATTAGATGTGAAAGCCTGGTTTCAGCACAGCTTCTCTGATGTATGCAAAGCATAAGGAAATAACTTGGTGAGATATTAAACTTGGAGAATGTGGTATTGTGGTCTGAACAGCCATGTGACTTGTCATGTCTCATTTGAATGAAAGTTATCTCTGCTGTGATGATTTCTTTAATCTATTCAGGTTATTTAGCCCTGAATGTCGCTACTTTACTTTTCCTGTGCTCAGCAAAAAAAGAGAGACTATGGAAAAGAACCTTGCAAGTTACAGTGAGTTTCTTATGGCACTGCGTTTGCTGTGATCTTACAGGGTGTACCGTGGAAAATTGGTCCTATGCTGTAGCTAAGCACATGTGCTCTTTCAATACTGTTAATACCATGTTTCCTGGAACTGAAAATGTATTGATACAGAATTCTATAGGTGATATTTGGAATCTAACATACGGCGAGCAGTGCCTACAGGCTGGATCAAAGTCCTATTGTGCTGGATGCTGTTCAAACAAGTAGTAAAAGGCAGTCCCTGCCCTTACGAGATTAAACTAAACAGGATGGTAGGCACAGGATGGAAACACGCACAATTTAAACATAACCTTGGGCAAGTCGGAGCAAGTCAGCAGCCAAAGAAGGAATGAAATCCTGGAATATGTCTGCGATATGATGTTGTATTAGAGATATCTGTAGCAAAGAGCTGGGGCACTGAAGGTCTGTGTTAGGACACCTGTATGATCCCAAAAGCAGTACAGGTACATTGTGCCAAGGCTAATAAGGGCAGAACTAGCTTGTACTGAACATTTTACTCTTTCTTGTATAGGTGTTCCCCTAATTCATAGTTCAGTGCCTCCTTGACTATACTGATGCTACCTGAAAGAAACTTTTTGTCTCCTATTAGGTATTCCAGTATTTAACATCCACTTTAGGAAGCCTAGACACCAGTTTTTTCCAGAACTCTTTGAAAATATTTTCTCAATTGTTTAGTAGAGAGTCTCAAACTTGCATCCTTGTTTAAAACATGCCAGAGGCTTTTCTCTAAATGCAAGGGAGCTTAACTTTGCAGGAAAGATAGACCAAGTTATAGCTTTTATATAGTGCCTACCTTGAGTCCTGCTGGCTGCGTTGGATGCATCGGTGTTTGACCAAAGCAGACAAAATTCATGTGTGTTTGCTTAAATGCAAGACTGATATGAAGAAATGCTTTACATTCTTTGTAAGAACTTATAAAAAGAACTAAACTCCCCTTTAAACTTGGAGGTCTAATCCTTTGCTAGTGAATTTTCATTGTGAGTTCAGGTATCCACATCAGCAACGTGATTTATGTAAAAACTCCAACATGTTTGGAAAACATTTTTGTAAACATTTTGCTTGCAAATATTGAAACTGTCTGCTCAGCGCAGCACAGGAGTACTGGCTGCAGGTGTGTCCTGCTTTTTACCCCTGTTACAGTGTCCTGATGGCCAGTTAATGGTAACCCATTTGCAAGTGGTAGCAGCATTTCTTCCATTTGTGTCTCTCTGTGCCAGATGCCATTTGTGTGAAGAAACCCCCATCCCAAACCACAAACAAAGGAACAGGGGGGGACACCCACAGAAAAGTGTGCCCAGCTTAGCCAGCGGACACATCGTAAGCCGTACAAGTGGTTCTTCACGCAGACAACAGGCAGGAGCGGTCCTACAAGACCCCAGCAACACACGAACATTGCTCATTAGGACAGTTAACCCATGCCCTTGCTTCTGCTAATGAGTCATGGCAGACTTGGGAATCAAGTATCAGTCAAAATTAATAGAGGATCTGACAGGACCTTGTGTTATTGTTGCTATGCAATATTATTTCAGTTATAACATTAAAGTACTTTGAGTGTGGCACTGCTAATCATGGAAATAAATACTTCTACATTCCTCAGTTTTACAGATCTAAGATACTTTGGCTTCACAGAAGAATGTATTGATGTGACTGCATTGTTATGGTTTTATGTTATAATCTTTCCCACAAAAATTATAGAACTTATAACCAGAAATTTAGAGTTCACAAGAAAAGGAAAAAATAATTTTGTTTAGACTAAGGTATACTGAACTTTTTCTTCTTTCACTTATAGTGGTCAATTTAATTTTCTGAATAAACTATGCAGTATATAAAGATTATTCCAGAGTTTGAAAAATAAATAACTAGGTTAAGATCAACAAAAATATTTTTTTCTTTCCTTTGTAAAAGGAAGGAGTTTTGCATTTTTACTGGCTGATCATCAAGAGTTTAAACAGTCTTGGGAAAAAAGCAAAAAAAGTATTATTTCATCAGTACAATAATGTATTATATCCTCTTAAAACAGCATAAACATATATCTGTGATATCTGGTAGATCCTCAGCAGATTGAAAGGTATGGAGTGTGTGGGGCAGAGAGAGAGAAGAAAGAAAGAAATCTAGAAGAAAAAGCAACTGACTCCAACCATATTTGGAGGTAGGAGGAAATTAAAGGGAACAAGTGGCAATGTTGAAGATAAAATTAGCTGCTCGAATTAGTATCTTCAAAATATGTTAAAAATGTCGGTTTATACTTTTAAACAAAGTGTGTGACACAATTTGGCCCAGCGGGAAAAGAGAAAACCTCCATATCATATTATTAATGAAGCAGCTTTTGGTTTGCTCGTGTAATTTTGTCTTTGCAGTCACTTTCTGTAAAGAGTTGTGCAGTGACTGCACTGACACTAAAACATACTTCAAAGATGCCTGTGTGGGTGCTCATAGCAGGTGAGCATTTACATTCGTATGTGTCTGGAAGAGGCCTTAAACAAAACCATTACTGGATGTTTGCATGTATTTGCATTCAAGGACAGGATTGCTTTGGGTTTTCTTGTGTCAGGATTTGAGTTTTGTGCATCTGAAAAAGTAATACTCTGTTCCTGTGTTCCAGCTTGCTTTCCTTGAATGAAAGTATTGTTACCCCGAGTGGAATACAGATGTATTTAAATTTTCAGGCATTAACACAAATATTCTCCCCAAGTAGCATAGGTCCTGGCTCATGTACAGAGAACACACTGTTCCTTCAGGGGCTCGCTGGAACTTGCTGTTCGCTGTATGAGAAATGATGGTGTCCTTTGCAGTAAATAATTTGCCGTCAAGTTTTATCTGTCGCAGTGATTTTGACAGCTAGCAAAGCTCAGCCTTGCTATAGCCTGGAATCAGAATTACAGTCCGTGGATAGTCTGTTAGCTTTCTTGATACATCAGAAGTATGATCTCATTTATCTCTCCAATTCTGCCAAACCAATGCGGGCCAAACTTTTTTGAATTTTCATGGTCAGAGGCTCTCAGGTAAGGACTGCAAATATAGTAAGTTACCAAACTAAAAAATGAAAATATTCCAGTTCAGTAAAGATGATAAATGGAGAGAAACAACTTTTTGTGTATTATATGTATGGAATTAATTGTGTATACTTTTTTTTCTTTAATTGCAGATGACAAATTTTTTTTTTGTTGTTTGGAAGTGGTCTAAAAGCAAGTTAGGAGATGAAGTGGAAAAAGGTGGAAGGTGACTTTATGGCCTGTGACAGAAAAGGATCTAGATGGACTAAAGGGACCCTGGTGCATAAATGGAGCCGGCAAAGCTTGAAAGCTGTTTGATACTTAGTTTCACTGGAAAACCAGAATTTTGAGAACATAAGGGATGTGCATGCCATGAAATGTTATTAATTAAATCTATGTTTGTCCGTGGTTATCCCAAACAGCTCTCCTGGTTACTGTTAAGAAAGATTGCAGTTGACCACAGTATATAAATACCTGACACAGCAGGGGAGAGGAATACAGCTGATATTGCTGAGCAGAATTTCAATATGTGACTCAACCAGTTTCAAGTGACAGCTGTATTTCCCCTAGGGTCCAACCTTTTTGCAAATGCAATTAAAAAAAAAATAAAAAATTTTTTTTCTATTTCTATTTTAGAATTTTGAAACTGTAGGCCCTTACTTAACATTAAGCTCCTTAATGTAGTTATTTTTACAGCATTAAAAATGTGGTGGTTGGCATGTGATATTTATGATGATGTACTCTGAAAACAGAGTTAGTGTGTGGTTGTACATGTACAAAAATTTACATGCACAATTACAAGTTGAATTTTGGTGATGCTGATTTTGCTTGGTGTTTTTCAACCCTAAATATAAGATTTCATTCAATCTGTATCAAAACATATTGAACTTTCCTTTAAATCAACATTTAGCAGTTAAGAATTTGAAATGTAGTCTGTCTGTTCTTTATCTTATTACCTAGGGATCTCATCCTCCCTAAGCTCTTTGAGATCTGGGCATTGATGTGAAGGGTTGTAGTTTCATGAATTTACAGCCAAGGAGTCTGCATTGATTTCTATCCTTCTGCCTCTTTCTTGCCTCTTGAGTAAAGCGATATAGATACATTTGTATGAGAATATGTTTCCTATTTCTTTATTCTTTACTCTCAGTAATACATATACGAAAATAAAATTACTGTGGTGAGTAGATATTTATGTGTACAAACCATCATTTGCACAGAGAAAAGCTATAAAATACAAATTATAATTGAAACCACAGTTAAAAATTAAATCAAGGGCTGGATTTTAAATATTTGCACTTTTCAGAGTCTGAATACTGTCTGCAGATTCTGGGCTCAGCTCATAGGAAGGTTTGAACATCTGTGTCTCATCCATTTAAACAGATGGTAAGATCTGTGATATCCCGGGCATTTGCAGTGCAACGTGGTGTCTGGCACAAATGTGTTCATACATCCACCTATCTTTGACCATTAAAAACACTGGCCTCGCTCCAGCCTTTTGGTATACCAAACTTCTAGCAGTGTGCTGCCCTTAGACTTCAGGGATATAAAATCTGTTACTTGCCTCTAACGTCTCCATGTGGATGCTTCCTATCAAGATATTTAATTATGAAGAGAGGGGAAGCTGTTAATCACTAACCTTTTTTTATAATAGATTCACATATAGTTGATATAGCACAGCATGTGTGTGTACAGTAAATGAAACAATTAGCTGAGACCTCTAGGTGATCCTGCTTTAGCAGGGGGTTAGGCTAGATGATCTCCAGAGGTCCCTTCCAACCCCCACCACTCTGTGATTCTGTGCATCTGTGAAAAGACCAGTTATCAATTTGCTGTGCATTTAATTCAAATTAAAAGGTATAGGAACATCTACCTAATGCCCCACTAATTGACATCATGGGGTTTTTTATTTAAACATAAATCTCTCTGTTTGAAAAACATCTGTTGCTCTGAATAATCTGTTCAAGTTTATTTTGGATGAAGCTAGCTACTCCTGATGACAAAACAAAGTTTGAGAACATAAACCCCAGTCATTACAGCCATTTCCTGAAGCCTTCTCATAGAAATAACACTAAGGCCCTTTATTCAAACACTCAGATTGAATTGCCTTGTCACATGCCTAGCTGTGGGAACACTGATGTATAGTATAACCCATGGGAAGAGACAGTCATAATGCTGGTGTTCCCCAAAATGTGCAATATGGACTGATCAAAGGGCAGTCTTCTAGTAATTTTTCTGTGCAGGTGAAATAATAAGAGACAGCATTTAAAAGCCACACACAAAACAAAACAAAACAAAACAAAACAAAACAAAACAAAACAAAACAAAACAAAACAAAACAGCGCAGCACTAGAAAAGAGCTACATTAATGTAATATGATTATATGGCCTTTTATGTCCGGGTTTGGAGTGCAATAGGAAAATATGGCAATAGTAGAAGGGGAAAAAAGGCAGTTTTCTGTAGGGCGTTTAGCAACATTTGTTGGCGTGCATGGTAGGGTGGGAAAAGAATATGGAAAAAGACATGAAATAACCCCTTCAAATGCCATTAGTTGAAAAGTCAGGAAATGTCCACTTTTGAAATGCGCTGGACTGAGACATTTGAAGACTTGATTTTTCTGCAGGTCTTACACTACCTTCTTTCTGAAGCACTACACTTACGTGCTGTTTTAACGAAAGCAGAATGGCTTGCTTTTGGATATTATTTTCTCTAGCTTCAGCTACTGACTCTTAATTCTAGCTCTTAGTATGTTTTATTGCAGCTAAAGAGCAAAATATCACCTTCAAAGTCTGTTACTAATGTGTGATAAAATCATGATAAATATTTTCCAGTTCTGGCTAAGATTCTAAGGTTTTTAATATAATCCCTGGTTTTAGATACTCTTGATCCGCCTAAACTGTATGGATGCTTTTCATCCTCAGAAGCTTTTCATGGCTCATTGCAGTTTCCACTTTCAGAGATATTAAGCAACTTACCATATATATTGTATTAGTGTTAAGATAGCCTGTTCTGGAAAAAAGGCACTTATTTTCTTCTGCACTTGTTCTCCCCTGAGTCTACTCTTTCATGATCTTTCCTGATCACTATTTGCTGCAAGTTGACCACTAAAAGTTATAACTGTACTTTCCTGATGGTGAGCAAACTTTGTGTTGTTGTTGGGATTTTTTTGTTTTGTTTTTAAAAAAAACCTGGCAACTGTCTGCAAGACTGCAGTGTTGGAATCCTTAATAAAGAAAGGATGAAGTTCACTATGAACTTGAGGCTATGCACCTACCTGTGTTATGCAGCTCTGGGTCCCATAGCCCTAAACTTCTTTTCTCTTTTCTCCCTTTTCTCCCTTCTTTTCTCTCCTTTCTCCCCTCCCCTCCCCTCCCTTTCCCTTCCCTTTCTTCTTCCCTTTCTTTCTCTCTCTCTCTTCCATCCTCCATGCTCACTGCCCTGGTGGAAAGTATCTAAAAGATTGAAATTTTGCTTTCTTGCAGAAAATTTCCTGTAGGTGAAATTATCATGGTATGAAATGCGATACATGCAACATGCTCTGTAGCCTGGCATGGTGGGGGTACTTAAGGGTAAAGCACCAGCTCAGGACGGTGAAGGGTGGAGGGAGACAAACCTACAAAACCTTGTCTGTTCTTCCTACTGGGAATGGCCCCTGTAATGTGCTACCCTTCAAGACTGTGCCAGCACGCATGTGTTGTCTCCCCGTGCCAGCTGTCACAGCCAAAAAAATGTGTTTGCAGTTTCCATGGGGCATCAGTGGTCCAGCGTTCAAGCTTGCACCCCAGCCACATTTTGTTTGGTTTTCAGGATTACAGATCTATCTGCTCTGTTTACTACTTGTGCTACCGCGTTGTCTTTTGTCTGGGTAACTTCTCAGCCTGCTTCCTACACCGGCCGACCAGTTTCTCGGTCTGCTCTTTGCTTGCCGGGGAAGGCAGGTCCCCCCCAGCCAACAGCCCTCTAGTAGCCTAATGAAGGGCAGTTCCCTGAAGAAACCCTTACAGGTAAGAGGAATTCCTCTCCGCAGAGCAGGGACTGCTTGTGCTTTACCTCCCACAGGATGTACCCTGCCTGGGGCACCTGCCGTGTTCTTTGCACGGGGATTTGTACGCGTGGGCTGCCATGGCTTTGGGCACAGCCTGCAACTAAGGTGAGTAACCCCAGGGGTGCGGCTGCGGACCAGCCCCCTTTCCTGCTGCAGCTGCTCGCAGCTGCTCTGGGTGTTTTGTGCAATAAGGCTGAAGAAATCTTTGAGTGAAAAACCCTGAATTGAGGCTTTGCCATGGGCAGCTGTATCTGGGCTCATCGAGGTGTTTACAATATATCAGGACAGCACAAAGAAACAGTTGAAAAATGCAACTTTACCCTGCTTTTGTAGCTTGTGCTGTTTTTATATTAAAGCCTGTAGTTTTTGCTGTTCATCGTAGGGATAATCCATGGGCAGCTTAGTGTGCAGGGATTTTTTTAAGTACTTTGTATTTGCTTAGCTTTTATTGATTTGCTTTACACCATCATATGTCCAACTATCCAATACTACACATGTCCTTTAATTTGGATAAAGTTGCCCTCTCGGGGGGGGGCGGGGAATTATCATTCTGCTTCAGGGAATTTGTTGCGCATAAAATCAAAATTCCAAAATCTGGATCGATGATTCCTTAGGAAATCTGAAGTAACACAATGATGTTGCTTGAGAGAATTAATCCATCGACAGGCCGTGAAAATACAAATACACACACATACTCTCCCACCCTCCCCCAATATATCATCAGGTGAAATAAATCTGACCCTGAAGCTACTATTGAACAATTGACATTTACAGGTGCCAATTTGTGTGTAAAGTCTTGCTGACACACAAAAAATATTTTAGTGTGCTATACTCTGTGATGATCAGATATTCACTAATGAGTGAATTAAAGGACAGCTGAATTGAGAGGCAAGTCACGTAATTACGATAGAATGACAATTTATAGTATTTTATTGGTTTTATTATCATTCCTTTTTTCCCCCCTAGTTGTTACTTAAACTAATTTTTTCATCATTCAGATTTGTAAGTGATCAGCTGTCAAACAGTGATTTTGGAATTCAATTATGCTTTTATTAATAAAATTCAGTGAAACAGCTTATATAAGAACATATAAATCATCAAATTGCAAATAGCCTATTTTAAAAGCAGCATAGTGCTAAAAGCATTTATAATATTAATCCATTCACGAAATCACATTTTAACTTGATAATTCTAAAAGCCTTGGATTTAAACAAAGCCAGTTCCATGGCAAGACTTTATAAGGCACGAGATGTGAAGAAAGCAGAAATATAAACCAGCATTGGATTGGGACATGTGTTGCGCACCTGGTCCCCACCAATTTCCATTTGGATCTTTGAAATCAAAATGCAGGTCACAGAAAACGTAACTGTAGCAAAATTTTAGGACTACTGCTGCTCGTTACTCCTGCGCAGATGGTCCAGTAATGGAAACGGAACGGATGTGGGCAGTGGTTTCAGCTGCGCTTGCTGCCTCAGGGCCATCCTTTTTAGGGACACGAACTCTGGGTTCATGTTCAGGTTTTCTGGGGGATTATTGTTCAGCCTGGAGAAGAGAAGGCTCTGGGGAGACCTTATCGCGGCCTTTCAATATATAAAGGTGGTTTAAAAGAAAGAGAGAGCCAATTTTTAGCAGAGCTTGTAGTGATAGGACAAGGGGTAATGGGTTTAAGCTGAAGGAGGGCAGATTTAGATTAGCTATTAGGAAGAAATTCCTGACTGTGAGGGTGGTGAGGCACTGGAACAGGTTGCCCAGAGAAGCTGTGGATGTCCCCTCCCTGGAAGTGTTCAAGGCCAGGTTGGATGGGGCTTTGGGCAACCTGGTCTAGTGGAGGGTGTCCCTGCCCATGGCAGGGGGGTTGGAGCTAGATGGTCCCTTCCATCCCAAACCATTCTATGATTCTGTGATATAATATGGTGGTTACAGCTGTCTCTGTGTCTCCACGTATCTTTTCTTCCTGTACACCAAGCCAACCCTCATCTTTGGCAGCCTCTCCTATATTTTTCTGTGCCAGTCTACGGTAGCTTTTCCCCTCTCCTAGCTAACCAGCCATGTAGATTCCTGTTCCTACTTAGTTTCCTCTGTTTTTCGCAACCTGTTAACCTCTTTGTCTCAGTCTTTCCCTTTTCTATCCATATACTTTCACTCCTCGATGTATTGACATGATTGCTTATGCCTTAGTACTAGCCTCATGTAAAATCAAAATCAGTCTTGTAACAGTGAGGAGAGTTGTGGCAGTTAAGGAAACCTTAACTAACTTGCTCTGTATTTGGGATAGCAGGTCACTATAACTCTCCAGCTGTAGACATGTCAAATGTTTATCCTTTTCAATCTCTGCGTACTCCAGCATCATATAGATGTGATGCCTGCAGGAGTTGAGACAGGACAGAATGTGATCAGTTAATCCAAGTCTTCTGAAAATTGAGCTGCAGAACTTGGTCCCTGTAGTGCATGTGTCAGATTATTTTTTTTTCTCTTCCTCTCAGAGATTTTATTAATTAGGAATATTGAGCTGAAAGCACATCGCTGATACGCTTCATTAATCCAAATTTTCCTTTCATTGCCTTCTCCAGATTCACTGAACTCTGTGGCTAACCTGTGTCCCAAAAATTCAGTTTGAAGTAAACATCTGTTAAGGGAAATTTAACTCCAGACAAATGAACTTTGGCAAAATTTATCAGCAACTGAAAACAGGTTCACATGGGAAGAAGAGTAAAGGAATTTCATCTAAGAGGTGTAGCTGGAGGGTGGTTAGCAGTCCTTATCCCATGAGCCTTGTGCGGTTGTATCCACAAGCATGAGAAGACAGGCGTTGGTCTCTTCAGGGAGCGGTGAGGAAGGGGAGCTCCTGGAGCTGCTCAAAGACACGGTGGGGCCAGGCTCAACGGCACCAGCTTCACCATGGCGAGGAACCATGGCTGCTGTGGCAGTTTTTGCTGCCTTGCTTCCTCCTGTAGCTGGGAGATGGTTTACACAGTCACCCCTAAACCAGAACAGGCGGGTGTTTGTTGTCGTCTGACAAAGCACGTCTGCGTACCAGCATTAGCCCAGCTTGAGATGCAGCTGACCATCTGGACCCTGAATTTCTAAAGTATTCTTTCCAAATCAGGCTTAGCATTCCCCTCTGCTCCATATTCATCTGGTTTTAATTCTCTTTCTTGGGAAATATGTTGCTGATATGTACATGGCAGATTCTGTACAGCAGGAAATTTTTTACCTTCAATACAAAGCCATTTTAGAGAGCTATTTTTATTATTATTTTTAATCTAAGTGTTGTTTTTAAGATTTGCTTGACAAGCTCAAATAAAAACATGGTTCTCCCAACTCAGATGTGAATTGAAAAGCATTTTTAAAAGCTTTGCACAAGCTTTTCAGAGGAAATGGAAGTTTTACATTTAGGTTTATGGGTTTACTTTCTCACAGCAAATCTTTTAAGGCAGTTTTGCAAATGTTATGCAAATGCTTATGTTATACACATTATGTAAATGTTATGTTAAGTACCATTAGTTTGATACTTGAATTAGTTTTGTTAAAAAAAAAAAAAAAACACTAAGAAAAATCCATGATAATACTTTCTATTTCCTGCTTTAATACTGAGTGGATGGTGAAAGGAAGCTGTATAGATAGGCTGGTGAAATGACAACAGATTTACAAAGATAGTTCCCTAGATCCAGCCTCATCTTTCCAAAGAAAAGTCAGGAAAGAAAAGTCAGGAATGAATCTTTCTGTTGAATTGTATGTCAGAGATACTGAAAGGTGTATTTTAAAGTGCATAGAGTTCTTTCAGCTGCTTGAGAGAATATCTGTTTTGTTGAACAACTGACCAATACTTACAACACTATAAAGTTGTATGTGCAACTTACAATTGGATTTTTTTTTTTCATCATATTCTGTACCTAGCAATCTTCTGTTTCCTTTTAATTATAATAGAGAGAATCTCAAAGTAGTCGAGGCTGAAAGGGAGCCTAATCCTTTGCTCAAAGCAGGGTCACATAAACGGGTTGCCCAGGACCATGTCCAGTCAGGTAGCTCCCATAATGTTTCTGAAAACTTTATTTAGCTCCGTTTGCTGTTTTTCTATTATCAAAACATTTTTGCCATTTAAGTCAAGCAACATATGAAAGTGCCTATCATAGTCTGTTTGCTCAGGATAGCCTTCCTTTGGTGGAAAAATATTTTTCCAGATAATAATCCCCTAAAAAGCTTGTCCCTGTTTCAGATAAGGAACACAAAAAAGCTGTCAGACTATGGAAATGGGAAAGTCTGAAAATTCTTTTAAAAGTAAATTTGAAAAAACTGAAGTGCCTCTGGGCTCTTCAGTTATCACAAACACACTGTCCTGAGCACAGCATTATGTCTACAAAATAAACAATGTGATTGACAACAAATAACAGGGGGTCTTGACTCAGACCAGTAAGAACTGGGGCAAACAGGAAAGAAAAAGAACGTGTGTCCAAGTTTGTCCCCAAACAGTTTGTAGATTAAAGGTTATTTTCATTAAGGCACGTACCTGTAGAAGGAGTAGACTTGCTATTTGTTGACGAAAAGATAAAAGCCCTGCAGATCTTCGTATGTATTTCTATAGTAAAAATACACATTGCCATACTGAGAAGAATGCAGCGGTAAATACTTGGATATTTACCTATGGTGGAGTGTGAATACTGCCTACCCTAGTTTGTTCTTTACTTGCGTTCTTCTTCCTTTATTGAATGTTTGTGTATTGCATAGATGTTGGCATTTCTAACTTTCAGATTAATGTCAATGTGCCCTTTGTCTAGATATTTGACTATGCAAAAGAATGGGGATCTAAAGGGAGGAATGTGTGGAATACATCTCTTGTACGGTAGCAGATAATGCAAAGAGATTAAAATATTCTTTATGTGATGATATTAAAAGTTGCAGGTATTTGGAATCTGCTGTAGAGTAAAACAGAAAATCAAATGGAGGACTTTTTACTGAGCACCATGATCTTTCCAGATGCCTCTGTCATGAAAAGAACTCAATTGCTGGGAGCAAATCAATGTCCTGCAGGAATGCCTTGTATCATCGGGTAGTCTCCTCCAAAGCCTATGAGTTAATCCATAAATACTTGGCACTGTCTGTGCCTCAGCTGTGTTTTGCCAGAATGTTTTGCAGGAATTTTTTCTTTTATGTGAGATTACTTCTCCCACTGCCACAGTGTCTCAGAGGGCTTGCTGTAGTGCTGTTGCGATAATGGATAGGATTGCTTTCGTGCTTAGATGGCTGATGTTCCCCTCAGTAGAATAGTCTTCACAACCTCTCTGGGCCATCTGTGCCTGTGCACAGTCACACTCACAGTAACGAAGTGTTTCCTGACATTCAGAAGGAACCACCTGTGTTTCAGTTTGTGTCTCCATTGCCTCTTGTCCTGCCACTGGAAAAAGCCTGCCTCTGCCCTCTTTGCACCCTCCTGTCATGTATTTGTACACCTTGACGACATCCCGCTGAGCTTTCTCCTCTCCAGGTTGAATAGTCCCAGATCTCTCAGCCCACCCTCCTTCTCTGGTGGGTCCCCCAGTCCTTGACCCCCCTTTACAGCAAGGGCACGTTTTGCTGCTTCATGTTCAAGTGGGTGGGTGTCCTCCAGGACCCCCAGGGTCTTTTCTGCGGAGCTGAGAGGGCTCAGCTGCAGAGATGCTGCCCGGGGGCCTTGCAGGGGGGTCACTGCCAGCAGGGCTAGGGCTGTCCTTGCAGGCAGCAGGGCGAGAGCATTTGGGGGTGCCCCAACATTGTGAGGAGATGCTGTTCAGGGGCTTGTGGACATGTCTGAGGCTCCTCATGGGCTGTCTCAGAGGATGCACCATGGTGGGGGAATGGGATGGGTCCCACTGGATGGGGGAGGAAGCAGAAGGCTCGGTAATACCCCTTCTCTGCCTGCCAGCCTGTCTCAGAGGGCTCAGAGCAGCACCGTTGTGAGGGTAGATAGGATTGCTTCTCTCTGTCTCAGTAAAATCACCGTAGGGGTCAGTGCTCCAGTTTAGCTGTAGCCCAAGGTATACAGAGGTGCTGGCTTGCTTGAAAATATATTACCTCTTGGGGACAGGTTGATCAAATGCCTCTTTTTTGAAATAAAGTATGTCCGACGAGAGTTGTCACCTGCTTTGTCAAGTTAGAACCTTAGTTTTATTTGAAAACAGTAATTCCAGAACGGAGTATGTTGGAAGGGTCCTCTGGAGGTCTTCTCATCCCCCTCCCCTGCTCAAGCAGGGTGAAGCAGAGCAGGTTTCTCAGGAGGACCCAGCAGGGACCAGGCTTCATGGCACTAGCAGGTCTCCAGGACCCGCAGCCTGGCTGCCGGCCAGAGGGCTGGGACAGGCCCGTGCTGGCACGTGGAGGCATCCGGATGTTTACTGGAACCTCCTTTGGGAGCACTGGATGCGCAGAGGCCGCAGCACCACCGTGCTGGGGTGGCACGGCCAGGCGCTGCCCTGCAGCCGGCCGGGTGGAGGCATTGGAGGGCCCCAGAGCTGTGTCGCCCCGCGCCACTCGTCCCTCCCTGCAGACCCCCTTCTCCCGGCGGCAGGGACAGTGCTGGTGTGGCCCCCGGTGCAGGTGGTAGTGCTGCTGCGGGGATGTGCTGCGCACCCGCTCCCTGGCCACAGTCCTCTGCTGACGGGTGGACAAGCTGACCATGTGCTGCTGGTGGTCATCATACGCCCTCACTGTGTGCAGGACATGGCAGAAAGGCCGCCGGCAGCGAGGACGTGCAGCTGTCATGGCAGCCCACTGCCGGGTGCGGACAAGCAGAAGCAGTGTCAGCAGGTGTCGACACAGACTGTGTTGTTCACCTTGCCCAGGCAGATGGTGCACAGGCCGCCTGCTGCTGCCTCCCACGGTGCTGCCCGCTGCCTCTGGCTGGTGTTGGCCATGGCGGCAGAGCTGCTCCGCTCCCAAGCCTCCTTGGCACCTGATGGCATGTCCTGCCAAGAGAGAAGTGCAAAGTGCCTGAGCTTTTCTGGCGCCGGGAGTGCAAATGCAAAAAAAGCCCAAGAGGGCAGTGGGAGAGGGGAGGTAAGGGGCTCCATAAGGGCCTCCTTGAAGGCTGGAAAGTGGCCAGACAGCCCTGAGGACTGCCTCCACACCCACCTGCCATTCTGCTCTTCCCCAGTCAGCACAACTTGACTAGCACAGGGTACCTGCAGGACGCGGTCAGGCACAGCCTTCTTGTGGGACCTGCAGCCCCAGCCGGCCAAGGCTCTGCCCAAATGCATCACTCCTGGTGTAGGTCCACAGTCTTGCCACAGGGTGTGTGTGCACCCACCAGAGCTCTGGACCAAAGGCAGCAGGGCAGAGTGTGCGGCTGCTCAAGAGCAGTGAGGTTGGCACCATCATAGACACTCCCCAGAGGTGTCACAGCGTTCTCTGAGGCTGCACACCAGCCGCCATCCAAGTGAGGATGGCAGACACCCCAAAGAGGGGAAGCTCCTTCTTCAGAGGATGTTGGCCATCTTCTCGTGGCCTTGTGGGGATGGTTTAACCTCAGGCCAGGTCCCGTAGTGGGAGACTGCTGCCCACGAGCACAGGGACCCAGCAATGCAGGTGGGGAACCCTGGTGACCTCAGTGCCAATGGAGCGCCCTGACATCAGCTCCTCTGAGGGCTGTCAGGGGGGAAGGACTCACCCATGGTCTCCGTTGGGAAAACCCCAGAGATCACAGAATGGTTGAGGCCGGCATGGACCTGTGGAGGTCTTCTTGTGCAACCCACGTGCTCCGGCAGGGCCTCCTACAGCAAGTTCCTCAGGACCACATCCAGAGTATTTTTGAGCATATCCAAGAACTCAACAACCTCCTTCGACAACCTGTTCCAGTGCCCAGTCACCCTCACAGTAAAAAAAAGCGTCTCCTAATGTTCAGAGGGGGTCACTTGTATTTCAGTTTGTGCCCATTACCTCTTCTGTTGTCACTAGGTAACACTGGGAAGATCCTCTTCTCCAGGCTGAGCAGTCCCACCTCTCTTGGCTTTTGCTCTGAAGTGGGATGCTCCAGTCCCTTCATCATCTTCCTCGCCCTCTGCTGGACTCTACCCAGTGGTCCATGGCATTTTTTGTCAAGGTATTTGACAAAGGTGTTTAAACCCTTGTTTTAAAGTTATTTGAGGGTTCTGTCAAATCTCAAATAATTGGAACAATAAGGGAAATCAAAATTTGATCTCATCACCTATTAAGATTTTTGATAGGAATGAAGTGGAATAACGAAGCACATTTTCTGAATGCTGTGACTAGGATAACAATATTAAACAAGCACTGAAGTTTCAGGCTGTGATTGTAATTGCAATCATTAGTTCTTCCTCTGCTTTTCTCATCCTTTCTAGTCCTCACCATTAAATATTTAGGAAAGTATCCTTCTTTGGCCTGTGCCAGAGGTAGGCCTCAAACTATTTTTATTAAATTCTTTAAAGGATCACAACCTGCAGGATGCAATAAAGGGCTAAGTAACATTGTGCTCCAGTGCAACTCTTACTGCTGCCTGTGAGTCCCCTTGAAGTGTGAAATTATCTCAGCTGGTATTTATTTGGCAAAAGCACCTGTAGAAATGAAAACAGGGTCAAGCAGAACTAAGAATTAGAGAGGCATTTTCCTTTGGGTGGCAGATTCCATCACAGCAGAAATTAATTTTAAGTTTATATACAGGGTGTCCTTGGGAATTAATTCTGAGTATTACATTTTGTAAATATGTATGAATGTATTGTAAAGCTTTTTGGCTACAGGTAACAGTGTTGATCCTGGCTGTAGTTTATTGGTTTGGGGTTTTTTTGCCATTTTATTCTTACCTGCTTCAAGAAAGAAACTGAGGCAGAGTTTTCCCCTTTTCTCCAGGGTCCAGCTGAGATTCCCCTCTCACTAACTGAGGTTGATGTTTTGTGTAAAAGAGATATGCTAGAGAGAGAAGAGCATATTTGTCTTTTTCTATTAGTGGGATATTTCTGAAAAATACAGGAGCCCTTGGCTTGGGGGGAAAATTGAGAAGGATGGTCTGGTTTGTGAGGTTATTTGGTGCTAATCATTGCAACAAAAGTGAGACTATTTGTAAGAAGACTTCATACCATTTAAGTGAGTTAAACTCAGGTCTCAGTGGGGACTGTGGGTACACCTATTGAGACTTTGTCCTCAAAATTGTCAAACATAGGTTTTGCTGCCTGGCAGGTAGAGGGCTTAAGGTCTTGCAGGTCCTGATAAATGCATTGAATGGGGTTGAGTGAGGTCATCTGCTAAAGGAAAGGGATTTGCCAAGGACTGTGGTACTCTGGGAATTCTACATGTGTCTTCATCTATGCATGATTTCTTCACTTGGTATGAAGAAGCTTCTGAAGTCACTCAAGTGCTCTCAGGACTAATTATTTTTTTCCACTACCGCCTTCTACTTAAAATGTACTGAGGAAAAAAAGCACTTAAAGAAATTGCTTGATAGAATCATCCATAATTTCTCATTTTTTACAAGGACTGCCTAGGTATTTAGACTTATTTTTTGATGTTACTGTACCCCTAACTCACTCTTTGATACAACATGTCTGAAATTCATCCTTGGTAAATTTCCTATTTTCATGCTGGAACCTGGCCTTGAAGGCAGCTTTCATACCACAGGCTGAAGAGTGGGGTGAAAGCTAGACAAAGTGTATGGTATGTTACCAGTGGGTGAAGAGCTAATGCTACATGATGGAAAATGGAATAAATGTATGTTGTAGTTAGGTCAGCTGCTTAAAATGAAGAACAGCCTTTTTGTGATGGCCATGTGCTAGGCAGTGTTTGGAAATCCTGCACGGCAGGGATAAAGAGTAATTGACAGGGCATGATGGAAATGTGATTATAAAAATGTGATTGTTCTCTTGACTGAGAACTGAATGTGGTTTTCAGGCTTCTGTTAAACACAACTAAAATGGCAATAGGTCAAGAAAGGAGCGCAATAGCCTATTTCTGAAAAGAGAATGGGATTACTGTGAGTACACACAGCTGCACTGTATGTTGTAAGTATATTGTAAACATGCTATAGGTATGTGCATGGGGGCTTCTTCCGATGCTGCTTTTAAAGATTGTGTACACGTAATTATGGTAAATAGTCAAAGGTGAGAACTTCAAGGCTGTGCTGCAGAAAGATCCACAAGGATGTGTCAGTCATGGCCTGAATAAATCTTGCAAGTAATAATGTAAAACTGGTAGTAGAGAATATCCAATACAATTCATTCACACTCGATGAGAGTATTTGTGAAGATGAACGACATAGCGTAAAGAAATCTAGGGATGCTTAGCCTGTAAGCAGAAGTTAATGATATGGGGCAAACTTTCAAAAAACAGACAGTCAATAAGCAAGAAACTGAGTATGACTTTCCAGAACACAGAAAGGATCCTGCAAATGCAATTCAAACTTAAAGCAACAAGCCTAGAGGTATGGTATGATGAAGCTTAGAGCAAATAACTCCTTTAAATATACGCCTGATGTAAAACAGTCTTTATTTGTTTGCTTACTTGTTGTTTGGGGTTTATTTTTCTTTTTTTGACCAATTCAGTATGAGAAAATTAGAGAAGGCAAAGAGTGAAAACAAAAATAGTCTCAAACTAATTGCAAGCTAGAAATCAAAGATGACTCATAAGCTAATGGAGGCAATTCAGTTGCCAGTTTCAGCACTTTTAAAGAAGGGATGACATTTGCACTAAAACATAGCTGTGGATGTTGTTGACCAAAAATGAGGATGAGGAGCTTTGAGCAGTGGGAACTTGTAGGTTACTGTGTACAGTCTGTGTTCTCTGACTTTGCATTTCTTAGTTTAGCTACACTTTGTCCAGGAAATTTTATTATGAGTGGGGATGCCTGCCAAGATGGTGCCATGTAGGGTGAAACAAGAGAGCCTGGTATATAAAGCTATTCAGGGAGAAGCATTTGTGTTCGCTAATGTTTCATGTTGATTTATTTTCAAGTTTTCTTGAAGTTTTCTAAACTTGGCTTTGGCTAAGTGTGAAGGATGACTTTAAATGCCTAAACATGGGCACCCACATAACAAAATTTTAGGCTATATTTTGAACACTTCAAGGTATCTGAAGATTAAAACTACACAGGGAATTTATGCTTCTGTTTCCTTTGAAAAACGTAGTAGTTGCCTATTTACACAGTTAGGTGCCTAGCTAAATTTTCAATGTTTTTGTTACGACAGACATAATGGCTATGTATGTTGGGAAAAGACATAAAAGAAGCTAGATAGGAAAGGTGCACTTAAATTGAAGATATTTATCTTCCTGACAGTTCAATGTCTCTGTTATACATCTTTCACAGGAAAATCCCTGAAATTTATTAATAATGCATCTTCAGGTGTGTCTGGCATAGCTGGAATTGCTCACTGACATTTTAGTATAACAGACATAAATAAGAACAGTTCAAGTAAACTTGGCAATCTGCAGAGAAATTTGGAAAAAAATATTCATTTACTTTTATGTAGTATCCTTCACATTCATTAGCTATATGTTCAAATGGAGTGCAGGTATCAATAACAAAATAATTTCTAACATGTAGCTGGCAAAATTATACTTACTCTTATGCCTTGCCTCACAGTAACTTAAAAGTGCTCTTTTTCAGGGAATATGCTCAGGCTGTTTATAACCAAGTATGACCAACCTCACAAATTGATAGAATGTATCTTCCAGCCAACAAAGCATAATCTTATATTGTCAGTAGGAAATTAAAAATGAAACTACTATTAAGAGGAAAAATAACATGAAAAAATTGCATTAAGGAAAAATGAAATCTTTCTGAACAGAAGACATCTATATTTCTGACATAATCAACAAAAATAAGACTTCACTTACAAGGTTTATTTACGGTTGCCTTGTGACTTGCAAGTAACTCATCTGCTTTAAGTGTTCTGTCCATATATGTATTTTATTAGTCCTAGGTTAACAAGCCAACTTGAGGTACATCATGGTTAAATTACTGCCTGAGTTAACAAAAATAACAATCACTGATTGTATATTTTAGGCTTCCTGAGGTTGTCTAGCAAAACAGTATTTGAGCCCGTTTGTATCTTTGTATTGGCATCTGAGGCCAGTACTTGGGAAAATAAACAAGCACACCATATGGCGTTAGGGTTCAGACTGGTTTCCTTCCCGTCCTCCATACCAAGAGCACAGGTCTTGCCTTTTGCTCCCAGGTGTAGTTGGGCACGCAACTTGTAGTGCAATCAAAATGTTCCCTTCTGCTCTAGGGGAGACATATGGTAATGTGACAACACCCAAAGGCTAAGGTGGAGTAAAGGAGATTGGTTATATTGAAATACATTGGTAGAGATAAATCCGTGATACAAACGTGATGCTCATAGGAGCACAACAGTTTTATATGATAGAGAAATAAAAGCAAATGCAATTTTCTGATGCAGTGTAGAAATGTAGAAAAGCGGAAATCTGCATTTCCAATCTTAGATACTGGCAAGTTTTCTCTCTCATATCATCATTGTTTGTGTCAGTAGTACCCTTTAGTCACTGTAAAATGGGCCAGGAAAAGATTTCAGATACTTTGTCAGTCTGATGTTATAGATATGTTTGTTTGCTTTTCTTACCTCTCCTAAGAGTAGTTTTGATCCTTATGACTTAAAATACGTCATGGTTAGGGTTTTTGTACTTTTCTGCCTGGAAAGTCCAGTGCAGACTGTACATGGCATTTGCAGGCATCTGATAAGAATCAAGGGAGATGAAGGATAGAAGACTGCTTTATTTAGAAGCTGTACATAAAAGGAAATACCCTGAGAAAGTTGCTTAGTTGGAACAAGATTTGTAAAGGAAACATGTTAGCTCATTCAAAAAAAAAAAAAAAAAAAAGGCACAAACCCTGGCAATATACATGTGTACACACAGACATAGAAGCATCATTTTTTAATTATGGTCTGTCACATTGCCCATTTAAGAACTTGTATAAACTCTTTTTTTTTTTTTTTTTTTTCTTTAAACAGTGTCTTTTCAGAAGCTGATGTTTAGCAGCCACACTTACAAATATCATTTTGAACACCTTTGATCTTGATATAAATCCATCCAGTGTTGGTGCGTAGAAACAGGTTTCTGTTTTAATTTGAATTGATGTATATGAAGTGGCATGACCCATGTATATGTGTGGGAATGCAATGATGAAAGTTCCTGTTCAATGTGGTCGTGGTTTGGGGGTTTTTCTGGCTTTCAAGTCCCATGTTCTCTTGGCCTGGAATGGCCTCCTGCAGTGGAAGCTGCAGGCACCAAATTTGGCTTTCCAAAGGGGCTGACTTTTTGCTTTCCTTCTCAATGCAGAATGGCAATTTTGTTTTGTGACAGTCTGAGGCTTTTGTTCCGCTGTAGTAAAACAGTTACTGGGTAAATTGTGCCTGGGTCTGCATTGTTTGACCCCTCTGCATGAGCTGATTAGTTCTTGTCCTGTTAGGCAGAGCTCAGGCAGAACTGCAGCCCCTTTCTCAGAACATCATTATCCATCTCTCTGGAAGGTTATGAGATTCAAGAAGATGGTCATGACATTCTTCTATCCACCCCCACAGTGTCTACTGGGTAGTAAGGAGCCGCGAAGTTTGACAAATGATATAAATATATATCTTAAAGCAAAGCAGCTGTTCAGCTTCCTCCTTCCCCCTCACTGTGCAGCTCTGGGAATGCAGCATTCCCATTGCTATATTCCCACACTTCAGTTTTCAGTATCATCCTGACCTGCAGTCCTCTCTTCTACGGGCTGTTTTTTACTGTTTATTTCTTTTCTGGGGAAGAACATCAGCTGATGCCCTACTTCAGAACAAGCAAGAAGGGCAGTTGCCTCCCTTTTCCATGATGAGAGCAGGCACGTGATGGACATGGAAAGCAAACCGTAGCTCTCCAAAGCATAATCATGTGGTTAACGCATTCCAGGCCAGCAGGAGACAAGCTGTGACCCTACTTCGAGAGCCTCTGAGACACTGTGGCACACTAGCGTGCCCCTCTTGGCAAGTGTTAGGTGGACTTTACAAGCTTAGACACTGTCCTGTGAGCACGTGCAGCTACCTGTTGTCAAAGCTTCCAGCACAGCCGCTGTCATGGGGAGCACAGGACAAATTAACAGAGCGATTTGTACCTCCTTGTGGTATACTGATGCCCATCATTCCTCCAGAGTCTTACTTAGGAAAAAAAGTAATTATCTAGCTACACTGGTTCTGAAAAAGCATTCAGAAACATGGGCTGTGTAGTAGGATACTGTGATCTGCTTGGCCATAAATATCGAACATCTCCCAAAACTTCTACTGAATAAGCACATATTCCTCATTTCTCACTTCCCCTGGCCCATATTGGTATTCTTTTTATCCTTTCAAGGACAAATTGGAGGAAGCAAGTAGCATATAGTTTACCCTGATGTATTTATAAAGCAAGTGCTCTTTGCTTCAGAAAGTACAGGGAATGCGTAACAATAGGCAATAGTCTATCTAGGTATAACAGTCCAGCATGGCTTCGCTTTGTGCTGCTGTAATTAGCACATTTTCTATTAAGCCTGTCTGGAGTATCACTTTGTTACACTGTGTACACAAGCTCAGTTTGACTACATAATCTGGGCCACACAGTGAATCACTTCTTTGCCATTTCTGGTCTCGGTTTCCTTTGTATGCTCGAGTGTTCCTGGGGATTTGGCTCCATGTTTTTTGCAAGTTCTCTCTACCAAGCTTTTTCCTGGCTGCTCCTTTGGCTGCTTCCTGTGCGCTAGCTGCCTTTCAGCTTCGCTGGGAGTCAAACTCCTGCTTACTAAGAATGATGTGCCTTTATACCTTCCTGATTTTCTTAGTATTTTAGCCTTTAAAAGCCACTTTTGTTAGCTGGACTCTTTATTTTCCGTTTGGGAATTTTCCATTCCTCTGACCCTGCCTGTTTCTTCCTACCAACATAATAGGTAAGAGTCTTTAACAATTGCCTTATTTGGAGTAGATATGCATAGGCAAGCATCCGTGTCTCCTAAATTCCAGGAATGTTTCTGGGAAAACGCACTCTTGAGAACAAGTAGGTAGAAATTACTGAGAATTGTTACTTGAAGTCATCACTTTTTCATAGACTCAATTCAAATATTCCCATGCTTTTTGCATCTTTTTCTGTTCAAGGAGTTAAATTCAAGTAAACCAGCGTTCTCCAGAAACACTAAATATCGCGAAAGTGAGCCACTGTAAGGAAATCTAAGAGAAAGCAAAACAATTGTCTTGTACATGCGTAAGTAAACTGCGTGGCATTTTGCTTCAGCAGCTGACATGAGACAGAGTTGTTTTAGGCGTTCTAAGTAAGGATTACGTTGCTGTCTTCATTCTGACCTGTGGCCACTCCTGGGTGGCTGAGGGAATGACTGCGAGTGAGTAGCTGTGTTTAGGAGCCTTCTTTCCGATTTCTGTCATTGCTTGTTAAAACAGCAGTAGATGTCTGTTTCTTTTCCATTCTGTGGAGAGCAAGAGGACATCCTTCATGCTTGGTGTACTGGTATGGGCATAATATTTGCAGCTTCCCTCAGCAGTGTATCTTGGCACAATAAAGACTTGAGCTGGGTGGGATATTGGTTTATATCTGCAAATCCACAGTTAGGAAAAAAAAAAATAAACCATATCTGTCCCAAAATCTAATGAAAACAATACATTTCAGTGTTCGCAGTGAAACAAACTCTGGAAACTCATTTCAGTTGACACGAGATGTTTTGTTTCCATTTTGATGGTAATACTGTGCTCTCTCAAACTAAAACATGAAGAGTTCTGTTGAAACGGCAGATAGAAATGTTCCTTTTTTAAAAAGGTCAAAGCAATTCTTCAGCTATATTAAAATGCTTTTTATCTCCATAAATTCCTTTTCAAAGCAAACTTATTTTGAAATGAATAAATTTCCACATAGCCTTTTTTCCTTGATGGAATATCTAATTGGAAAAATTTTAACTTTCTTTAGATACTGCCTGGAGAAATGCCCCAGTAGTAGCTCATAATTCTCAGGCCTCTGGATGAAAGCTGTTTTCAGCTGTCCCTGCATTCTCCTCAGGTTCGCACTCCTGTTTCTTTCAGTGATGAGAATGAAAACATTTTATTCTTTGGGTTCAGATTTTGATGCAGTAGCATGATGCGTTGCCAGCAGTTTCATCCAGTCTGGGCTGAGACCTACAAGGACCCCAGGTGGGGTGTTCTCTCCACAAAGCAGCCAAGCATCTGTGCCAGACAAGTACAACCACAGGCCATGTGGATAACCAAGAAATTTTCTGTACAGCAGCAAACACAGCCAGAAGTTGAGAAACAAGTTTGGCAGGGGTCTTATGGCATTTTGATGAAGTGCTGAAGACAAGCCAAGAATGACTGTTAGGCCTAGTGCCAAAGCGGGAAAAAGGCTTAAGCCCATGCACAAGAGAAAAGAGTGGAGTTAAATTGTAGATGGGTTGCCCATGAGAAGGTTTTGTAGTGAAATTCACCATCTGAGCTGAGGATGTGAGGTGCATTCTGCAGAGGCAGAAACTGAGGCATGAGAGCACCCAATTTGAAAAAGTACTGTGATTCTTGATATCGAAGTCTCATGGTGGAAGTACACAGCAGAAAATGCAGGGAAAAAAGAACAGGCAAAATGGAAGTGAGAGTAGATATACAAAGATTCTGGAAAAAACAAAATGACCTTTACACAGGATGTTTTCTAATAGGCCTGACATTAAGAGTTCAAGAAACTCCAGAAGAAACACAGTGATCTTACCATAATATTGCTAGGCTGGAATGCCAGGCCTGCAGGTTTCTTAGCCTCTTATTTCCGAGTGATTGATTCTAATTCTTTTGATCAGCTAGAGTATCTCTAGTAGATGATTCCATTTGCCATGGTATAATGGTAGAAGTAATAACTGTATCTATAGATATTTCTCATATGTAATTGAATTTGGAAATTATGGACATGGCTCTTTAGAACTTTAAATTGGTAGTTTTAAAATGTAGCTGCAGATGTAACCTTAAATGTCTGGTTTGAAATTGCTTCATTAGAAAACTGAAAGGAATACACAGAAATGGCAGATGAAATTAATGCATATGAACAATCACCCCCACACATACTGATTCCCTATTTTAATTTCACTTTTCCTATGTGCTGATTAGGTAGTTACTTTGTTTTGATCCTCTTTGAAAGCTCATTAAGAACAGTCATTAAGCTTCACGATACGCAGTGAAGTATAGCTGCTGCTGTTTCATGCAGGGTACAGTTCAATAACCTTTTCAGATGACAACAATTTGGTGGCAATCAGGAATAGTACCCCAGAGACTGAGTTACCAAAACATGATATAGACAAAAACAAACATAGGGATGTTTGGTGTCATGCTGATGTATTGTCTGGGCTGGCAAGACTATTGCATTTTAAGATGCTGAGAGTTAACTTTTGTCACAAAGGCATTGGAAACCAAATGAAAAGTACTGACACTTCAGTTGTACTTGTGCACATTGGTTAGTTTAATATTCTTCCCTTTCCTGCTGATTCTTTCCTGTTACTTGAGTTCCTTTATGCATTTATTCTTTTATCAACGTCTAAATTTTTTTTTAACGATGTTGTTTTCTGCCCCCTCCTTCTCTCTCCTGGGAGGAAATACTTCAGGCCCTTCTCTAATCTCTGCCCAAACTTCCTGAATTTCTAGTAAATTGTGCCACATCACTGTTGCCAGCCTCCTCAGATCCTTCCTGTAAGACTGGGAGTCTGTTGCATGGGACTGAAAATGTCTGCCTTGGGGTAAAAATGTCGCATTTCAATGTATGACCGCTCATAAAGCACTTGGAAAACAGCGGGAGGTGGAGTTCACAAGCCAGCTTCAGCTCTGCTGAGGGACAAAGCTCATTCAAAAGTCTTTTAGGGTGAATTTCCTTGTTCCTGTATGGAGGAAAAGCATGCTCATCCCTACGTGAGGAATGTAAAACTTTCAGTAAAATATTAGCTAAGAATTATAATCTGCAACTTTTCTCTCCCACAACTGACACTTTCCTGTTTGCCTAATCTCGTGTCCCAGTCCATTGCTATTACTTGCTTATGAGACATCTGCCTCTTTTCCCCATAATGCTCAGTTTGTCCTCCTTTGGGTAGCTTCTATCCTTTTTTGGCTCATTCTGCAACTAGGATGGTTCCTGTCTCTGCCGTCCTTTCCCCTTCCTGCTCACTCCCTCCCCAAAAGGTTCTCAACAGCTGTTTTCCTTCTGTATTGCAAGTTCAGTTCTCTGACTCAGGTATCAATAAAAAAACCTGCCATGGATGAATGGGAGCAAAGTTGAGAAGTCTCTCAAAATGATTGTTTCTTAAACGCTGCTTTTGCTTCATCGTACCTATCTCATCTGGAGGGTGTTTCAAGTCTTGGTAGGGTTTTGAAGGGTCCATGGAATTTTGGGCAATGCAGTGACCCGATGAAGAAGTCAGGAGGCAAAGTGTTGTGACGTGCTGTGTGTTGTAGCCTAGAGAGACTCGGGGAGCCTGTTCAGTGACTGTCCTTGGGCTGGGCAAGGAAGAAGGAAATCCCCTCCTCCGTCTTCAACCCTGTGTCGTCAGAACAGGGAACGGAGTGAAATGGAGCCTTAAATAGGGATGCTGCCGAGTTCTACTCAGCGTCACCTGGGCACGTGGTTTGTTGAGAGTCTTCTAGCTAAACTATGAGAAATCTGCCTTTCTCACAGTAACGAATAGAAGCCTAAAACATCTGTTAAATTTTTATCTCTGACTTAGCCTTGCCGATCAGCTATTCTGTTAACCGTGGTGGGTATATCTCACGGAATTGTTGCTGGGGCTAAGTTTTAGCTTTGGGCCAGCAGCGCCCAGTGCCTGAGGGTAAGTGGGTCACCCAAGGAAGAGGGAGCTGTGACAGAGCTGGGCTTGAGCAGCTTAGGAAGAGATGGTCACAGGAGATCTGTATCTGAAGAGAGGAAATGGTTGGCTTAACCTTAACCAGAAGTCCAGCCAGACTATTGGCATGATGCTACAGGCACAATTTTGAACATTAATCGACATTATCCAAGGGTACAGTCAATAAAAGTTTCCTGTATTGTTGTGAATTAATGAATTAGAAAAAATAATTATTTGGATTTCTTTGCAAGCATAATACTGATATTTAGTCACTGCTAACTAATTCCTTTTTCAATTTGGACTAATAGGCATTTAACTTTTTAAAAATTGAAATCAGCCCCAGTTATAATGAAACTAATTTCTCTTAATTGTTAAAAGAAATCTAAAATTTTAGGTAATCAGCCTGGCTTTTGAGTGGAATGAGAGATCATCAGAGTAACTTAAATTAGAAATGCAACTGGGAAAATGAAGGCTTTCCACCTTACAGGGAATTCCAGCATTCAACATGTTTATTATTTGGGAATATTCTGCTTCAGCTTCAGAACAATCCAAGTCTTTAATATTGGATCAATTCCATCTTAAACCTGATTTTTGTGGCTGTTTGAATTATTGTTTGGGTTTCCAGTTATGCGATTGCATCTTTTCATGACCTCTACCTTGAGATGGCCATTCCTTAGTGTCAGAGAGGATTATGTTGCAGCATGGAAGATACCATCCAACAGAGAAGCTTGATTCATCCCAGATAGGCTTATCTAGCAAAATGAAGTATAACCTCCGTAAACAATTCAGATGCCTGAATCTCATTGAAATGCCTGTTGTGGCAAAGGTCCATCTTCCCCATATCCCATCTCAATTTTGGTGGGAGAGTGGCTGAGAAGGATGTAGAAATAGAGCAAGCATAGAGAGTGCCTCCCCATAATGTTCTCCTAACTTCCAGTGTACTCCAGATTGTCCCTATGCTGCAACACGTGTGGGATTTCCAGAACTGGTGTGGTTTCCACATAGGTAGGAGTCATATAGGTCAATTATTTATGTGAAAAAACACTTGGTATAAGCTTTGTCTTATCCACCTCCTCCACTGCAAGCACATCTTCTGCAACCAATGAATGAGAAATTTGGTTTAAAATTGGATTCTTTTAAAGAGAAAAATTTTGCCTCTTGCTGCTTGTTCAGAATATGCTGTGCTAGTTCAAATGAACTAGAACTAAATACCTATTTTAAGCTCTTTTTCTTTTTCTCTTTTTCTCTTTTTCTTTTTCTTTTTCTTTTTCTTTTTCTTTTTCTTTTTCTTTTTCTTTTTCTTTTTCTTTTTCTTTTTCTTTTTCTTTTTCTTTTTCTTTTTNCCCCAGTTATAATGAAACTAATTTCTCTTAATTGTTAAAAGAAATCTAAAATTTTAGGTAATCAGCCTGGCTTTTGAGTGGAATGAGAGATCATCAGAGTAACTTAAATTAGAAATGCAACTGGGAAAATGAAGGCTTTCCACCTTACAGGGAATTCCAGCATTCAACATGTTTATTATTTGGGAATATTCTGCTTCAGCTTCAGAACAATCCAAGTCTTTAATATTGGATCAATTCCATCTTAAACCTGATTTTTGTGGCTGTTTGAATTATTGTTTGGGTTTCCAGTTATGCGATTGCATCTTTTCATGACCTCTACCTTGAGATGGCCATTCCTTAGTGTCAGAGAGGATTATGTTGCAGCATGGAAGATACCATCCAACAGAGAAGCTTGATTCATCCCAGATAGGCTTATCTAGCAAAATGAAGTATAACCTCCGTAAACAATTCAGATGCCTGAATCTCATTGAAATGCCTGTTGTGGCAAAGGTCCATCTTCCCCATATCCCATCTCAATTTTGGTGGGAGAGTGGCTGAGAAGGATGTAGAAATAGAGCAAGCATAGAGAGTGCCTCCCCATAATGTTCTCCTAACTTCCAGTGTACTCCAGATTGTCNTGCTAGGCTGGTTTGTCATAAATTGTTTGGAGGATTTATTTCCCTTTGGGACCATGACACTGCTGCCATGACAACAGTTATTCACAAAGCCAGATTCATCCCATGATATGTAAAATTATGGAAACTGTCTAGGATGTTGCTGAGTATTATATCTTTTTTTCTTTTGTTAGCAATTTAACATGGTGGGTGGATAATGATAATACAGTTTGGAAGCTTTCAGATGTCTATTTTGAGACTTTCTGTCCTATATGAAGACTTTCTCCCATGAAGGTCCAAAACTAATACAAAACGTGAGTTTTGCACATAATAAGCCCCCGGTAACATGCAGCAGCATTACCAGAGGTCCAGGTAATTCAGCCAGATTGGTTTACGTGCATGTTCTTCACAGCTGTTTTTCATGACTTGAGGTCGTCATCTTCTATATTTTGGGCAGAAAGGGAATGTTAGCACAGTTCGTTCACTCCTGTATCCTTGTTCTCAGACAATATGACAAATAGAGTCTATTTCCTAGGCATTACAAGGGGCTTTCAGCAGTAGAGAAGTTTGCTTTGAGCTCAGGAAGCATTAAAACAGTTCACATCCGAGTTTTCTTTTTGTAGGGGAAATATTACAAGTTTCAGTGCAAGCCTGATATCAGCTTGATAAGTAATGGTGGGTTTTTTTCAGCCCTTGCCGTTAGACATCTAACTTATCTATGCAGAACTTGCATGATTCCCTTGCATTTCATAAGTTCTCATTTTCTATTTGATAGGTTTGTTTTTTTTTTTTTTCAAAAAGGAGGAGTAAGAATCGGCATTGTTGGCACTTTTTATAAAGTCATTTTAAAACAAACAAAAAAACCCCTTACCATTTCCAAAGTCATTTGTGAGGATTAGTTGAACCTTCCAGTGACCTGTGCAGGGTGGACAAGTTGCAGAAACTGAATCACAGTTTTTGTACTCTCCAGTTTCTACATATTGTCTGCCACAGGGATATGAAGACTCTTTAAGCTTCTCCTTCCTCTGCTCTGCGTCAGGCTCTTTAGGCTTTGAGCAGGTAGCCATGTGTAGGTTTGGGAGTGGTTATTTAGCTGGTGGTAACACATGGTCCAAAACATCAGCTCCTCCTTACTGATCAGGGGAAAGACTGAGCTGAATGGGGTTTTTTTAAGCAAGGTGGTTTGGCCCCTGTGCTATCACTTAGACCACATCCAAATCAAACTAGCATTTGTGCTTTTTTGCTGCTCTGCTCAAAATCTCTCAATGGCACTTTGACAGGCTGCTGTTTGGACTGTGTGCTGCATGCCTGGGTTTTTAAACACACTCTGGTTTGTGGATCAGCCCCATAGTTATTGAATGTACAGTGGCCACTGACCTCTTCTCAGCAAGTAGAGGCTGTCACACCCCTTGCTGAAGTGGGACCTTCTGACTCGGTGGCAGTGAGCACTGTGCTATTCCTGAAAGATACCTCTATGAGGATAGGTGGCCCCGCTGAGGTTGTTCTGGTGCATGGTTTCCAAGAACAGAAGATTGTTAAACCAAATCGAGACTTTGCACTGAAGAATGGTGATTCATTAGACATTTTAGATTCATTTTAGATTGCGTAAAGCAGTAACGTGTGTGTCTGCCATTCCTTGTAGCTAGTTAGTTTGTATTTCTGCGTGCCCTTCAGCTTTTGAATCAGGTTCCTTTCAAATTTTCAGATCTCCTTTGGTGTGCTGAGCATCTCTAAATCACATAATTCATCTTTGACCTCCTCAGTCTCTGAATTTTCCTCTTTTTATCCTCTATTTTTCTGGGTCCCTTTTCCATTTCCTAAATACATAGACTTCAGCCCTTCCAGGAAAATTCTACTTCTCCCCTCCCTGTGCCCCTTCTTGTCCTTATAGACAAGGGAGAACAAATCATCAATTCCAGGTTTTCTGTTTTTCTGTGTTGGGACCATCCCAATGGTAGCCATTAGGACTGAGTCTCCCTTGTCTCCCTCTTGTAGAAATTTGAAGTCTCTGGTACTAGGTAGCAAAATTGTGTATATCACCCTATTGGCATTCAGTATTGCATTAACTTCCTTAAATCAACTAGATTTAATAAGTTTTTGTGAGATAAATTGCACAATCATGCTGGAGGTGGTATAGAAATCGAAAGTAGAAGACCCTGGCTTTCTTGTCTATGCCTAGACCATATGATTCTTCACATTTTTTCTTAAATGTTTTCTGTGTCCTTACTTCTGCTATCATGTATTGGATGCTTCCCTGTGTGGGATCATGCTGGCAGTAAATTAGCATGGCATCTTCCATAATGCAGGGATAGAATTGCTCTCAGTGAGAATTCCCGGACAGAAAGCTGTGGCTATGTAGTGTGGATGCCATTGAAAAACAGCTTCAAATCTGAATTGCAATTTTTTATTTTTTTAAATGTTAAAAACCTGCTTATGAATTTTGTCCCTCACCCATTTTCTTGGATAACCGTGCTCCTTTCTGTGTCTGACAGGCTGTCTTAAAACTGATTTTAATCTAACCTCTCTGTACCCTGGCTACGGATACCACAGCAATCCATCCTACCCCTCATCCTTTACAAAGCTGGTACAACACTGGCAGCAGCACAGGTTAGTGTTGAGACTTGCCTGATGGAAAGGACCAAGTTGGACTTACTGTTGAGAGTATAATTGAATAAAATAACCCCCCCCCAAAATATTGTGTGCACATATGACAGTGTGCCCTTGTTCCCTTGCTGTATCTTTCTTATCATTGTCCCCTTTTGTTTTCCATTGAAAGGGAAAAACAGGCTTATACTTAATTTGAATAAAAATTATTTTGTTACATTAGAACTTTGGAAAAGTTCCCATTTCTCAGCCAATCAGTGGTATAGCTTAATTCGTTGCTTGCTAAATTTCCATGACAGCTTGGGATGGGATATTTCTCTCTCAAATCCTTTGCGTTGCTTCTTGTGGCAAGTTCTAGCATAAGCCTACAATTTCTGCTGTGTGCACAAGCAGTTTTCTGACATTGTTGACCAGCTCAGTGAGCTGAGAAGTTGAGTTTAGGACTACAAGGGCAGTGGATATACAAGGCTTACAACCTATTGCTTTATTATAACACACACAGTAATATAACTCAGCCTTTACTTGTTTGCATCTTTGCTAGGGAACCTTACTCAAATTCATTGATTTGCATCGAGCAGTGAATGTTAGGCATTGCCACTACTTAACACATGAAATGTTGCCTTCTGTAAGCTCCATTGCTGTACTACTTAACTTTCAGCTGGGATTTTTTTTGCCTGCAGTATCGTCTATGTCTATCGTCTTCACATTACTAACATGATAAGGTAGAGACCTGTTTTGTTTTTATTAAGCTTTGTTAAAGAACGAACTATTGTCAGAATCATCATTGATGGAAGAGAAAGTGGATAAAAATCAGCCAGTAATAAAGGGATAAAAGAATTTGAAAAAAAAATAATCTAAATAACAAAAGTTAAATTAAAATCTGTATCTGGCTGCTTTCTTCTTTCCTCCTCTCTGAGTATAGCATTGTAATGATTTTGAGACAAGGAGGAGAGACTATTTTTAAAACTCAGGAAAAACATGGAGTATAAAAATTTCACCTACACGTAACTGCAGATGTATTTTTGCTGGATTATGTATCAGTCCTATGTGCAGCATGCAGCTGTTTAAATTGAAGATAAGATGCAACTCTACTGAGTTAAGATCTTTGCCCACTGAAGTAGTGGTTGGGGTGTATATGAAATCCCTGTGCTGAGTGCCTGGATATTGAATACCAACAGTTCGGTATGACCAGACGAGCTTTTGTAGAAATTATTCTTCAGCTTAGTGCAAATGTGGGAAGGGTAAAAGTTTATGATAATTTCTTTCCAAGGTAATATTCTCTTTGGTACAACTCTTTGTGATGTGAGGCCAGTAGGACAATTCAGAGTGCAACCTCATTAGAGAACTGAAACTTAAATAATTGGATTTATAAATTGAAAACATTGTTTTTCGAGACTGTTAAATTGGAAGGGTCAATGATCACTAGATTAATTTAGTTTAAAAGGAAAAAAGAAATCCTAGACTAGTGAAAATAGCACAGAAGTAAAGCTGTACTCACTTTCACTGATTCATGTGCAATGGCTCTGATATATATGCTTCAGAAAAAATACAGAATCCTCTTTCCTTTTGAATTAAGCTTGGTAAGGACTGTATTTTGTACCTCATCTCTGTTTTTTATTTTCATCCACTAGACCAATATGTATGCCCTATAGATCAAATCACAGGAGCTGTCTGAAATGGAACATGAAATATGCTGATACTTATATTAATGGATTTTTTAACTGTGTTTCATGAACCATCTTTAGTTGCTTTCTTCCATTGAGAAATTTTATCACCTAAGAGGTGATAAAGCAATAACTCATAGGCATTCATGTGTGTGTTATCACTGCTATAAAGTCCTTAGCATTGATAATGCTGTTTTGATTTCAAAATGCAAACTCTTTTTACCATGTAGAATAGCAGCTTCTTGCTGTATCATAGTTTTCATATTGCATGAAGTTGTGAAACACCTTTTTGTTTTCATGCAATTGCTTATTTTTTTCCTCTCAGTTTTCATGATTTTTGGGAAAGCCCCAAATTACCCACTTATTATGCTAACTTATTTAATGGATTTATGCTTTCTTATGCTGTATTTTTGTTGGTGACATTCCTCTCTGAATTCAGCACATTTGTACAAAAATATTATTTTTGAAAATGTGTGCTGCCTGTGTACTCTTTCTGTAAGTCAGACAGTTTAAGGGAGAATTAACGTAAATGTTGAATCAGAGCTGCGAAACTCCAATTCCAAGTACTTCTTCCCATTGCTTATTTCTGGATTTATTTATTTTTTTTTTAATCTACAAGATAAAGCTATTCTGATACTTCTCTAAAATTGGGCAGTCACTTAAATACAAATATTGCTGAATACTTTAGTTAGGAAGATAGATTTATCAAAGTCTAGATATTTTATTAAAATGTTTTAATTGGATGGATGATTTTAAATTGTACTACTTTCATTACACACTTCATAGCAATGGATTTCATTATCAGTTCACACTGAAAAGTAGGTGCACAAGGGATGCATTAACCATATCATATGTGTAGGGAAGGCATGTGTGTTTTCTTTAAGAGAAAATAAAAGCTTATAAACTGCCAGAGGAAATGAACTTAGTTAATTCCCCGAAGTCTGAGCTCAGATTTCATTAAATATTTGAGTTGCTAAGATGCTGGTGTATATTGGATCTTGAAAGAATAACATGGAAGATAGTCAGGGGAAAGTCCTTGTCCCAGACAGATTATCTTCAGCTGCTCAACTTGACAGAATCAGGCACAGCTTCAGAGCCATCAGAGTAAGGAGTTTAATAAATAAGTAAACTTTTCCACTAGAACAGCTTTTTCCTCTTGGTGTTGGGTGCCCAGCTGCCACCTCAGTGTTTCACTGAAGTTACTAAACAGCACCTGTCAGCACAGCACTCTGCTATGTGTGTCATGCTGAACCCTTTGTGAAATTGATATATAACAAGGAATTATTGCTCTCAAGATTACTAGATCAGCATGGAAGTTTTTTTCTGATGCTGAATTTATGCCATTTGTATAATTTCCCAATTCAACAGCTGAATATAGAAACCCTGAAGAAATTCTGTTTGGAGGTAATTTTTTGACTGCTCTCTTTTGTGTACATCCCGGTCTTGTTTTCATGAAACAACTTGTAACTGCTACCTATTCCTCTGGAAGAAATACTGTTTTGCTTTGGAACTTTAGAATGGCAAGAGGGCAAAACAGCAGGAACAAATGAAGTCCAGGCAACTCTATTTAAGAAGAGGAAAAACAGACTAAAAGTTGTTCAGGTTGCAGAAAAAACTTACGCTGAATACAAGGCATGTAGGGCAAGGACTCTCTCAGCTGGGGTGGTCACTTTCTTGTGTTTTCATGACTTCAGACTTGGTCTAAGCTTGGTGTGGTACCAGATGGCTCCTGCACTACTTGCCAGGCGATTGCTTTTCTTCTACTTCTCTGTCTTGGCCAATGCACTCCTCCTGGCATAGTCCTGAGGATCAATGGTCCATGAGCATCTAGGACATGCAAAAATTCTGTATTAGGTGCTTCTTGGTCACTAAAGATTACATTAAATGCTGCTGTTCCAGTGTGAATGGCTGTGAGGGATCAAGGGTTTAAATAAAAAAAACATGAGATATACACATATGGATATACACACGGCGGGCATAGTACAGGCAATTTGAAACTATTCCTAGAGGTATCTGTAGTGTGTATTCCTTCTCCTTGGGCATGCATTGTTTGAGCTTCTTTTTTGTCATTCTGCTGCTTGATGAAGAAGTGTTACTTGTGCTATTAAATTTGGTAGTTTAATTTCATGGTTTACCAAGGACTGAGCAGAAAAAACAACATAGTTCCATTTAAGGTATGTTGTTCATTGCTGGATGAATGTAATGAAGTGGAAGCTGATCCAATTAGTGATAGTAAAGTTATATTTTGAAACAGCCCCTGTTTAGCCTCTCAGTTGGTGTAGAATTTATTTATGATACATGTGGAAAAACTTCAGCTTTAAACTTGAAACATTATAGGAGGTTTCATCTCATTATACTGTCAGCTTCTGAGGGAGGAAAAGTCTTGCTTATATGTCCTCCAGTTTTAGTGGTGCAAGCATATGGATCACTGCTCCTTATCCATGTTTCTTTTTGAGCTCACTGCAAAAAAATGGATTGGACCAACTGATTCTGAAAGGTGCTTTTGTGGAATCTATTAAGAACTCCAGGGACAAAAATAATCCATATTACTTTTTTCCTGCTGTTTCCTTTTTATATTACTTTTTACTCATTTGTTCTTTCCCTCTTCTCTCCTGTGTCAGTGGTGCTACCTGTTAACCACAAAAGTCTTGGTCACCCCAAAGCTACAGCGAGTGCTGTATTCTCCATTTGAGGATGGCCCAAAGCAGGTGCTTACAGAAGAGTAGAAGAAGGCATGTATAGAACAATGCTTTCTCTGACACAGCCTCACAGCTTCTGGCATAGTGATATGCATTGCAAATTAAACTAGTGGTTTGAATTCCAAATATCTGCTTTGTTTTGGATTAATTCCAGAAATGCCCAAACAAGGAAAATAACAAATGAGTAGATTTTTACAATTCTAAATATGAAAACAGTCTCCACCTCTTGATAAGTAAAGCATTGTTGCTTTGCAGGCACTACGAGGAAGTCCTTTAATTGTTGTGAATATCATTTCACTTAATAGTGTGTTTCAATACAGTATTATCCGCAAGAGAACACAGGCTTTTCCAATCAAAAATGAACAACAAATATCAATATTTTTTTTTTTAATAGTAAAATGTCAGTTATGTTAGTGCTTCATGGGTTGCAGAATAACTTCCCAGGTGCTTCATGTGATTACAGAATGCAATATGAACAATGAGGTCTTTATTTCTGCTGGATGAAAATAAAATTATTTGTTATACTATACCTATTAAAATATGGAATTTCATGCTGCTTATTATCTAGTATCTGAATTCATGCTACTTTTCCAGCACTTGTATTTAGAATACAATTAAACATGTACAGTTTTGAGCTTTATTATAAATATTTCTTCACAAGACTTGCAAGAAAATAACTAAAATAGACTCTGGATTAACAGCTTGATGAAATAATCTGTGTTCCAAACAGGTATGATAACAGCAATTGCTGAGGCACGCTGTCATAGCAGTACGCCTGTGGCATCTCGTCAATGGAACACAGTGTAATCGTTTTACATGTGTCCTAAAATAGTTCTTATAATGTCATCTTTGTGGGCATATTTAATTGAAAATCAACAAAATTCCTGCTAAGGCAGGAGTCCTTGTAATGAATACTCACAGGTCTGGTTTTTTCCTTATGAATTTATTAGTAGCTGGCTTAAAAATTGGTCTGAAAATCCGTGTGTAGTGTATAACTCTGCATGTTCTCATTATTCATATAGCTTTCTATATCTTTGTAACTGGTTTGTCTAGGCAAGTAGCGTGGAGCATCTAAGTTTCGTGATAAGCATGCCTGCCCTTTGTGTAAACCTGGTATTTAAACTGGGGATTTTGCTGATCAACTTTAACAGAGAATTCAAATGGCTAACCTCATAAGGAAGTATAAGCTTCAGTGTCTGATTTCTAAGCTGTCTTTTTTTTACGTCGCTTTTAAGTCTGTCTGTCTCTCTGTTTCCTCCCACTCTAGTATTTGGCAATTAAACAGATTTTAAAGGGGTTTGTAATTTTGATTGGAGTTGAGTCCTGTGTCTTCACTGCTCTTGAATGAAAACCAGTTGGTCTGTGTGAATTCTAGCTAATTTGTGTCAAGTATAAAACCAGAGAACAAGGAACTGGGTTAGGTGTTCTACACATTTCTCAGAGGCCACCAAACAGCTTTTATTTGATAGTGTAAAGGATGTGAAAAACTATGCAGAATTAGACCCCATAGCCAAGTGATATAGAACAAAATTGTCTTATTATGTGACCAATCATTTATCCATCTAGTTCTGCACTAAAAGCAAACAACTCCTCACTCCTCCCTAAAACAGAATGACAATATAGTTGCACAAAGAAGAAAGAGATGGGACTGCCACTAGTATATTTATACATACTAACATTTAATATTGATTTGGTTTTAGCTGTCTTGCTATCACTTTATACGTCCAAGCTGTCTTAGTATATATGACATTTATGTACTTTAACTAAATTATTATTTAAAGGAAATACTTTTGAAGGAGGGCTAAGCTAAATGAAAATCATGGCTTGTTTTCCGAGACTTCTTGTTTAATTTCTGCTGCATGTGAATATGGTAACCTTCCTCGGGCAGCTGGTAGCTAATGTCATGGTATACATGAGGGAGAACAGCCCTGAATTTTAATGAATGCCTCAGCATCAGAGGTTTAAGTCTACTGATGTTCCTTTTCTTTATCCAACCTGACATTTGTCACACAAAAAAAGTAAGCTGTAGGGCATAGTTTTCCTGGGGGAGAGGATGTGGAATAAGAAACTTGCACGTGGCCGTGGTTTGTGATGATGGTTTTCTGCCACAGACGCAAGCTCTGTCCCAGTTTGCTGCTGGCTGGCGTGAGGGTTTCTCTGTGGCAGCAGGTGTGGCTCAGTAATTGCTGAAACCTACAGGAAATCTCCCAAATGAGTCACAAGCCAATTTGCGTGAGAACCATTAAAACAGAGTAAGATAAATTTTAAGCTTCTGTTTCTAAGCTGAAGTAAGTGCTCCAGAAGTATTATTTCTGTACTTTAAAAGCAATACTCAGTGAGTGGCATTAAATCCCTTTCTTCTCCACAGGAGAACTTCAGTGGTGGCAATAACGGCTGTTGTTTCCTCACTCTATTTTATCATTGTATCTTTGCCTTGCTGTTGAGAGGCTGCTTAAATGGAGCTACTTATCATTCACACTGAGTCCACATTTGTGTGATGTTGTGGACGAGCTTGGATTGGGCATGGTTTTGTGCTGTTAATACTTGCCCAAGGAAGTGCTATCAAGACCGTATTTATTTTTTCATAGTTTTTGATAGTGGAGGATCAAGAAGTCCTCCAAATAGTTTCTACTGCCTGAGGATTTATCTTTCCCCCTGCCCCCACCTGTAGAGAAGGCAAAAGTGTGCTCAGCAATAGGGGGGAATACACGACTCTTGGGGCATCTCATCATGTATTTTCAACGTTGAATGTGTTTGCCTGAGTGCTCTAACAAAATGATGAGAAGGAAATCCTGGTAGTCTATACTTCCACTGAAAAGAATGAAGGATACTACTTGAACAACACAGTCAAAATTCATGCAGTAGGGCCGTCAGCCGACCACTTTATGTCATGTTGTGTGCTCCTTTAACAATCAACCTGTAACAGCTGCAAGCAATTAGACATTACAGAGTGTTGAAATAGCAGCTCTTGTAATGCTATTGAATGGAGCATAAAGGTCCCAAGGTAAGAACAACTGTAGGTAAGGTAGCAAAGTGTTGGTGGGAGATAGCATTGCTTTGTGTTTGATGAAATGAGAGTTATTCAGCTGTCTGTGGTTATAGTCACTCCAGTAAGGTGGGAAGAAAGTGAGGGTATTTCCCATTTCATTAAGAGATCTCTACGGTAGCCAAGTTAGCCTTGCCAACATGAGATAACAGAAACCAGTGAATGCCCCTTTTATTCCTAAAAAAAATTATAGCTTATATGAAAATTTCTTCTTTATCTCTATTTCAGAGCTTACATGTGTTATCAGTGACTTTCTGCTGTAATATAAAATAACTCAGTTAAATGAAGCTGTTTCAGCACATCCAGGATTTGTCTGGCGCAGGTCTTCACTATGTTTAATGTCATTGAGATGACTTCCAGCTCTTGTTTAATACCTATGCCCCTATCTCTTCTTGCATCCTTTTTTCCTGTATTCTCATTAATTTTTTTCATGCTTCAAATGCAGGCTTGCTAGCTTGTTGATTTTAGGCCTTATTTGCTTACTCAGTGTTTGATGCCTGAAGCACTGTAGTGTTTCTGTATCCATTAGATCAAGAGTATTAAATATTGCCTATGAATACTGATTGGAAATATGCAGCGTCAAGTGCTGTCTTGACTTTTACAAAATCTGCGCTACTGTTTCTGAATATTCACTGTGATCAGTATACCAGTCTCTTGCTGTTTTATTCAGCTTTTTGCCCTTGATTAACATGTATGTTTTGTCACATTTAAAGGAAGTGTTCTGTGTTGATATCATGACCAGGGCTGTTTATTTCCAAAGCACATGAGAAAATGCATTGTTGAGGAATTTACAAAATTAAAAAGTGACATGAGACTTTTTGGTAACTTAACTGCAATGTAGCCTCATTTTGGCTACAATTATTTTAAAATGTTAATAAATAAGGATATAAAACTTGTATAGGGTGTATTTCTTAAAAAACAAAAACACAACCAAAACAACATGGCAGGTCAATAGGATGAGTCAAAGTGACTTTTTGTTAACTATAGTATATATCTGGAAACAGCTTGCCCCATCAGACTGTTAGTATGTCATTACATTTTCTTTATTCAGTCTCTGTGGTGAAATTCTTACGTTTGTATTGGAAGACGTCTCAAAAATCTTGATGGTCTTTAAAACAATTAACTACTTGGTGAAAAAGACTAAAGAACCCCAAAGGATTTATGGCTTATTGTTGAAAATTCCAAAAGTCATGGCTGGATATTGTTGTGCTTTCTGGAAACTGCAGTATTTACTTCTGCCAGAAGAAAAGTTAGCTAGTTTTAAAGGTAACGGCATGGGAGAAGCAGGGCAACTCAGCGAGGGAAAATAGCATGTTAGTTTGCAGGCAGCTAATATTCAAAGAAGTGACATGGTGTGCAGAATAAACACTAATTTAGGAGGGGAGTAGAAGTGTATTCCAGCATATAGACTTTAGGAAGTCATTGGTAACATTTTAGCTTTCTTGTGTGATGGTTTAAGTAAGTCAATGTGAAGTATTTGACTTCTTGGAAAAGCCAGTGAAGAAGAGAACAGCAGCAATTCAGACTCATTTCTCCTCAATATGAGGAAGTCGTCTTTCAGCAAATTTTTGCTGAGAAAGTGGAGAAAGCACTAAGCTGTCTGAAATCAGAAAAGGCTGCAACTTGGAAAAGAAATGCTATTGATCCAGAAAATGCAGCTACAGTTATAGCTAACTATTAAAGAGCATTCCTTCTTGTTATCTGTTGTCCTACACCATTTCCAAGTTATTTTCACACTGACTGGCTGGTTGCAGAGTGAACTCTTTTACCAGCGTCTGGCTGCGGATGAGGCACCTTTGTTAGAAAACAGCTTGCAGAAGAATGACAAGTTTTGGAATTGACAGTAAAATAAAATTTGTTTGCCATGTCTGCCTCCTGAACAAGATGGCAAGGAGAATATTTTTATGGATTCTGGTATCACAGTGATTGAGACAAAACAGTATTTTGAAACAAACTATTAAAAAAAAGGCAAAATTAGTTGAGAATTAAAAGGAACCACACAAGGTGCATTTTTAAAGCCACGGTGCTTTAATTCTTGTCACATATTTATGAGCAACCTGTCCTTATAATTTTAAAGCCATTCAGGCGTAGAGATGAGTAATGGATTTCTAAAAGATTGAAGATGACAAACTATCACTTGTTGAAAAACTGGATACTTGTAACCTTTGATAATTTTTAATGGTGACAACTTAGCATCTTACACAGAAAATAATTGGAAAATAATTTGCAGTCAAGTGCCCACCATCTGAATTTCTCCTCTTTGGTGAAATGAATGTTACCTTTTCTTAAATTATTCCATTGAGGAGAGTCTTAATTGGATTAAAGTACATTCATGTTCCTCTGCCCTACCAAACCAGACAGCAAGTTATTTGTGATTTCTCTTCCTGCTCGGGAAGAAGACTTGCTTCTTCTTGGCTTTCTTCTCTGGCAGGTTTGGGCTGAAATATGTCTCTTAATGACTGCAATATGCTAAGCTTTTCACAACTTGAGTTGTTATAATAACCATTAAAATAAGGAGAAATTAGCTGTTTCATGAGCAAGCATCTATTTCCAACCAAGAAGTGCTGGAAGGTGAAGGAAAATCTTTAAAAATGCCACAGATTTATTAACTGTCCACCTGATAAGCTTTCCTGGTATCTCTGAATAGTAAGAATTGGCCAGATAAAGATAGAAGCTTTTCAGTTAAAACTTTAAAATGGCTTGTTCTTAGAAGACATTTCAGTAGCTTCTTTTTACATTCTTTTTCTGGGTATGGAGAAATGCAAACATTAATCTTGACTTTCTGAAAACAAAAATTTGTTGTTTTCTACTCATTCTTCTTCCTCTTGCTTATTGATCCCTTCGTTTTTTCCATGCTAAGAAGAAAAAACAACAACAACAAGACCCCCAACAAAACCACCACAACAAAAACATAACTGAAGAAAGAGAGAGAAGTAGGAGGAACAGCAGTAGAGAATCCAATCTCCTGGATCATTTCAGTCTCTTCAAGGTTGGAAAAGACCCATAGCTGGTGTAATGCGGCAACCCAAGCTGAGTAGCCTCAGAGCCCTGGTAGTGAAGAGTTGGTAGGGGCTGCGTTCTTTCTTGCTTTCATTCCAGACTTCGTCCTTTGAGAACTCCTGGACTCTTTGTTCTTCTCTGTTTTATTAGTAAACGCCTACTGTGATAAAATTTTAAGGGTATGGGAGAGCTCAAATTTTGGGGGGGGTAGGGGGGAATTCTGAGTATACCTAATGTTGTATGCATCTAGGAAGTGCATGTGATTGAAATACACTCACTTTCTCACTTGGTCTTTCTGATAATCAGCTAGCAGATTTTAGTGAATGTCAGATTAATTCATTGTTGCATAGGGATATTTCTCTGGTTTTGCCTGGCTGGCTTGGTTATTATTCTCTAGATAGAGACTTAGTCAAGTCAAGAATAGAAATACATCAGACCCTATATTTTCTATTTAAAACATCGTGTTTGACCAGTGGTTAGTATGACTCCTTGCTAATGTTGGGTTTTGGGCGTGGATTTTTATTAACTTAATTCCATTTTATCTCATTTTATTTTTAAGCCTCCAATTTCTTTTTCTCCTGTTATATGAAGGTGAAGTAACCTGCATTGTTCATTGCAGTATTCATATCTGTATGCATATTTGCTTAAAGACCGTACATCTCTATATAAGTCCACTTAAAAGCCTAATAAACACCTTTTTTGCAAGTGAACTGATCTGTTAAGGGAAAAAGAAATGTACTCTAAGGAATGGGAATATATAACCAAAATAAAGAGATGACAGAATTGTGTCTGCTTGGAATGAGGACTGTTTTGTTTGGAATTTGTTTATAAAGACCAATGATTCCTTCCTCCTTAGTCCCAAAATAAGTATGCATTTAGGATTATCCTCTTATATGGGATTTAATACCAACTCTTAATACATTTCTTGAAGAAAAACTGTAAAAACTTGCAGAAAAGCTCAGCTGCCTCTTACAGCAGTTATCCCTGGCACTTAACCTAAGGTGAGGAAGAAGGTATGCTCTGGGTGAAATGATATACAGAGGCAGAACAGACTATGGCTCTATTATTGATGATTTTCTGTGGTGTAGTAAGCCAGGAACTACTAAGAAAATTAAAGCTCCCTGTGTGACCCCATGTACTGTCAAAGCCAAGCTTCTAATGAGTTCCCTTGTATTCAGGCTGAGAGGTCTGTAGAAGGCTACAAACGCCCTCCCTTGGATCCAGCTATGCCAGCTGAAGGCAGCCCTGCTGTGTTGCTCATCATCTTGTCTCCAGTCCACTACAAGTCCACTACAGTCCAGACCTACAAGTCCACTGCTGAAAGAAAAAGTTGTAAAACTGCTTCTTATATTGCTTCAGAAAAAGTCAGCTGGACAAGATTAAATACCTGATGGAGGTGGTTTGAGTTATCTTAATTGGCCTGAATTGTGTGAGTGCCTCATAACCCATCCCTTTCACTGGCAAAGTCAGTTTTACCATGGATAGTAAAAAAACGTCTGAGGGACAGGTCACACTTTCAGTTAGCACTGGTATTTGCTAAGCTGGTGGTTGATTCACTAGGAAACACTAAATGCTTCTTTAGGTTTATAGCATTTTTGACCTGTGCTGTGTTCACATCTGGAGAGTGTAGTGCATAATTTATGCTTACATGTGCCATTTTTGGAGTCTGCTTCAAAGTCCCTTTTAAATTGGACAAAAAAGACCAAAAAAACCTGCAAGCTGAGACAACAGGCAATAATAGCAAGCAGTCCTTAACTGCTACCACGTTGCCTTGCACAATTTCATTTTCTCACTTATCGATTCTCCACCCAATTCTGTTTCTTTTCTGTTGTTACTATGGTATTGATTGTGTGCTGACTCTTCAACCATGTAACTGGGATATTCACACTTTCAAACTGCTTTTGAACCCAGCCATGCTCATGTCTCTGAAACACGAGCCACGTCAATTTCACGCAACTCTTACTGTGTTAGGTTTTTGGCACATCAACCTTATTTAGGAGAGCGGCCCATTGCTTCTGATGGCTGGTGCTGTTCAGCAGTGTCTTTCAAACTCAGCCAAGCAACTTGTATAGAGTTGTCCATGACTGTTTCATCTTGCCCTCAGAGATGTGATGGAGACTTGGGGAATGAAGGAAGGGCAAGGGGAAAGCTGTTTGAAAAGGCTATTAATACATAAAATGTAGTCCTCAATGTAGTGTCTTTCACTGGACAGTTTAGAGTATATGTTTTGTTTGTAAATGCTCTGCCTCATTAACAAGCATTTTCTGGGACAGTTAATACTAGCAACTGCAATAATTTTTACAAAGTTTTCAATATGTATTTGCAAGAAACAAGGGTGCAATGCTGCTTAAATTGCTAGTTAACCCACATTTCATTCTTTCTGAAGTGACGAGGAAAAAAGATGCCACTTGAGGGGACCCATTTCTGACAATCACTGCTGGCAGTGAGTTGTTCTCTTAACAACAGACGGAGCTGCCTTTATGCAATCCCATGTATCTATAGGCAAATAAAGGAGTAACCAGAACTCTGTCCCAACTTGTCTGATGCACTTGGTAGCCCTTTGGAAATGCTCTATCATGTGTAACAGCCATTTCCTTGGCACAGGAGTGGTGATACTTTCAAAAAATGTTTTCCTTTGGAATTGTTTTAAGAAGCACCACTAGAACTTGGGGGAAAAAAAAAAANGGGGAAAAAAAAAAAAAAAAAAAAAAGAAAAATGAAAGCTGGCTAAGAGCTTGTTTTACAGGGGAGAGGCAGATGAAACCACTTTTCTTCTCCACCTTCATCTCCTTTAAGAAAAAGGAATTTAGAAAGCCCTGGCTTGCAGTCTCTGTGCTTTTAGTGCAGAATGGGGTTGGAAGCAAACACAGCTTTTCCACAGGGCAGAGAGGAATGGCCTCGTGATCCGAAATTGGCGGCTGAAGTGACAAACCGTTATAATAGCGCTGCATCTGTTATCTCCTGTCATGAGGAGTGTGGCGGGTTGACTCTGGCTGGGTCTATTCCACCAAGTGTGCCTACCACTGCCCTCCTCAGCTGGACAGGGGAGAGAAAATAGAATTAAAGGCTCCTGGGTCGAGATAAGGGCAGGGAGAGATCACTCATCAGTTACTGTCATGGGCAAAACAGGCTTAACTCAGGAAAATTAATTTAATTTATTGCCAATCAAATCAGAGTAATGAGAAATAAAACCAGATCTTACACCAC
>VXBL01005558.1:0-27618 GCA_013400195.1 Aramus guarauna
TGTGCCGCCTTTGGCCCTTGCTGTGTTTTCCCACTAATCTGGGTGCTCAGTTTGGATGGAAATCAGTGGGCTGGAGCAAATCTCTCCATGTCTGTATTTAATTCACACACAATTGTCACAACTGCTCTAGTCCTCATGGGCTTTTAAGTCTTTGAGAAGTGCTCATCTTTCCCCAGATCTTCTCCTTCTCTGGGCATCAGTCGCAGAGATTTGCTGTAACAAACTCTGGTGCCCTTTATAGCAGCTTGCTGCTTCTTTGTTCCCCTGGCTTTTGACCTGCCAGTCCCAGCCCCCGTATTTCTATTTACTCCCAAGTCATGCCGATTTTTATCAAAGGGGGACCTTCCCACTCCCTATTCTGACTGATAGTTGGGCAAAACTAAAAATCTACAATTAACATTATTTTTCTTTCAGCTTTTGTTTTAAAAACTTGAAATATTTTTGACTGGAAACAAGAAAAGAAGAAGAGAAGATTTGATTATCATCTAAACAGACAATATTGAAAAACGTCATTCAAACAGAAAAGTAGGTGATGCAAGAAAAATTCATACAGACATTCGCAAAAAGGTCTGAGCTGGCTTTTTCTATCCTCCAGGCCATTAAGATATAACCAAGCTCCAAGCTGTTAAAAACATCATCAGAGGACAGTACTCAAACTGGTAAACCCAGACTCCCAATAGGATCAATGGACAGCCCCCAGTCCATTATTTCATTAACACAAATACAGGGTCAGTATCTGATTGTGGTCCAGTCAGCTATGATCACAGGAAGCTTAAAGTTCATGCTCTTCTGAAAGAAATCTTGTAAAAATTGTGTGATACAGAGAGAAAAAAAAACCCATACTGATTTACATAGAAATTGTACAGGGAAAAAAAATGTTGCATTAGGAATTTTTTTGCTGGTCTCACTGTCTTTAAACCTCACTTCTTAACCCTCAGTTGCAAAAGAATTAATGAATAAAGTAGGAATCAGAAAAGCTATTCCTTGTCAGCGTAGGATTAAACTACAGCAAGGAGGAAGAAATGTTTGTCTCTATCTAGGACAGTTACAGAAGAACAAACAGGCAGAGTTTACATTCTTGCCTTTGAGCAAAGTCTTTGCCTGGGGGGATAGTCTTTGTTTTGGATGAAATGAGCACAACCCAAGCTGTAAAAGACAAACTAAGCCAGGAGGAAATTTCAAGCAGATTCTCCAGATGAGTGAGACTGTAACAAATCCAGAGCCACTAAGGACTTCTTAGTTGTTGTTATTCCACACTTTCTAGCATTTTCACAGTGATGCATGCAATGCTCTGTCTGGCAGAGTTCATATTTTCTTCTCCCTTGCTCTTTTCCTGTGTAGCTTTTAAAAAGAAATAAATAACCTGAGAGTTTTTCTACGCTTGCTATTTGAGAGGTGGTAATTGCACGTGACTAAATTTTAATGTTTGTGTTCAAGATTTCATTTTTGTACAATGCAAGGAAGTCTTCCATCTCACAAAACAGCTTTGCCTCTCCAATTTATTAGGAGAAAGAACTAGTGTGCTCACACACAGACAGACATATTTGTATAGGCAGATGGATGCCTTGAACGGTTCATGTTAATATCTGCACTTGCTCCGCTATACACCCTGCATCATGTAAGAATCTGTTCCAGTGAAAAGTGAATAAAAAATTGCAACATTAGAACCAGAAATGAGATCCTCGATATTGTGTCTTTCTCTTCATAGTACAAGCTAGCTTCTTGTGTAGCTTCTACTGCTTCAATGCTGAGGCAAGTCTCATGCTGCACAGGCAGTCCAAATAGATCCTGTGGTTAGAAATGCTTCCTGTGACACATTTTATTCTGAGAATCTTTGATATCATCACCATAGAAATGTCTGCATAGCTATATTACTTACCTACTAGAAGAAAATGATGTATCATATTCTTGAAAATATGTACGAGGGCTATTGAAGACCAAGTTTTTCAATTCCTATAGTTCTGACATATATTTTTAGAGCTGTAGCTTAGGTACCTTCCAGCTTTACATGGTGCCTTCTTCTGATACGATTTTAGGAGTCTAAATACTCCTCTGTGGCGTGGGAGAGCCTCACCAGCCAGTCTGAAGCAATGAAAATCTCTAGGCAGGAAGGTGTGTAGAGTTTTTTGCTGAAATTCCAAACTCCTATTACAGTTTTACCTGTATTGAGAGAAGCATTATCTATATATTATGTAGGAGAAATGGAAATAATTAATTTCTTTGCCTTTTAGCCCTTAAATCAATTGTATCCAGAGTATGGAACAGGTAGAGATTATCAGATCTTGAACAGGTTTCATTTCAACTAAATTAAGAGGAGATAAATAATTTTTAGCATCTGATAACAAATTATTTGATAATTCTACATTTAAAAGGAATCATAATAGAATATAAATAATGTCCCTGTGAATAGCAGATGGTTTTGCCATGATGGATGTCATTAAAATAAATTACAGGAACACTTCAGCAAACAAATACACATTAATTAAATCTTTATTACAATATGTGTCTGTAGAACAACATATTACACATGTCTGATGTGTTAAAAAGTGTTTTTCCTCTCAATTAATACTGTATTAAATACTAATCTTTTTTTTCTCTTTTTTTTTCTTTTTTTTTCTTTTTTTTTCCTGAGTGTAGCTAACTTAGAAAAATAATCTCCTGAATGTAGATCATTTCTTCATTAGCCTCTGGAGAAAATTATTCTCTCTCTGGGGATGGGTAATCTATATTCCTTCCGTTCTTCCGTAACTAGATTGTGTTTGCAAATACAATTGCATTAATAAGACTCCCACTTTCTCAGAGTCTTAGATAAGTTTAAATATAGCATTTTGGTAGCGCTCTTATGATGAATGTATCTATTGCTACGGGCACTCCAAGACCAATTTTTTCAGAGCTAACTACATATAGTTATTCAGGAAAAATGTGCTCGCTATGTCCTGGGAGAGTTTAATGCATAATGACTGCCATCCTCTTTCCAATTAGGTAAATACCTGTGCAAAGCAAGTTAGAACTGCAGCTAGCCATTTCTGTAAGCAAAGTTTTCCTGTGCTTACACAATAATAATTGCATGTGTAACCCAAGAGGCATTGTTACACTTATGTTGCACGTGCAACTGTACGAGTCTTCATAATAATATATGGAATAAAACCCTATTGTCCTGCCTAAGCATGGATCACTGCATTGCTGCTTCTTCCACTTGTAGATCATGGAGGCTTTTGTCCCAAAGGATCACATGATATATCAAATGATTGACAATAGCAGTTAAATATCATAGGCAGTGGAAGTGAATCTGTAAAAAGAGTTTGTTGAGGTAGCAACAGTGTCCCAGGGAACCAGAAAGAACAAAATTTTAAAAGTGGGGAAAAAAAGTCTTAGAGCCATAGATTTTTGCTATGAGCTTATGGCCTGTGTATTAAAGAGTTCAATTTTCTTTTTCCTTTGTAGGGTGGAAAGGGACTACAAGGTGACCAAAGCAGAGCAAGGGGAAACAGAATATATAAAATTGCATGTCACCAATTTAGGGAGCAACATCAATAGGATCAGTTTGCATTTCTTTCTGTGTGACATTTGTCAAAGGAAAGAAAAGGAAGTCAAGACAAACTGAGAACTTTATTGGCTCATTTCTCCTACAGTAGCTGCCTTTGTACCAGTTCATAGGCTGAGCTCATAAGCAAACACATGTAACCTCTGCATTTTGTGACAAAGCACTGCATCCTAAATCTGGGAAGACTCTTGATTTACCCAGGTTCTTCTTTAAACTTGAATGAGAGGGGCAGATTTATAGGCTCAGCATACAAAACTGCAACTTCATTCAAGAACTTGCTGTCATCGAGATCTCAATATGCTGCACTGTTAAGCATCTTCAGCACAAAACTTTGATCTTCCCATTCTCCTTGTCATTTCTAGCAAAATATGTCTAACTGGCTAGGTAGGGAGCCAGGAACACATTCCTTTACTCCCAGAATCCTAATGAAGTTTTAGAAACAGGGAATATGCACTTTCTTTGTAACTACTACAAAATGGTCGTGCAGCTGGCTGTAATGATCTTGAGGATTTTAGTGGAAAAAAATAAGTAGCAACTGTTGCTGGATTTTATATATTCAGTATTTGCACTAGAAATGCAGAAGATGGTGTAGGAAAAGCACTTCAGGCATTAGAAAGAAAGAGGTAATTAAAAGATTTAAAAGGACAAGATTAAAATTCAAAATGATCTTGAGAAATTAACATGGGTCTGAGATTGATAGACTGAGTCTCTTAAAGCAAAATGAAAAGCCATTCTTCTATAGAAAATGCAATCCAACACGGAACTTCGCCATTGAAGAAAACTGGAAAAGCAGTGCAACAGGAGGGAAAGAGCAGGCATATGATGGAGCATGAATATTAGTGTCACTTATATTTGTGAGAAAATATAGAAAATGTTTGTGGCGTTAGTCAAACATCACATGTGGAACACACATACCTGGCAGTGTGAAACTGAATGGGAGATGTGGTTTCTTTATGAAATCGGAATTATAGAGGTGCAGATTTTCCCTGTTTGTCCCATGTATTTCCACCAATGTCAAAAGGATGAAGGAGTTCATGGCTTTTGAGACATCAAACTGTCTTTTTTCCCTTCTTAAAATCCTTTCCCCAGCCCATGAAAAATCTTTTTCCAGTTATTTTTTCCCTTTTTATAATTTTTTCACAACCCAAGTAATAGAAAGCTGAAAGAATCTACCTCAGAAGATGTGCATATCCTACTGTATGATTTGTTCTTCACCACCAAAATGTCCCCAAGTACTCTGATAAGGCTTCTGACTGATTTATGCTTTCTCTAATCTACAGCATCTGAGAGCTTTTATCCAGCATTTAAGCAATATAAGTAGAGATCAGGTGGAGAGTGTGGGTATACCCATATTCTTGATCACATGATCAAGTAGGTACAACAATGCATGTGTCAATCCACAGTAGCAGAAGAAGGGCTGGTCTATGGCCTCTTGCAAGGGCTCAACCTACATATATCTATGGATCTGGATGTACTCCAAGGTGTTGAGAGCAAGGGCTGACATGACTGTTGCAAGGTCATGGCCTATAATCTTTGAAAAGTCATGGAGATCAGAGTATATCCCTCATGACTGGAAGAGGGCAAAAGTCATAACCAACAAGAAGGACCCAAAAGAGCACACAGGAAACTACAGACCCATTAGTCTTACTTCAGTCCCTGGGAAAGTAATGGTATGGAGTCCTCCTAGAAATAGTTATAAATGAAGTTGGTGATTGGGAAATACCAACACAGATTTACCAAAGGCAAATCATGCCATAGTAACCTGATCATCTTCTACAACAGAAGAACATCGTATATTGACTTGGGGAGAGCATTGGATGTTGTTTACCTGCATTTCAGCAAAGCATTTTCCACAGTTTTCTCCTGGACAAAGTGGCAAGATACAGACTGGATGGGTGGTCTGTGAGATGGGTAGGAAATTGTCTAACAGGTCACACTCAGGGTGGTGATCAATGGGTTTTACTCAGGCTGGCAGCATGTCACGAGTGGGATCTCTCAGGGATCAATACTGAGCATCAACATCTGCATACTGATCTGGATGATGGGATGGAAAACACCCTTGTCAAGTCTGCTGATGACACTAAACTGGGCAGTGAGGTGGACATGTCAGAAGGGAGAGCCACCTTATAGAAGAACCTGGACAGGCTGGAAGAGTGGGCTAGCAAAAACTATATGAGGTTTAACAAAGGCAAGTGTGAAGTCCTGCTCCTGGGACAACATAACCAAAGAGCCCAGTACAGGCTGTGTGGCTGGGGAGCAGCCTTGCTGAAAGGGACCTGGAAGTCCTGGTGGACAACAGGATGAACAGGAGGGAGCAGTGCATTGCTGCAGCAACAAAGGCATATCAGATCCTGGGCTGCATCTACAGGGGCATTGCTAGCAGATACAGAGTTGTGATCATTCCATTCTACTCAGCCCTTGTTGAGCCACATCTGGAGGATTGTGTGTGGTTCTGGTGCCCACAATTGAAGAAATATGTGGACAGACTGTAAAGGTCCAAAGGAGGGCCACAAAGATGATAAAGGGCTGGAGAACCTGCCCTATGAGGAAAGATGGAAGGAGTTAGGTCTCTTGCCCTTGGAGAAGTGAAGTCTCAGGGACACCTCCTCATAATATTCCAGTACTTAAACGGCAGCTGCAAGAAGAACAGAGGATCTCACTTGCTAATGAGTCACATGGAGAAGACAAGGGGCAATGGGTACAAGTTGTACCAGGAGAGGTTTCATCTTCATATAAGGGAGAATTTTTTTATTGTGAGAACAACCATTCACTGGAACAACCTGCCCAGGGATGTGGTAGATTCTCCATCACTGGAGATTTTCAAGATGCTATTGGACAGGGTGCTAGATGATCTCATCTAGGCCTCCTTTCCCATGAGAAGTTGGACCAGATGGTCTTTCAAGTTCCCTTCCAACCTAGGTTGTTCTATGAGTATATGAATTAATATCTGTCCTACACTATTTTTTTCTTTCACCCACTCCATATCCAGAGTGAGATCTGGGAGCAGGATGGCCCATATGCTTTTGTGAGATTTTTTTTTTCTCCTCAGTGTGCCTGTTTCTATATATTTCTGTTAGAGAAGACAAGTTGTGTGTGTATGTATCACATACAAATTAAATTTGCTATGACCCTTTCTACATCAAACTATCTGTCTCACAACTAAGTTTCCATCCTGCTGTTGTCAGTTTTTCTCCTAATATCCATAGCAACAGCATTGCCATGTCGATCAAATATTTCACAAGTTTTGAGGCCTGAAAGGACTATTAAAAACATCTTCTCTGGCTTTGTGAAGAATGCAAGCCCAAGAAATTTGTCCTGTTTCTCCTGTGATGAATCCAAAATGTGTATTTGTGAAACATACCTTCCAGAAAAAAACAACCCACAACAGTATATGGCCTGTAAAGCTTAGGAGGCTGGAACATTCACCAAGACCATTGGTAGTTTTAGTCTATGTTAATTGTTTTCATATATTTAAGAATTCGTGTCTTGTTTCTAATTTGAATTTATATGTTTTTTGCTTCTGGGCTCTGTTTCTTGTTATGTCTTTCTCCACTAAATTAAAGATCCCTTTACTACCTGGTATTTCTCCCTGTGGAGATATTTAGACTGTAATAGAGTCACCTCTTGATTGTCCTTTTTTTAAGATAAACAGCTTGAGTTCGTTATGCCTGATTAAATAAGTCTTTCAGCACACAAAAAGCTAACAACTGAAAAGCAAAAAAATCTTCCTCTCTCTTCCTCAAACATCCCCCAAAAATTACGTAGCTACTCAAAAGGGAGTACTTATAAGGAACTACAATAATCTATACAACAGTAAGTAGTTAAACTCCACATACAGAAGATATCCCAATATGGGTTGTTCTTTAGATGATAGCTCAGAGGAGAGATATGAAATAAAGATGAAAATTTTGGATATAGATTTCTGATAATTAGAGGTTGAACAGTCTCTGCTCAGAGAAAAGGATGTAGTCCTTGCTTAAAGAGTTGGTATAGAAAGGCCCAAGCATCGCTTATAGTCAAGTAGTCACTGTCAACAGAACATAGCATGCTATGCAAAACTAGGGAGATTTCACCAACAAGGGCTTGAATGTAACATTAAAAGAAATATCATAACTAAACAATCATTCTGGGATTAGAAGTAATTGTCAATGAAAGTTGAGGAATTGCCACCAAAGGACTTATTCCAGCCTTATTATGAGCTTTCAAGATAATACAGTGTGTTAGAAAACTACAGGGTATGATTGGAAAACATATAAGTTGCCTTTTGAAGCCAGAAATCCGTGCTTAGCTATTTTAGGCCACATGAAGCAAGTTTCCTTCATTTGGATATAAATAGAGTGATGATGTTGTAACATTAACAAATGTCAGTAAGCCACATTAAAAGTCAGTGTTCCCTATGATTTGAAAGATTTTTTTTTTCTTTCTAATTAAAATTGAAAAAAAATCAGCATCAAACTTGAACAATTACATTTAGGGGGAAACTGCAGTCCCATGTTCCCATTGTAGACTGGGCATATTGGGTTGAATCAGAAAATATATCTGATAGTGTCACAGTATTGCCAGTTCAACAAGTGCCTTACCACTGAGCAATGCAAGGCTGCTAGTAGTAAATCAGTGGAAATCAATCAACTAGTAGACATCACCAGGGGAATTCTGGATCTGCAGTGCTGTAAAACAAGGGGTTGGCCATGAATGATAGGGAAGGGAATATTGCTATTTGGGAATCTTGCTTCATTGTGAGCAGAAGAAATGCACTTCTTGCTCGGAGGATGAGATTCCCCAGACTGCCGCACACCTTGCAATCCTTATCAACTACGTCACCAACTCAAAGACTTAACACTTAGTTTCTCTCCACCCTGCACTTGTAGCTGGTCAATATGATTTATGATCCATCGGATATCCAGTGCAGGATATCCCCCACAGGGGAAAAGAGGGACAATTGAGTCAGAAATGTAATGGTCCATTTGTGGGTATTAAGTCTAGAAGAACATCAACAACTGAGACGAAGCTGATCAGGATGTGAAATTCCAGGTTGCCAGAGACTCTGCATTTCTGTCTGCAGTGTTTAACAACATTTATTTATTTTTTATCCTATAGGATTATGCTAAAGCATTAAAAGATTATTATCTTTCCTTTGAATCAAGAAAGACAGTTGTGTTTTGTTCACTTTCTTACCATATATGACTACAATACTGGTAACTGGACAAATCACAACCGGTAAAAAAACAGTAGAAATACAAAACCAGAGCCATTTATCTAGTCACTTAAAATGGGACGTGGCTTCCTGATTGTCTGATTAAGGTTTTGCAAAACTGAAGCCACCTGTGGTCATTGCTCAGGAAGAATTTACCGGGAGCAATACGTACAGGTGAGATCCAGAAGGAAAGAAATTATAGGATATAGGAAATGAATGCTGGACATTCTTGCAGCATGGCTAAGGATGTGTCTTCCAAAATCATGCTACTTTAATCCATTTGAGATTTTAATCTAGTTGAGATTGGCTTCAGAAAATGGGAAATTCATGTGCATATTCAAGATGTGGATGCTTCTGAAAGGAGTTTAAAAAAAAAAATAAATCTATATTTCTCATGAGATCTATCCCTTTCAGCAGGGATTACATCCTAATGATCTCCCACAGTGGAGGCTTGAGCACTAAGTTAGATAATGGACATGATAGATCTCCTATCACATTCTTGAATCAAGACAAGACACTGAAAGGATGGGAACTGTTTTCCTTTAAGTGGAGAAATTTGTATTTGAACAAATTAGGGTTAAATATTTATCTGGCTATGAATGTCTTTGTTACTGAGAATGGAGCAATTTATTTTGTTGTTATAGCCAGGGGATCCTGCAATTTAGAGAGGAATATTTTCTTTAATATATATGAATAAACTCAAAGGTTCAACTCGAGTACTGTGGTACACCTAAATGAAGTGCAGTGGTTTTAATTGTAGAGTGCAGAGTGGTATCTATGCATATTTTTTTTTCAGGACATGAGAACCCACTGTGAAGCTGCTACAGACAAGAATTACATGACATATGAAAAAAACCCAACCACGTTTCCATACTGTCCACCAGCAAGAAGTCCTGAGTGTGATTTTTTTTTTTCCTCCTGTGGAAGATAGAGAGGAGTGATCAGTAAATAATCACTTCACTGATGAATGCAAATCACAGTTTTACAAGTGAATTTTAAACACCAGTGAAGGAGAGCAGGAGGATGCTGCAAGATGAACTGGAGGAGCTTTGGTGGGGGCTATGTTTGATCCTACGGATTTTGGCACAGAAGCAGTAAACTCCAGCAGAGTGAGACACAAACCACAAAGGTTCTTTGGGACGCTCTTGCAATCTGTTTTGCACAGGTGAAATATTACATAGAATAAATGTACAAAAATAAAACAGAACAAAACAAAAAATTGACAAGAATATAGGGAGGAAGGGAGGTATAGGGCTTGCTTAAAATATCATGTTCTTGCATAAATAACAAGTAGGACCCTTCCAACACCATGTGTCATTTTCAAAGACCTGAGGGCAAGATGAACAGATAACGACCTCTATAGCTATTTATTTTTTCTGTCAGAACTGAATTCACCATCGATTCACCATCTGTCTATATCTAGTTAATCCTCTTCAGCCACTCTTCACTCTGAAGGAGATAACCATGTCAGGCTTGGCTGGATGTTTTAAAGACTACCTGAGCATTTCTGATTTCGTTATACCTGTGACTGAAAAACATTTACTAGTTCTTTACCTCCTGCTGCTTCCTTTTCAAATCTTGCATTTAAATCAAATTTATAACAGAAGAGGAAAGGGAAAATATTATTATTATTAATCTTTTTTGCTTTTGTTATTGCAAAATCATATTGTTTAGGAAGCATTTTCAGAAGAATCAGAAAGAATGTAATCTAAAGTCAACTTCACTTCTAATCTCACCAATGTTTTTGTTTGAGGTGAAATAACTTGCCTGAAAACAGGAGGAATAAAACAGCTTTAAATCCCAGAAAATACATGCTTTCTAGTGCTCCATAGAAAGAGCAGGTTCTACCTCTCTGACTTGTACACCTTAGCAATTAAACTCAAAATAAGTGACCCTGTGCATGGCCCGTCATGTCTTTATGCTTGCCAGGACTCATTCCATGTTCTACATTACTGAAATTTGTTGTATTTGGTGAAAAAGTTGTTTTCCTACCTAGGAAACATCAGGAAAAAATATTGTGGGTGCACGTATGTTGGGGTTGTGAAGGGGAATTGGACAAAATCTACTATCCCTGAAACAAATTAGAACTTTTTTGTTGTTGTTATTTTTTAGGTAATTAATGGGTCTCAGTTGTCTGCAGCAGTAGTTATAGCAATTAGTTCAGCTTAGCACAAGTCTCTGATTTCATACATCGATAAATGTTAGATCAGAGCATGATCACTATCAAGCATAGTCATTGTTTACAGCATATTCATCTTCATAAGTGCTTGACTATAAGCAGACTATTGTTCCATTGAGGTTTGCTTAAAAATATCCATCAGTATGCTTTAGAAATGCTGGGAAATACTGGGGGGAGAAAAAGCAATAGATCTTCTGCAAAATTGAAAAACAAAATGTCAGCGTAAGACATTCATCTTCCTCTACTACTTAAGTACCTACATGAAATAGTAACTCTATGGTGCTAGGTGTTGTACAAGCAGTGCGAGAAACGTTTTTGTCCCAAAGGAGCTGCTGTTTGGAGAGGCAAGGGTACAACGTGAGGTTAAACGTGGGAGATGTGTGAAGACTGGGGAGGGAATGGGAGAAAACAAGAATTTCACAGGAACTTCGTGGTGTTCACCTACAAACCATTAAGGGATAGGATAATTTGGTCTCCAGTGTTACAGGAGAGCTGTGAGGGAGGAAGAAATCTGAGGGAACCATCACTTCAATTTCATAATGGAAGACCTTGTGCTGTTTATGTCCTCTACTGCGATGAGATACTGGCTCTGCTGGTCTTCCCTATGATGGAGCAGCAAGGATAAATCTGCTTCAGCATGGGAGAAATTCATATTGAAGGAAATGAAACACCATGCAAATACATTATTTTCTGTAATGAGGTTTGCTCTTGGCTTCTCAAAAGGACTAACAGAGCATACCCAAAGAAGAACCTTGTACTATGAGCATATATCATTCGTTGGGACTACTGCCACAGACCACATTGGTAGGATTTACCACACTTGTAAGATTTATTTATTTTTAGTTACACTACCTGGATTAAAAGCAAATTTATAAGTGTGTAAGGAGGATTCAAATATTTGTTTTTATGGGAAAGGAAGAATATCCTGTGTTTAGGGAGGTAGTTGTTAACAATAAATAAGACTTAGAGTACATTTCTTTTACTGGCTAGTATAGCAGACCTGGGACACCACAAAATGGTTCTGACTCCCACAGTTTTGCTGTTTCACATTGAAGATAGCAGTTCAGCTTTGTTTCACAATTTTTTAATGCGCATAAAAATGTGTGAGGCACATTTGAAGATAATCAGACATCTATCTCCCCTGGAGTTCATTAGATTTAGACAACCAAACAGATTGGATGTTTCGATAGGTTCCTACTCCATGTAGCTGTATTAGGAAAGTTACTCATTACCAGAAGAGGCACTAGAAAAGAGGAAACCGAAAACACTTCTAAACACACATTTTCCTCTTTCTTCTCCCCAAATGAGTAAAAAAATGTTAGGCTGACATTTGTGATAATGTATTATGGCAGATGAATTAGGGAAAGAGTTAATTAAAATCTGAGAGTCAATTAATGAGATCCACTGCACATTAGAGATCATTACTCCATCTGAAAAGAGTAATTAGAGAGCAGTTTCTGGTGTGTTTTATTCTCCTGGGTGTTTTGCTGACATGCCACATAAGTCATTCAATGTTAAGCAAATAATCCACTGATCTCCGTATTTACTGTGATTATTAAATAATTGTGGCAAGTTAAGCTGTAGCAGGGAGATTCCTCTTTCTAACAGATTTCCTCCCAACCACCTATTCATCTGTCTCTTTATCTGGCTCCTTATGTCCCTTTAACTAAGTCATTTGTGATAATAATAATTTCCGAATCCCATTTTAACTGCTTACTTTAACCTGCCAAACTATTTTATTATTATTTTTTTTTAAATCACCTCAGATAATAGAGCATGAGGATCAAGAAATCTGTTTTATTGTGCTGCTGGCACTATTGTGTTGTGTGGCCATGGGAAAAGTTGGCTCAGATCAATTCCCAACCAGTTATCAATTGAAACTATGAACTTGTGACAAGACCCGTCCGATGGTTGGGATGTCAGTCAGGAGCCACAATAACCACTTGAAGGGAAAACTCTGAGCAAATGCTTGGTACTTACTTGGTGAATAATGCCTCTTGCCATTTTCTAAGAAGCAGGTCCTTGGAAGTTTCCAGCCTTGAATCATAGAATCATAGAATCATAGTATCATAGAACCATAGAATCATAGAATCGTAGAGTCACAGACTGGTTTGGGTTGGAAGGTACCTCAAAGCCCATCTAGTTCCAACCCCCCTGCCATGGGCAGGGACACCCTCCACTAGACCAGGTTGCCCAAAGCCCCGTCCAACCTGGCCTCGAACACTTCCAGGGGTGGGGCATCCACAACTTCTCTGGGCAACCTGTTCCAGTGTCTCACCACCCTCATAGTAAATAATTATTTCCTTATATTTTTTCCTTATATACCTAATATTTCTATATAATTGTATATAATTCCTGAGAATTTTTCATGAACTAAACCATGATTTTTGAAGGATAGGTGAATAACGTTGACAGTGGTTATTCGACTCTTCACCATATGTGGAAAAAGGCTCATCATCAGTATATGTGCAGCACACAAGAAAGGTTTTGAAATTATGGACAGTGGATTTCTCAGTATGAGTATGAGGGCTGCATGGGGGAAGATCTTGTGGGCTATGTCTAAAAAATCCTTGAAAAGTCATAAAAGAAGCACACCAGCTGACAGCAGGCGCACATTTTCTCCTCAGTACACTGTACTTCCAGTGCAAAGTTTAGAGGGGGTCAGCTGTTTTTGAAAAATTAGTGAATCATTGGTCTACAGAAAAGATAGCAATCATTGTGAACTATTAGCTCCTATATGAGAGGTAATAAAAAACATTTCCTGAAACTAAAAGAGAAAATAGACTATTATGGAGTTTGCTAAATAAGCAGAGAGGGCCAATTTTTTTCTTCAACTTTTCTTCAGTTCAAGCATCAGTTTAAGGTAACATCTCTGGTATGATCTCTGTTGGTTCTTAATTTGATTTCTGAAGAGACCTTTAGATTAAGAAAAAAGACTTGCAGGAAGCACCTACCTCATTCATAGCAAAAGCCCGGAGATTACCTACCCAAGCTAAATGTGAAATGAGCAACTTCAGAGTCCTGCAGCCAACAGCCCCTGACCTGGAGTACTGCTGGATGGAGAACATCTGGCAAATTTGGAAGTGCAGTATAGATTTAGAAAGGTAACAGATTGAAAAGGCTGGAGGTGAAGGAGAGAGTAAGGTTGAGAGGGAAGGTGTAGCGTCTGTATGAAGTGGTGGAGGAGAGATGTAGAAAAATGTCTTTGTGTAATGCAGGCTCATGAAGGCATCCCATAAAGGGAAAGAGGAACGGTGCACTCAGATACTGATGGCAAGACATGAAATGTCCAGCTTAAACTGAAGCAAGCAAAGTCATTCCAGGGCATTTATAAATAAAGGCAGCACAAATACCAATCAGGCAAAACCTAAATGAATTTGAAAGTGAGCTGCAGGTCCCCACTCAGATTTATCTACGCCAGTGTGTGAAGGCAAACACAAACTGCTTTCACAAAGGGTTTCCTGAGAAAATCTAGGGAGAATTAGTGCAACCAGAGGAATAAATGTCAACTCACCATGCATTTGTTTAGCAGTCACAGTTGGTTTGTCAACGCTGATTGCAACTGTTGGTTGATGAGAAGCTCAACGTGAGCTGGCAGTGTGCGCTTGCAGCCCAGAAAGCCAACTGTGTCCTGGGCTGCATCAAAAGCAGTGTGACCAGCAGGTTGAGGGAGGGGATTCTGCCGCTCTGCTCTCGCGAGACCCCACCTGGAGTACTGCATCCAGCTCTGGAGCCCCCAGTATAAGAAGGACATGGAGCTATTGGAGTAAGTCCAGAGGAGGTCATGAAGATGATGAGAGGGCTGGAGCACCTCTGCTATGGAGACAGGCTGAGAGAGTTGGGCCTGTTCAGCCTGGAGAAGAGAAGGCTCTGAGGAGACCTTGTAGCAGCCTTCCAGTACCTGAAGGGGTCTACAAGAAATCTGGAGAGGGGCTGTTTGCAAAGGCATGGAGGGGTAATGTCTTTAAGTTGAAAGAGAGTAAATTTAGATTAGTTATTAGGAAGAAATTCTTTACTGTGAGGATGGTGAGGCACTGGAAGAGGCTGCCCAGAGAAGCTGTGGATGCCCCTGGATCCCTGGAAGTGTCCAAGGCCAGGTTGAATGGGGCTTTGGGCAACCTGGTCTAGTGGAGGGTGTCCCTGCCCATGGCAGGGGGGTTGGAACTGGATGATCTGTGAGGTCCCTTCCAACCCAAACCATTCTGTGATTCTATGAGTCTGTTCATTCTGCGATCCTTGCCCGAATCTTCTCTCTCCTTTCATTTAATGAGCATGCAGAAGGTACACAAAGATAGTAAGCAGAGTCATAATCTGTCTGAATAAAGCTCTATGTGCCTTGATGGTAGCCAAAACAAAATACTTTAGGAAAAATTATGGAAGAGGGAAGGCACAGAAGGGTACTGTTCACACAGTCTCTTCCTCCCAGGATCCAGCCACCTGAGTTAAGGGCTGCCTGACCAATAGTACATTTAAGTTAAGTAAAAAAAAACAAAAAACAAAAAACACATTTTAAACATAACACAAGCTTTCTGGGGCTGGGATCCAGTTTTCATTCAGCCCATGTGGTCCAAGGCTGATTTGTCATCAAAGTTAATGGTGAGAATTAAAAATGGGCCTGTGCTTCCTGCAAACACTTGTTTGTTGGTTTTGGTTTTTTTTTTTTTTTTTCTTCTTTTTAACCTTTCCACCCCTCAGCCTGGCAATTTTTTATTGATCCAAAGTGCCTTTTAAATCATCAGCTGCTCACAACCCATCTCTTATAAAAACTTCTGATTTTTTTTTTTTGCAATATAATCTATTTGCTTTCCAAACGTACCTGCTCGTCTTCTACTTTCTTCTTTTTTCCTCTCTTAACTTCTTTTTTTTTTAACTCATAGATGGCTCAAAGCATGAATTAGTTATAATCTTCTCATCTCTCACATCCTTACTTATCAAATGGAGGCACAGCTCTTCCCAAGTGCAATGGTTTGTAAACAGTGCCAATTAGACTTCTGTTCTGCTCCAAGCCTGGGACAGAGCAGAGAGAGAGAGAGAGATGTGCTGCATTACAAATGGGACTTACTAAATTACGCATGCCAAGACTCTATAAAAGCCTTATCAAACAAAGTCAGTGAGGGGAAAGAAAGGGAGCTAATTATCAGGCAGCACCAGTAAATCAAAAGGAGCAGCCAAACGTATTTTAAAGTCAGATAATTAAGCCATGGTCTAGTAACAGGGGGATTCCTGCCTGCATGTTCAAGACTTTTTTAACCCAAGTTTAAAGGCAGTGTCATGTATAAGTTACCTTTATTATTTCATCCTCTGGTGAAGGAAAAAAACCAACAAAAAATCACAAAAAAATTGCTTGAGTGCTTTATAAGAAAAAGACAAACAGATCACAAAGGGAAAGCTACCATCTTGATTGTCTGACAATTTTTAAGTGAGAGGTTCTGGCAAATGGATTCGGAGAGTTAGACAAAATCTTTTCTTCTGTGCGGTTCTTTGATCTGAGACAATATTTACGGTGCAGGTGACTTTAAAAATAAAACAGTTTGCATATCAGTCAATGTATCAAGGTAAATCTACTCCTAAATCATTTGAACATTTGAAAATGTTCCCCACTAAGTATCACCAGCTGTAAAAACATATGTGTGAATGCAGGTATTTTCATTCCACCCTTTCACTCTGGATCCTAAGTCCTGCTCATGGGGGACTGGGACAACAGGAGAAGACAGAGGCCAGGAAAAAGGAAGAAAAGTCCAGAGAACATAGAGTGAGCAGTGCTTGTTGGGAGTATTCCTTCTCTTCAGTTTCCCCAAGTTATCCATTTCCTTAGTCTGGAGATGCAAGAATACATCTGACCTACATGTGCACCACACGGCCCATCTGCACACACACAGTAAAGCTGTTGTGTTTGTGATAATAGCAACTGTGCCATAAATCAGATGTATCTTGGCAGCACTGGTCACTTTTCTCCTGTATTTCTGCTCTCTTGTCCATGAGAGTGCTGTCATACAAGTCCAGGAAAGACCGAATCACCGAATATCCCCTTGATTTGCAGCCTCAAGTGTTGTAAGAAATACTTAGACAGAAATTGCATATCTCCATCCTTTTATTTTAAATACCTTTTCTTTTTTCTTCTTTTCTTTTTTTGTCGTGTCCCCCCCCGCCCCAAATTTCTGAGACACCAAGCTCTAACTCTCCATACCTGACTTAACTCAGGATAGAAAATGTCAGTTGTGGATACTGATGAAACTCCTGAAAGCTGTGCATTACAACACAAGCCATTGAAAACACAGTTTTAAAAGCAACACTCAGAGCTTGAGTACGTACTGCTTTCCACATTGGTTTTCAAAATTCTCTAAGAACATTTAGCAAGCGGCTTTTCTACATTAAAAAAAAATAATAATATTGGCAGGAGGCATACAAATGACTAGATATTGGTTAGAAAATCTCTAGAGCTGTGTTCAGTTAGCAGTTTAGCATCAAATTATGTTTATTTTTCCCTTCTACAGGGTATACTCGTGCATAGCTGAGAATATTTAGAAATGTGTTCGCATTGTAATATGTGGAATAAAACAAGCCAGAACTCCATTATAGTTGTCATACAGAGAATCATATTAATGAATTCCAAAAGGGTACGGAAGGTGGAAGACAACCTGTGATATGAGTAAGAGTACAAATACTATTTTGTTTTCACAGTAACTACACCAGATCTCCAGACATGCTGAAAATGAGAAGCAGTCATAAAGGTGATTTTAACATCTGCTTTGTATGAAATGGAGTTTTAATGTTATATACCTTGTAACCTCAAGAAAACAGTGTAAAATGAAGGTGGCTGGGGTTTTTCTATGACTCAGGTGGGGAATTGCTGATGGTAGGAAAAGTCTTTATCCTTCATTACACATGGATAACTGGCTATAATAAAAGTAATTTTAGATTTTTATCACTGATAACTAAATTTCGTCCTCATCTATGCTAGCTTCAGGACATCACTATACAAATTGAGCCAAAAGAAATAAATTAAAAAAAAGAAAAAAAAAATCTGTTCTATCAGTGGACTCATTAGGGAGTCCACTTCTCACCAAAGACAGCTTTCTCCAGCTAAAGATCTGTGTTAGGGAGCTATGTGGAGAATTAAATGTAGCATTCTAATTCTATCCACTCTCTGTCACTGATTTGTTGCCAGCTCTACGGCAAAGCATTTAACTGTGCAAAAGACTATGGAGGATACCCTGGTGAAGTTGCAGTCTACCAATGCAAAATCCGTCTGTCATTTCAAGTGGACCTTGAACGACAGCGTACAGAGGCAGCTCCTAGCACGACAGACCTGTCCAGCCTGCAAAGTGGTGTCTTCTACATGTGGCATAGGAATTTTTTGTTGCTTTGAGATCAAAGAGTGAAATGAAAAATGCCAAGATGGAGAATCCACGTCTAGTGTTCAACCACTCTCAAAATAATTTTTTTTTAATTGTTTAAATGAAATTTTCTGTATTTCAGTTTGTGCCCATACCCTCTTGTCCCATCACTTCAGATACAATTTGAAGAATGAATCTCTATATTTACCACCCAGAATATCTCTGATTACATATAAAATATTAGCAATATTCTATACTGAACATTGCAATGAATTTCTGGCAGTCTGGACTACCACCGATGAAGATCCTTTATTGGACTTTTCCTCTACTTTCTGAGCTTTTTTCTTTTTTCTCTCTCTTTTTTTTTTTTTTTTTTTTTTTTTTTTTTTTTTTAGTTTCATGTGCAGATCATAAAGGAAAAGGACAAGATTGGCTCTGATCCCTGTCTTCCTTTCCTTGAAGTAAAAGCCTGAATATCTCCTGAGTTTAGAGGAATTAATAGTCTTAAATATAAAAGATCTTATTTCTGCTAAGACAATTTTGACTGCAGATAAAAGTTCTTTAACTGACAAGAGAAATGTTGTAGACAAAGGCAGGGAGAGTTCAATGTAAAGAGGAGCTTGTAGCAACCAAAGGGACTTGCTGGAGTGCTGTAGGAAACAGGTTACAGGGATTGGTTCCAGAGAATTATCTTTTTTATCTGAATTCACATTAGTTGGCACTCCTGAATTTATTTTGCCTTCCAACCCCACAAGCAAGACAGTGATTGTCTCTATACTTCTGTGAGACTTGTGCTCCATGTCCGAGATCAACACCACAAGTTTTGCATCCAGATTTTGCATAATGAAACCATTTTCATGGTGCAAGATCTTCTGGTATTAATAATCAATATCTTCGCCCTCTGTTCTCCTCCTCCTTCTCCGCTTCTGTCTGCATCAAGCTACTGAGGAGTCTACATGGATGTCTTCTAAAGGCGTTGCTGATGAACTACACACCAATAACACAAATATTTTCAAGGAGAAGCGAGGGTGGCGGAGACACAAAGAGAAACTGCTAAACTGTTGCTGCTAAATGTGGGTTCAAATGCTGTGAAATGACTATTTTAATCATGTTTTGTTATTATCTGTACTATAAGGATAACTAGGGAGAGGAAAGGAGGGAAGAACTAGTGCAATTTGTAAGTATTTTCACTGCCCAGGCTTTAGTTCAAGAAGGGGAGGTAGAGGGCAGGAGTTTAACTCATTATCAGGGAAATAAAACATTGCCCATTGACCCAATAGCTTCCCTAAATTTCCCCAGAAGAAGATATACAGCAGAAATTTTAGTCTGCAGCCTTGTCACAGAGCACATACTAAGCTTTCATGACACAATGCTATGTGCACGCAGTTTCATTCACTGGTCATTAAGAAAAAAACAGACACAAAGAAACAAGAACATAAAACAGCTGAGGAACTCTTACAACACAGCAAAGATTACTTGCATGATTGTTTTTCATATAAATACACCCAGAAAAGGCGAAACTCCTGCTTAAACCTTAATTCTTGTCTGGTTTTAGCATTACTTCAAGTGGCACATCTCTGGTATTAACTGCCGCCCCCACATTCTCGGAGGGTGAGATCTCACATGTTGGGTTCAGGTTTTATGCAATCTGGAGACCCAACTGTTAGAACACTTTTTAAAGTTCACGAATGGGTTGAAGTACCCACATAGTCGTAATCCCAGAGAAAATCCTTATGCTGGAAATGATCGCCATCACTGCTCCAGATAAAGCTCAAAGGTTTTTTTGTGATAGGGTGCAGCAAGCTCTGTTATCAGCTTCGATGGGAACTCTGCTCCCCACTCTTTGTGCACACTTATAGCATCTTCTAGAGGGATTCGCAGTTAAAAAACAAAAATTCACCACCAAAATGGACTATTTTGCACTACATGATAACACAATATCTACAAGATTGAGTCACCAGCTAGATGAAAGTATCTAAGCCTTCATTTCAAAGTGTAAATAACAATTCAGAGCTACAAGATACAAAAGAGCTACATGTGGGAAAACAGTGTTCAAAGTACTAGCATAAAAATAATGAACCCAGGGAAAATGAAATTAGAAACTAAAGGAAAACCAGAGGGAAATATAGCAAGGAACTATAAAAGGGATGGGAGATCACAGTTAAAATAAAATAGACAGCAATTTAAAAATAGTTTAAAGCTCCTAGAAAGTTGCAGGAGAAAAACATAATGACAGTAGTAAAAAAAGAAAAGTGATAACACAAAGTAAGAGCTGTGGGCATAAAATTAATGCATTAAAAGTAATTATATGCTTATACTTTACATAGAAAGAAGGCCCATTTCACAAGTGATAACACATACTAGAGAATTTTCCCCATAGTATCTCTGCTGAGGTCGTAGACCGAAAACTGCATTCTGCATGTAATAGTGAGTGGGATAATGAAGTTGCAAGACATGGTTTAAAAATCCTCCTTCCACCTCCTATGAGGGTATTCCAGATCACATTGCCTATCCCTCTGCATGGTGCCGAGTAGAATTTTCAGTGTTTCGTAATGATTGATTGGACTTGGTAGAAATAATAGGTAGGAGCAAGTCTGTGTAACCTAGTGGTTGCAGCACTCATCTGGGATTCCTGGTTCGAAATGACCAGTTGTACATTTTACGTGTAAATGGTGATTGTGGTAATTATCAGTGCACTTTAACTCCAGAATTATTGTAATTATTTCTTCCTCCAATCAAATTTTAAAAGTCAAAAAAGCCCACGCTCCGGTTTTGACCAGTACAACAGGAGTTCTCCTGGTAGCTCTAAGCAACACACATGAACAGCACAGGTGCAGGATTGAATGCACACATCTATTTTTTTGCTTTTCCTCTTTTCTATCTTCCTTGCTGCAAATGTTCCTTTTTGTGCTCCATGTTGCAAGTACACGTGTGTTTATCCAGGAGAGCTCAGATATCTCCCACTGGATTTGCTCTTTGCAGAGCTGAGAAACACTCATTCCAGCTGGATGGAAACTACTTTGGCAAGATGCTTCTTCTCAAGAGGGAAATCTGGAAATTTTTTCCTGTCCACTTAGTACGTGTAAAGACTAAGTACTAAATGTAAGACTCCTGATTTAAACATTGGTCCAATATCTCTGGAAGGCAGGAATTCAAGTGATGAATTCAAATTTCAGGGGACCCAGAGATTCTTCTGTGTATTGTCAAGGTACTTTCATGCACCTTTCTGAGTTCAGGAGCAGCCAAATCTGTTACGTGGTAACAACCATAGCAGATGCCTTTACATTTATTGCACTTTTGGGAAGCTCTGTTCGAAGCGAGATGATAAAATGACATAAATTGATTGTGGAAGATATTTGACATGCAATAGCAGGGCTGTTATTGTAAACAGTGTGAAAAAATCTAGGAAGATGGCTATGTCTATAGAGCAGCTTTCCACTAAGAATTCTGCAGGTTCAAAGAGTGCCAAGGACTGGAGAATATATAATTTATGTCATGTATTAGTGATGGCCTTCCTTGTCATAAATAAATATCTAAATAAAGATTATCATTGTTTTCTTCCAAGCTCATAATCTTATTAGACACCATCGACAGTCAACAATGAAAAAAGAAACGACTTACAATTGCCTAGAGAAGTGGACCACGTGAAAATTCTAATCTGTTAAAAAATGGCAGGTCAGACTGATAAGAAAGAGTCAGAAACCTGTCAAACATTCCAAAGCCAAACTCAACATACTCAAATTAATCTTCACCAGTGATCACTGCGTGATAGCTTCTATGACCATGACTCACTGACTCAGGAGTCATCTTCCTTGCATTTGTCACTTTGACAACGATTTAAATTAGATTAAGCATGAATTAATATACAAGAAGTCCAGGAAATCATTACGTACAAAGTGTTTCTGGTGTACAGGATTAATTTAAAGAGCAGCAGTGTATGTGCCAATATAATTAACAAAGTAATGCCATAATGCCAGTTAGTACTTTCCTCAAGTAAGAATTTTATGCTGCTGTGTTTCAGCGTGGAAAAACTAATTTACTGCGTGTCTGCAACAAGCAACATTAAAGCTCATGTTTGTTTACAAATAAATCTTCCAAGGAAATGAAATGCTTGGGAAATTGCAGGTAATGCTCTTCCATTGTTGAGTGCACACTGAGAGCTGTGATTTACAGATTACCATGGTCTTGCAAAAATAGCACTCGGAGTGGAGCAAGAGTTAATCAGTCTCAACAGTAATTGAGGCATCATCTCTGCAGCAGGGCCTGAGGTAGCAGCGGATTGTCAGAAAATACCGAATGGGCTCCATAGTGTTATAGGTGGTGGTCCATGACAAGGCACAGGAGGTAAAGCTGGGAAAAGCAGACAAAACACGATTGCATAAGCTTCTGGGATTCTGTGTATTTCTCATGTAGGCAAACACCCGTTTGACTTGGCAAAAATCCTAAGAGGGTAGAAAAGTCTTCCAAATATAGAACAGCAGAGAGAGCCTGCTCTCCCCGAAGATTTAAGGACCTCTTCTCAATGCAGGAGCCAAATTTCCATGTGTGGTACTTGACAAGTTCTTCAAAAGCACTCCTGCTGTGCAGGGATGTCAAGAGACACTAAGAAATGAGGACTCTGGAGAGACTGACTGACTCAGGAGTGAGGTTTGGCATTTGTGGGTCTTGGGGACCGATAACCTAAGTCCTGAATGGAAAGCATATGCTATTTTGAAAAACTGAGCTCCTTTTTAAGGACAGCAGGTTGTGATGCTACTTCTTACTCCTCTGCTAGGGACAGTTCCTTTATATTACATTCAGCAGCTACTGTGAAAAAAAAAAAAAAAAAAAAAGAAGACTCCTAGGATTTAACATTCCCTTCTAGAAGAGATATAACCATTTATGGAGCAAAGTCACACTTCTGTTTGGAGTTTTTCTCTCATGCATTTTTTTATTTCTTTGCTTCACAGTGAAGAATGTTTTGGGTTTGTTTTGTTGTTTTTTTTTCAAGTGGGGATTAGCAACCTCTCTTGGATCAAAGTCTTATCTCTCCCTAAGTGCTCCAACTTTTAGATCATCTTATAGGAAGCAGGTTTTTCTCCCTGTATGGATTAAATGGATGAGAATCACGAATGTACTTTACAAAATGTCTTATCCTGTTCTAACCTGTTAAATCTTTTTTGAGAATGCACAAATGAAAAACTTAAGTGGAAGAAAACCTTACTGGGATGCAATTTTGCCCAGGTGTTCAAACTGGGGTATATACATCTGAGAAAATCTTAGGAAATCAACTGAAATTCCTTCTGTGATGTTACTACAAGCAGCATCCTAAAATATGCAACCAAAAAAAATTCCAAAGTTCACACCCATGTTATATTGTCTTATCTTAATAGAATCTTTCATCCAAAAATTGATGATCAGAGGCCTGGAGCACCTCTCTTGTGAAGACAGGCTGAGAGAGTTGGGGTTGTTCAGCCTGGAGAAGAGAAGGGTCCAGGGAGTCATTATAGTAGCTTCCAGTACCTGAAGGGGCTACAAGAAATCTGGAGAGGGACTGTTTGCAAGGGCACGGACTGATAGGACAAGGGATAATGGCTTTAAACTGACAGAGGGTAGATTTAGATTAGATATTAGGAAGAAATTCTTGACTGTGAGGGTGGCGAGACACTGGAACAGGTTGCCCAGAGAAGCTGTGGCTGCCCCTGGCTCCCTGGCAGTGTTCAAGGCCAGGTTGGATGGGGCTTTGGGCAACCTGGTCTAGTGGAGGGTGTCCCTGCCCATGGCAGGGGGGCTGGAACTAGATGATCTTTAAGGTGACTTCCAACTGAAACCATTCTATGATTCTATGATTCAAAATAAGATAAACAGCCTAACCTTTTTCATCCTTTTGTCTTTCCTTTGTGATTGGCTTCACACTCTCCCATCCTCAAGAATTTGTAGGAGCTGTTCTACCCGCACTTTTCGCATTTCATGCAGCCAGCTATTTCCCAGTTTAATATACCGTCTCGTGGATTTAGTTGCCGAGATGTGTTACTTACTCTTTTATCCTGATGGTAATGCCAATACCTCAATACTCTGCTGGATTATTGGAACAGGATGCAGAAAGCAATGTTCTCTTGACAATTAGTGGGCCAAGCTCTTTTCCATGTCCTCAATTCTTGTAAGTCTGTGATATTAATCCACGGGATGGCTTGAGCTACCATAAGCTTAAAAAGACATGCAGGTGCATTTGAACATTTTTGGTCCAACAGTTTTCTCATTATTTTCAAAGTCTATTGCAACCTTAGAAAAGTGATGTTTAAAATAAAGCTCTTTTATTTGTTTATTTTTTTAAATTAAAACCTCAAGGGAAACATCTACTTCCAATTGGTGCAGGTCTCCTGAACTGTGAATTAAATGCATCTAGTTCTCTTACATCTTGTGTGAATGACCTCTTCCCATACAAAGGGCTCAGCTTCTTCACCCACACTTATACAAAACAAAATGTGGTGGACATCACCATACTCTGGGGACAACACAGTCTGGTTGGGCTATTACCTGAAATGAGCTACTGACTTATTGGGTGGAGCGCTGTCCAGTCTCTAGTCTTAGACATCAGTTAGGCATGGAATAACCAAATGGATTCTGTACTGTACATCTGGGCATTCAGAGAAGTATCTGGTAAGCTTAGTACTCAAACACTCATGTCTGCAGAATGAATTTGCCGAGAGAAATTTCTGGGCTTAGGAGCTTTGAAGTTTGGTGGAATAAAGGTGTCTAAGATAAACTTAGGCACCCAAACCCCTCTTCAGCTGTTGCCCCAAGTCCCACTGCAACCAGGAGTGAAGACAGGTTGGCAAATTTTCACCTGAATGACTTGCCCAAGGACACAGAAGTTTGTGGTGGACAAAAATCCCATTCTCTGAAGCACATACCTGTCACTTTAACCACTGAGCCAGCCTTCCTACAACCTTTAGAAGGAAATTGAATTAGCACATGGAATGGTTCCTTAAAATAACTACTCTTTTGCAAGGAGACTCTGAATTCCCTCTCACAGCAAGTCAGCATCCACTCAATGTCACCTCCCTCCTGCTCTCCTGTGGTTCAAATGATTGTGCTATTCCTGGAAGAGAAATCTTACCATAAAAGCACAGGTTCATATCCTACAGAGTGTTGAAGACTCTTGTGGAGCAACTCTCTTAATTATTATTTATATCTGTTTTAAGAGAAAGCTATTGATACTCATGGCATGTGCATGATAACATATGGTACATACTGATTCTTCGGTGGTTTCTGTTGTGGCTCTGCTTTACCTGTACGCAGAAATTAATGCAGAAATCACCGTTGTAACAGCTTCATGGTTAAAGTGCCAACATCTATGGAGTTTTCTTAAGAAAGCATGAAAAAATTCATCTCATGCCCTTTTTAAAACAGCTAATCCCATTTAATATGTCCAAAGACAGCAGAGCTCTGCCTGGGGTTAAATCTAAGGCTGCAAGTACACTTGCTGGTTTTCCCTCTCCTTTTTCCAAAAACCATTGCCAAATCGAGAGAGGAAAAGTCTCATAATGCTTATATCTATTAGCAAGGAGAAAGGAGAATCCTATTTATTATGGAAATATATCTCTTGCCAATGTTTCAAATAAGGTCGATTAGGAAGCATTAAAAAAAAAATAAGGCAACAAGGTGAAGGAAAAAAAGAAAGTCAAAAAAGAAATGCTGTGGAAAGTAAATGACACCAAATATTGCCTTTTAAATCTTGTTCATTTTGCTGTACAAAACTAAAATGCATCTAATATACAGTATTTTAGCAACTCCTTCATCCCATCAAAACATTTATCACTAGATCCCTTTGGCAACTTCCGTGTTCCCTTTCCGTCCTTTAAGTACTCAGTTTCCCAAATCCACCCCCCCAAAGGGACGGAAAAATGTTATTTTCTGTCTTTCTCACCCAAGCTGGGGATGATTACGTTGCCTAGACTGGTCTTAGAAGCCAGATGAGGAAGAAGGTTCAGGCACACATTTCCTGCACTCTTATCATCTGTGGGGTGACTGCAGATCAGCTGGGACATGCTATATCAGATCAAATACAAATCTCTTTTCTTTATATTAAAAACTGCATGACTTTCCTCAGACAGGTCTTCCTGCTTAACATGACATTGCCTCCAAGACATACAGCCTACATGGAGACAACAATACCCCAAGCAGCATGGATCTCCATGAACACTTAAGTGCAAGAGTGGTCCCAAATTTTCTTCTAATCTTCCCTAAAGGTTGCCTTGAGCAAACATTTAAGTTCACAGTGAGGAAGCATATCATGCTGAGGTTTCAGTTCTGATTTAGGCACACTAAAGGTGCTGGGAAGGTGCCCATCTCATGCAAAGAGTTCAAAGTTCGGCTACAGTAATAACAGAAGTGGAGTCTGTGAGATATAGGTAAGCTCACTAAACTCATCTCAACAGATCATACGTGCATGCACACACACACACAAACACACACAAAGAAAAAGACATGAAAAAGGAGGATGAAGAGCAGAAAACAGGTGGATGAGATTTGTTTCATAGACTTATAGAATCATAGAATCATTTAGGTTGGAAAAGGTCCTTAAGATCATTGAATGTAACTGTAAACCTAGCACTGCCAAGTCCAACACTAAACCATGTCCCTTAGCACCACATCTAAAAGTCTTTTAAATACCTCCAGGGATGGTCACTCAACCACTTCCGTGGGCAGCCTGTTCCAATTATTGACAACCCTTTCCATGAAGAAAGTTTTCCTAATATCCAATCTAAACTGCCCCTGGAACAATTTGAGGCCATTTCCTCTTGTCTTATCACTCGTTACTTGGGAGAAGATACCAACACCCACGTGGCTTTCAGGTAGTTGTAGAGAGTGATCAGGTCTCCCCTCAACCTCCTTTTCTCCAGGCTAAACAACCCCAGTTCCCTCAGCCACTCCTCATCAGACTTGTGCTCCAGACCCTTCAGCAGCTTCATTGCTCTTCTCTGGACACACTCCAGCACCTCAACGTCTTTCTTGCAGTGAGGGGCTCAAAACTGAACACAGTCCTCAAGGTGCAGCTTCACCAGTGCCGAGCACAGGGGAACGATCACTGCCCTGATTGTGCTGATGTCCTAGTTTTGGCTGAGACAGAGTTAATTGTCTTTCTCGTAGCTGGTATAGTACTGGGTTTTGGATTTAGGATGAGAATAATGTTGATAACACGCTGATGTTTTTCGTTGTTGCCAAGCAGTCAAGGACTTTTCAGCTTCTCACACTGCCCTGCCAATGAGAAGACAAGGGGTGCCCAAGAAGCTGGGAGGGGTCACGGCCAGGACAGCTGACCTAAACTGGCTAAAGGGATATTCTATACCATATGACGTCATGCTCAGTATATAACTGAGTT
>VXBL01005558.1:27737-46146 GCA_013400195.1 Aramus guarauna
GCAGGCAGGTGTTCAGCTATCTCCAGGAAAGCAGGGCTCCATCACGTGTAACGGTGACTTGGGAAGACAAATACCATCACTCCAAACATCATCTTCTTCCTTCTTCCCCCAGCTTTATATGCTGAGCATGATATCATATGGTATGGAATATCCCTTTGGTCAGCTGGGGCCAGCTGTCCCAGCTGTGTCCCCTCCCAACTCCTTGTGCACCCCCAGCCCACTCACTGGTGGGGTGGTGTGAGGAGCAGAAAAGACCTTGACTCTGTGTAAGCACTGCTCAGCAGTAACAAAAACATCCCTTGTTATCAAGACTGTTTTCAGCACAAATCCAAAACATAGCCCCGTACCAGCTACTATGAAGAAAATTAACTCTACCCCAGCCAAAACCGGCACAGAGGAAAATGTTCAACTCTTTCATGGCAAATGCCACTATCTACTTTCAATTCCCATATCTCTATACTTTCAAGTCTTGCCCTGAGAAGACCAAATTTCTGAACTCACATCTAAGCTGCGCATTCAGCAATGTTACCCGGCACTAGAATTCAAATCCATGTGATTAAATTATTAGAACAATCCTTGACAGACCTTTGGGGCTGGCTAGATAACACTCTCCCAAGAAATCCTTATGGTAGTAGACAAGAGAGCATGGGGCCAGGCACCACTCCCAACAGACAGTATGACTTCTACCATACCATTTTGAAGGGTAATATAATTGTCTGTGCTCAGGTGACTTCACCTTGAGTACCAGACAGCAGTCTGCTAACTGTTAAAAATCACTGCATACGCTGAGTGCCTTCAGTTGATGTCCCTCAAGGCTCCACTGCCTTCTGCTGCTCAGTTACTAGACCAGACTGGATAAGGCTGCTGCTTTTCCTGCTTTTGGAAGAAGGGTTAGGATAGTGTTGAATCAGAGCACCTGATTTCACTGCAGAAGAGGTTTTACCATGCCCACAAGCACTGCTGTCTTCATTTGGCTGTTTTTTACAGATCCAAAGAGCAAAAAGAAATGTTCCACAGAGCTACAGTTCCTGACTCAATCATTTTCTTGACCTTCATGATAACATGGAGAGAAACAGGGTGCAATTATGGTAGGAGGAGCTGTTCACAAGCTGCCAGAAAATTAAAATTGCAGTAGAGTTAATGGTTTTGAACTCACTCTTGAATAAAAGAAGGTCTGTCACCAGTTATTGGCTACCTCTATGACACTAAGGTACAAGCTCCCAGGACATTTCCCAGGTGCTTAGGCTAGCTGGCCTAGAATGGAGCATATCCATGCTATTAAACAGTTTTGTCTTCAAAATAGGATGGTCACATCTGAATCAACTCTTCAGAAAAATACCTGCCTCACGATGTCTCTCCAACCATATTTGGGAAAGTCCTGCCTGTTCTGAATCAAAAATATGCCAGGAACTGTTTTAACAATATGGAGATAGAGATGCAGCACTCAAGTACTGGTTGAGTACACGGTACTGTTTAATATAACCCCAGAGACAGCCATAAAGTGTCCATTTGACAATGTTTCCTCCTCATGCCATGTTTGGACGGATGAAATCAAACTTTTTTCTAATACAGATGAGGCAAACACAACTGCAGAGGTCTCAGTAAAGTAAGACTGAAGTTTTAAAATTATTAAAATACCCAAAACAAGCCTCTTAGACTAGTGGTTCTATATTTTGATACCCATGAATGCAACAAATGTGATATATTTTTTGCTTAGTGTTTATGTATCTCTTCAAGGTCATCCTCTACAGTGACCATTTGCTTACTTGTTGGTACAGCCATAGGATTTTTGAGGATGAGAGGAGTCTTTTAATCAAAATAACTCTCCTGTCCATCATGATTCTGGTCTTACACAGATGTAATTGTCTTGCATAGCTCAGTTTCTCAAGTGAGTATCACCTGTTATTACCAGAAAAAATGAACATAAGGGAGTGCTTACAGTTATAACAATTATTTATAATTCTTAATTACTCCTATTAAAACTATTATTTCTTATTATAGCATCGCAGGTATACACCGTGCACACAAAAATTAAGTTTTAAGCTGTTTCTAAGATGATGATGTATAGCATTATGCTGTCTTCTGAGATGCTGGTCACGTTTATTCTTTATTTCCTCACTGTATTGCTGCAAAACCTATCATTGCCTCTCTCCTTAGGAAAGTTACTATGAAGCAAGAGAATTAAGGAATCCTTAGGAATTCAGAATAGACTTTAGTATACACATGGAATCAATAGCGCTCTGAAAATTCATCCAAGGAAATAATTTCATGCTCTGCATTTATTACTGTTGCAGGAATTGTGCACTGAGTATTGCTTAAGCCCATCTATAATGTTCAAACAATAAAATTTACAAGTTTCTAGTCATGCTGAATCTGTATGAGGAGCGATGGTCTGTGGAATCACTGTTCAGATGGGGTACACCTCAGATGGGCAAGCTCACAACGCTGTTTCTGCTTGCGATGGATAAATTCTGCCTTCGACATCTGTGCTCTCACGGAAGACTTAGAGGAACATAGTTTCTGCAAAATTTCTGCAAAAGGAGCTCATGAAACAACCTTGCTTCTACCTGCTACTTTGCAGATAGTTTATCCCATGGCATGAAACCCTTGGAGGCACCTTACTGCTTGCGAACTCCACTTCTTAATTTGTCTTCAATACTTCCTAAATCGATAGTAATGAGCTTAAGTTGTCAGGGAAAGAAACAAGCAAACTCTCTCTGTGTTTCTGTATCAGTGCCAAGATAAAATGATGACGTGCATGCTAAGAAAAATACAGTCTAGGTAGATATATAGAGGAAATTAAATACATAATTTAAGAGAAAATATTCTTGGAGAAAAACAGCACTGAGACTGAGTGCTCGTTATTTCTACTTCATTAAAAAGTAATTGTTGCATTTTACTCTTCCTATAGCTGAAAATCTTAAAGCACTTTACCAACATTAGCAAATTAACTTCCTCAGCATCCTAGGCAGAAAGTTAAGGCTTATTATCCTCACTATGTGCATGGAGAAAGAGACTGTAGATTCTTGGAACTCTTATTTGTACAAACAAATATATATCCATGGATGTCATATATGGTTGAGTTGAAATATAGTTATCTTTGTTCCTAACCAAGGTACCATAAGGTTTGTAATCTCCCACGGCTGGGCAGATAGTTTTAAAAACAGACTGAAGCAGATAAGGCTTTTTAACCCCTTGTTTCCATTTGTCTGCAGATTCAGCTATCCGTCACTCATATTTGAAAATAATTTTCTAGGTCATGAGAACGAGAAACATCTTTTAATTTTTCTTTTACCCCCATAAGAGTAGAATCTGTGTGGGGGATTTTTTTTTTTTTTTTTTTTAATTTTGACTTTGACTAACAGTTTATGTGTGAAATAATCCAAAGCTGTCAGCCACTGTTGCCAGAAATCTCAGAATAATTAAATATTTTTTTCTTTGAAAATTTTCAGGGTTTTCCAACAAACATTGAAAATGTACCAAGAAAAAATTGACATATGGCAGTGAAAACTTGTATTTTATTGACACTTCAGTGTTCTGTCAAAGTGCAGACATAAAATACTTAACCAGCTCTGCCAAGGACAAAGGTCAGTCTTGGCACAGGCATGGGTTGTGCAGGACGTCACTGAGCAGCAATGAGACCAGAGACAACTTCTTCACACTTGTAATGATGTCCTTTTAAATGCAGAATCAAACTTTCACATGTCGAAGCGAAGATAATCTGAAAAAAATGAATTCTAACTTCTATCCTCCAGCTCAGAGCAGCAGGGGAGAATTTTCTTCATCTTCAGCATCCCTTTAGGTATTAAAAGTAAATAAGAAATAAATAAGATGCCCTATGAGGCTAACCTGAACAAAGATATATTTTTTTAACGATAGTTATTAACCAAACAAGTCTGCGATTGGGGAAGATACTATCTATGAATAATGAAAGGTCTCCTTTTGTATTCAATTTCTAGATGCCTTGTGATTAAATGGAGGTTGTTCATGAAATAATAATAAAAAAATGCTGACACTGTAAATCAACCAGAACCAATCTTCTGCTTTCCCAGGCATTACTATAAGAAAATTAATTCTCTGCACCCGGGAACAAGTCCTCTATCTCAAAGTAAATTGATAAACTGTGTTTCAGCTCCTGTGTAATTAGGAATAATGGTTCCCATTCTCTTCAGTGAGTGGCAGAGTAGGACTGACGAGTTATCATTGTCTGTTGGCAAGAAACGTGCCTTGTGTTATCACTGGCTTGTACTTCTTTGCCATATGAACTCTTATAAAATAAAGCGGCATCTTTTTGTCTGGCCTTTTTTGAGAGCGCTTGACCTTCATCAGCCTCAACAATTCCTTTGGCTGTGCGCTAGTCAAGTCAGAGAAGAGGCCTTCTGTCTTGGACATCAAGACATGGTTAGAAGGCATGACCCCAGAGGAACAGCAAGGTGTTTCTATCTCCTTCCCACTGTATGCCTTGCAACCCCCATACAAAGATGAATTGGATGGACAAATTAAAGCATCTGCTGACCTGTAACCCTGCCCCTATGCTCATGGAGAAGGGGAAGGAATATGGATGGCACTATGCTGCCAATTCATAAATCCTGGCTGATCTGAGGTGGAAAAGTGAGTACTGTGTTCCACGTTGGTGGTCTCAGAAATTTGTGCTGATTTCTGGCACTTATATGCATGAATCCACCACTAGTTGGTGCAACTTACCTTGTCGTGGTGTGGTGGCTTGCGTGCCTTGTCGGGCCAGACTAAAATGTTGCACCCTGGCCCTCCAGGTTGGGGGTTTTGTTTTGGGCTAACAACCCAATCATGTAAAAAACAAAATCTGTTACAAAAATTGCAACAACACTATCCCACCAGGTTCGGTGGCATAGTGTTGTTGCAGCCCTATGCTCCTCGAGGAGTAACAAGGACCAAACAAAACATATGCATGAATATTGAGGCAGATGCTGAGGAATCAAGTTTACCTGTATCTTGTCTTCAGCATTATTGCCACCACGGTTTTTGCAGCTCACCTGATGTTGGATGCCGACCAAAGGAACTCAGCTGTTTCTTCAGGTGAAGCTTCATGAGCCCCTGTGGCACGTGCTTGCTTTATCTTTTTCATCTGAAAATTTAGGAAAAGTAATCAAATTTTGCCTGGCATAATTCTTTAGAAACCCAGGCAGCTTTCCCTCTCTACGTCTGTTCTTCAGAAGGCTATTTGAGCAATCAAAAATAGAGGACTTCCATTATTCTAGAAATGAAAGCTTAGCATCTGAGAAACATACAGTAACAAAATGTATGAGAAACCCATGAATTCTAAGTAAGGTTGAGATTGTAAATCTTCACTAAACCACTCACTTAGCTAGTAAATTCCAGCATAAGCATGGGGAGTTTGGCCTGGGTCTTTAATTTTTAGTTTCTTTGTAATATGGTAAAGTACATTTATGGGACTTCTTATATCCACAAAGGCCTTGTGTGTAGCAATGGAAATGCTGTAAAACTTCAAAGCATATTTCCTACTACTTTTTGCCACTGTTTTTCAATTGAATTTGGTTTACGGATTCCTGAATATTTTCCACGACAGTTTGTATCCCTTTAAGGATGTCTTAAATATAGATTGTTACATGGCAAAATACAAACTGAAATGCAAAATCCAAACTGAAACTCAAAATACCCTGCACTTTTTTAACATTATTCCCAGTAGGTGTCTTTAGACATGGACTCATAGAAGCCATCAGCAAAAGTCTGCAAAAAATGCTCTCAAACCACTGCTAATTAACTGAATAATTTTTCTTTGAAAACAACTGGAGATTCATGTTTTTAATCTTGGTTTTGTATGTGACTGAAAAGAAGAATTTCATATTATTACAAACCTACTAAAGACTGAATATTCTTACAGTAGCATCAAAAAAATAACCTTTCAAACCAATTTATATGTGGACAGAGATAGTACAAGATACCTGTAGTTTATGAGACTCACCGAGCTATAGGCTATGGTGCGGAAGTGATCCACTATACTGACCATTGGTGCAGCCTCACCTCAAGTACTACTGGGTGCGGTTTTGGGCTCCACAATATAAGAAAGATATAAAAATATTAGAATGTGTCCAAAGGAAGGCAACAAAGATGGTGAAAGGACTAGATGGCATGACTTATGAGGACCAGCTGAGGATACCAGGTTTTTTCAGTTTACGGGAGACTGAGGGGTGAACTCATTGCTGTCTAAAACTTCCTCCGGAGGAGGAGCAGAGAGGGAGGTGCTAATCTCTTCAGTTATAGAATGCAAGGGAATGGCTTAAAGCTGCATCAGGAGAACTTCAGACTGGATATCAAGAAAAAGGTCTTCACTGGCGATCAAGCACTGGAACAAGCTCCACAGGGAAGTGGTTATGACCACAAGGGCATTGGTGTCCAAGAAGCGTTCGGTCAATGCTCTTAAATGTATTGTTTAACTTCTAGGTTGCCCTATGTGGTATAAGGAGTTGAACTCCGTGATCTTCATGGGCTCTTCCAATCCAGGATACTCTGCAAAAAATTCTGAGATCTTCATCCTCAGTGGCTACATAAGTTTTTTTAGTGACACTGTAATTCTAATATGTTCTTTGAAACCTTTGTCCTTTTGTAGCTCAAGTTATCAGTTGGACTGAGCTCTTCTGCAGATCAGGATATTAGTAGGTCTGCACAACAGTTTCTTACCAAAGCCTTCTGTTCAGTCATGAAAATACTTAGGATCGCAGCTACAATACTGCCCATGCTGGTGTCAAAAGAAGCAAAGCCAGCAGGAGATCGGAGCTGAGAGAAAACTGAGAACAGCTTTTTAAATACATCTGTGCTGTAATTTGTCTCACTTTCCATTTGAAGTCAAATCATCCCTGTCTCTGATCTTAGCATCTCCATCTGGGGATTCAGATCATAGACCAGCTGACATGGTTGCATAGAGCTAGGGCTCTAACAGCTTGAACAGAAAATGCGATGGGAATTAGACCTGGGTTTTGTATACAACATACCTCAAAACACAGCAGCTGAGCCCAATAATCTAACAAGACTGTCAGATCTCTTGGAGCCAAACACTTCCAAAAAAGGGCACTAAGATGTGGGATGTGACATTCACTTATAGTCCAAGCAGCAAAGGTATTCATTTGTGGGGCGAAACAAAATTCCTGAGTTTTACTGTTTTGAGTTGAAGAAGTTTGCCATGGGGATTTCTTGTCCTGTGATAAATAAAAGCCCATTAAGCTTCTCCTGTTGTCTAGAAGAGATTGACTGATGTTGTACAGTGTAATGGAAAGCTGGCTAATCAATACTGCGCTATTTTTCAATTTAACTATATTAATCGTGCACACTGTTTTCATTTGTGTCTGAAAGAGAAATAAACAGGTGTGAACATTGATTCCTGCTAAATAACAACATTATGAAAGAACATTATTTAGGCATGTCTCAGTTCCTTGCTATTGTTCTAGAAAGTCAGCCTTATGTGGAGGCCTCTTCTACTCATTAACCATGAAAATGAAGACTTGCTAGCCGTGATGTCCATCATGTTTTGATAACACAGTTGTATTTTCATGTATCCGTGGTGACTGAGTGATTGGGACAGGTAGCAGGGTGGAAAACGAGGCCATACCTCAGTGGGTAGACATAGGTTCTTGGCTGTAGGCACAGAGAAACAACTGTCCCCTTCCACCCCATGGAAAATGATCATAGTAACTTAAATGTGACAGTCTCCTTGCCTCCAGAAGGAAGTACGAAATAGTGGTTAGAGTAGCACTTGCTGATAGACTGCTTCCAACCATTTCTTAGTGCTTGTTGACAAGTGTGCAGCGAGTCATTATTTGCAAACACCTCCCTCCTCCTCCCACCCTCCATTATATTAAAGTCAGAGTCAAAAGATGGTGCCACAACTCATACACATGCCACAAGTTATGGTCAGAGAAAACTCCTGAAAATAATCTTTTGACATGTGAGATTTGACTGGTCAAATCTCATGCTTTCAGTGAGGGGTTTGTGCACCTCAACCCCACATCAACCACCTATATAACATGAGCTTTTGCATCACTATAGTTTCTCTGCAGTTGCTTCATCACAAGACAGCTCCACCTTATTACTCCCCATGCACCAGATGGGTCTCAGTCATTATCCCCAGTGTGGCACTGCCTCACTGTCAAAGATACACAACAGATTAATTATATTTTGGCTTTTAGGATGTGAACTAATGAGGTGTATTGGAAATGTCATCTAAGCTTCTTCATATTTCCATTTTGCTGCCTTGGGGGTATAATGTGAGACTCCAAAGCCATTTATGCAAGGATTCATAATGTCTGAGGAAATAAGCCTGATAATAAATAATAGTAATAATATAAATTCCAAACTAATAACGAATACCGATAACAATAATAAATAATGACTAATAAGGTAGATGTTTGTCTAATGTGCATTACCATTATTCTGCTGACTTCATTGGAGGTGCACCATCTTACCCGCAGATTCTATAAAAGGCAGCAGAAGTCCAAGGCAACGTTATAATTGGACTAGCAAAGGCAAAGATGCAAGTTCAGTGTTTAATGCACAAGATTTCTCGTGGGACTTTGCAACCTTCTGCCCAAGCCTTGGCCATAGCTATGTAATGGTAGCAGTGGACAGAGAAAGCCACAGACTGCACTGGAGGCATCAATGACCCAAACCAGCTCGATGGGAGTGGGTCTTCTGACAGGCTTCTCAGGAAGAGTTTTCAGGCTCCCTCCAGGCACTGAGAAAATTTTACAGAAGGAAAATCCTGAAATTTTTACATACATTAGCATATTTCACATATATGCTGCCAGCCCTCCCTTCTCTGACATTAGCACAAAGAGTCACACCATATGCAGCTCTCCACCTTTGATAAAGCTATAATTTATGCAACACCTTGCTGCAGGACCAAACATTGCTGTAGGACCCCAGGATGTTTTGGGTGGTTTAGGAAGGTTCAGTATATTGCTATCCCTGCCAGGGATTCTAAGTCCTAATACTTAAAGTCTCTTGTGACTGACAATATTCAGGCTGACAGAAGAGCTAATTAGTCTGAGGTAGCTTGGGAGCCTTTCTGCTGAATTCAGAAGGCCTTGGGATCAATCAGCTGGGCTTTGTGCTGCCAGGAAGAAGAGACACTTGCCCTGGGCTGCTGTGATGGACTATTTCAGTATTGCGTCTGAGTCATAGCATTAAATTTCCTCTCCTGTTCAATGACATACAGGCTCATTTGACAGTCATTTCTCATTGTTTTTCTGCATCAAATGCTTTGGCAGGCTCTTCTGAGGAGACAGGTGTCCAAAATACATATTTTAAAACCAAGCCTCCATGAAATCCTCAAATATTAATGGTTGGCTCCCACCTTAAAAATTAAGCTCTCATTTCCTGGGGCCTCTCAAACTATATAGCCAAGACCAGCACTCCTCCCACTTCTTCTCAGATGGCAGTTTCAAGCCACATTAATTAATTAATTTCCTGAGTATCCCAGAAGAGAAACAGGTCATAGATTATTATTATCCCTAAATTAAAAATGTGTAAACTGAGGCATGGCAACATCAAGTGAACTGCTCAGCAAGGTCAAGTTTAAACAACTAACTGCTAGGCCACCATGACTTCAAAGGAAAGAGGTAAAATGAAGGGTTGCAGGCAAATATGACCAGGTAACTGAACATTTCAGACCTTCTGCAGGATGACATGGGGGCCCACATCAGCTATGTCATGGTTAGTGTAAAAAGCATATGACAAACAATTTGGAAAAGCCTTTTGATTGTTTATTCTTAGGAGAATATAAGGGGTCAGTTGTCCCAGGCACTGTACAAAATCAATCTCTAGAGAAACTGACCAAAACTGAAAAGGGAAGATCATAGTAACTCGAGAAGAAAATGTGAAAAGCTGGGAGCAGATACCAGGATTCTTTAATCTTTCTCTGAGCACAAAGGAGTGCCTGCAGCACATAACCTCTCATTTTAAAATTAAGATAATAGTAATCTATAGCAGTAATTAAAGTGCTATTTCTGCACTGGTGTCATCTTCAAGAGCAGCACTACCTTGGGAGTGCTGGAGTCAAGGATAAGAGTAATTGTCTGAAAGTGATGTTTGCCTTAATCACAATGGCTGAATCTAAATGCTGTGACCTATGATTTTATATTATGGCATGTCCAAAGAGCCTTTTCTCCCGATCATCCATGCCAAGACATAGGTCATCTCATCTCTTATCCATGTATGGGGGTTTTTAGACCACGTAAACAAAGACTTAGGTGACAAGGGACTGGTATGCCTGTTCTAAACCACACAGAATTGGGCCACAGCCAAAACACAGACAGGGCAGCTTGGAAGCACTTTTAACCCAGTTTTGATGTTTAGTAGGGATCTATACATTGCCTTTGACCAGTTATATTTAAAGGCTGAGGTGCTCTGAGATACTCAGCCAGCTTCTTACTAGTGAGCCTTTTCTTCCTCCTTTCCTTTTTACTTTTTCTGAAAGGCAAGTGAGAGGAATTCTTTTTAAAGGACAGCCATCAATGAGTAAAAGATCAACAGAGCATGAACATGTAGAAAGCTAGACATCAAAATACGGTAAGCTCAAAGAATATAACTGTCAGGCGTGTAACCTTTATTGTGAGTGCTAATCCAGCAAACCCTCCTTTTCAAATACTCTTATTGTCTACTTGAGATGTGTAGGCTTACGGTGAGTTGCATTTCTGTATTTGCTAGTCTTGTCACAAAGTCCATTTTAATGGTTGACTGAGAAAGAGGAAAGATTTTCCTAGATTTTCACACATTTGGACAGTCCAGTGCGAACTGCTTCATAAAGTTGCCCCGCAGAGCTGTTGTTGCAGATCCTTATAATCTAATGTCATGGTCTCCGTTGATGAGGTGTCTGATCTCTCATAATCAAGGATTGTTTTATCTTTATCAGTCATATGACATGATATAATTCACGTTTTATAGAACAGGAGCAATTGGCCAGAGATTAATCATAGATAAATCACTGAGATCCAAATTGAAAACTGGAAGTCTTTATTGCACACTTTGCAAAGGCAACCTCCGTTTCCCCTAAAAGACAAGTTAAAACCCAAAAGTTATGTAAAGTTACTCCAAGGGTGTATTACTGAATATCTAAGCAATTACATCATCCTCACTATTGCAATGCAAAAAGTAAGTATCCCAGACTGATGAAAACTGCTCACACCCTGGGAAAATGGGGGTTTGAGCAACTAACAGTAATTACTGGATTCAGAGAAAGAAAATGCTTTACGAGTACAGGCAATTATAGCTTGTTTGCATAAGTATAAAGTTTAGATGCCTTAGTGATGGATCAGGTTAACACATTCCAAACAGAAGTAAAAGGCTTTGTTCCACAAATCATCCAGTCTTCAAAGTGAGAAAAGACAGAAAGCATGGAGTATGTAGCACTGGACTTATCCAGAATCTGGACTGTGGAAAAAAAAGGATGATGGGAAAACTCTACAGCTGCAGAACTCCATTAGAGGTGCTGAGAGCACATGTCCTTTTGCAGTTCTTCTGTTCAGCTCTCATCCGAAAAGTTTGCCTCTGGGTGTTTTTTAAAATTCAAAGGAACTTATAGATAGTGTTTTGCATGAAGGTGACAGTTTTTAAGCCATCCGACACCTAAGTCTCACTTAACTTTTGTGATAAGATCACAGCAAATGAGAATTTGTGGTAATTTTGGAAGGGAAGATTGAGCTATGTTTCTGGCTATTTACCAGAAAATCCTCCCAAGTGTGAAAGTTAGCAGAGAGAAAAAGTACAAACAGTCTGGTTTCAAAAGTTGGGCATCAAAGGTAGGAGGTGCCATCACCATCGTAACTCAGAAATAGGATGCCAATAAAAGCTTTAAGGTATAACAATCAACAATAATTACATTGTAATTAGGCACTCTATCAGCAGATAGGTAGGTATAATCACCTTTGAAATACCTGTTTTCTGGATGAAACTATTGTCTCTCTGCTAGGTCTGTCAAGCTCTAGCTCAAATCCCACCATGCCCTAAGAATATTGTATATGTCCTGGTCACTGTCCGAAGAACAAGCCAGTAGATAAATGTTAGTGAGGACTCCTGAGAAGTTGACTTTGGTCATTATCAGTCCAAGCAGGATTGATATGGATGCTCTTTCATAGAGTAAATCTAAGTGCTACCTGGTGATCATTCACGGTCTTTGAGATGAACATTAGCTCTTCTAAAGTTGGACATCTGCTCCAGTAGAAAGTCATTGTCTGGATTACATCTTCTGCAATCAAAAGGAGTAAGTATCTGCAAAGAACTTTACACCATGCTACTTATCTTGGACAACTATTTTAGGATTGATGAATCACGCTTTCCCTTTAATGTACAGGCTAAGGTGCTTAGTTTCAGACTTGACTCTTGGCTTTGGATGACTAATATTAAGTTAATTAAGTCAATTATACCTGTGGGTGGGATGGGGTTCAATACTAGCATTTGTCACATATTCTATCATTTCCCAATAAACCTTATTTTTTAGGCCCTTTGCTTTAGGACAAGGATATTTTGTCTTGTCTATTTAGTTTCCAAGCTGTGTAAAGCAATGTCTATTTCCTTATTGGTCATTGAAAAAGAACTTTTCTTGATAACATCAGTGTGGTTCCACTTGGAAATCCTGTGTCTTATCATGAGCAGTAGACAGGTGTATTAACCTTCAAAGATTAGTAAATGTCCTTAAAACACTGTAACCAGATGGAAGCCATTTTCCTCTGCAGCCTCCCACTTCCAAGGATTGCCTTAAAAACATTCTTGGCATCTTTTCCCTTCGTCATTTCCATGGCCATGGAAAAATCTGAAGGGGAGGAAAAATACAGCATTTGTAGGCTAAAATAAATTAGCACAGAAAGCATTTGCTTCAGGTTTCTTAATGTTCATTCCCCCAATGTAAAGATTTATGATTTAAATAAAGTAAAAAAAAGCAAAACCCCTGAAGTTGCACTTTTATAGATTTGCATTTTTTTAGGGTTTATTTTTTTGCTGGGTTTTTGGTTTTGGTTTTGTTTGTGTTTTGGTGGGTTTTTTTGGTTTTTTTTTTTTGAGGAAGATTCACATCAGGCAACAAAGACTGAATAAATCATTAGGTACAGACAGAGGAATGCTTTAAAAGAAATGATTTGCAACAGATATACTGTAAAACATTACCCACGGCAAATGTAGGATCAGCATTATATATAGAGCTGCCACTTATGAATTTTATGGGCTTCTTGGGAGGTTGCTTACGAATAGTAGTATGGTCTCTCCAGCACAGGGCTACGAATCAGGAGCTCTGGATTCTATTTTCAGCTAAGTCAATGCCCTTACAATGTCAGCTAAATAAATTACTCGATTTCTCAGTTTGCCCTTGCAAAAATAAAGGCAAGCTATTCATTCACATGAATTTTGAATCTTATTTAGGAATATACTTTGAGATCTTAAGGTGGAAGTTGCTTACATAAATGCAAAATACAGTTTGTACTATGGATTTTGAATTATTTCTAAGACAGAGGAATTTGGAAATATTTTAGGATTATATGGCAAGATTCAGTCTAACTTTACTGGGCACAAAATAACAATTATTTGTGGTGGAACAGTCTATCAGAGCATATAAAAGCCCATGGATTGGTTTGTAAGCTGATTATATGGATAACATATATTGCTTGGGTTAATCTTTTCTCTTCAGCTGTAAGGAAACCAGCAGCAAGAAACTTACTCCAGACTGACATTTTTCTTCCTCTGTCTACCTGCTTTTATTNATTTCTAATCCACCTAGACTGGAGTGATGGAGGAACCTGTAACACACATATACTGAAGCTCTGAGGGAGTTCCCCCAGGAAGTCTAAATAAATTGGACACTGGTTTTATAAGGTTGGTTTTATTTTGGTAACAGACATCTCCGAGAGGTCTGTAGCAGCACTAAAAGAGATTAGAATCTCTTTTCACCTTGGGAGCACATTATTATGTGAAACCTTTCACCACTTAGGTATGTGAGTTAGGTCAGATACTTCCCTTAGGCTGAAAATTGAGTTTAAGTCAGAAATGTGCTTCCGCCTCTGTCCTGGAACCATTATTATATGATTTTCTTAATGATAGGAATTTTAAATGGGTAATTTTATTTTACAAATATGAGGCTGTTTTGCTCTTTAATTAACCTTTAACTTTATTGTCCACAGCTCAAAATCAAAGATTATAGGATGAAAGAGCATCTTAGTCAATGTTTAACTGCTTTGTACATTTAATAGTTTATACATTTTTACATGTTACGTTTTCCTAACTCTAGTGAATCATGGGTGTAAGACAGAAACCTAAATGTCTTCTGCTGTTGCACATATCAGCAACACTTTCTCCCAGAAGGGTTTATTAGCTCTATCTCACTACTCTGTAAACAGTGATACATATTGAGACATTAGCAGTGTAGAGAGCGGGCAGAGCAAGCCTGTTTGGGTGGCAAAATACTATGGAGACTTACCTTTCAGTGCTGAAAGCTACCATGTCTATTTGTCTTGAAGAAGGTAGATCACACACTTCGGGGACAATTTCTGACTGCCTCCATCAGTAGTCTGAGGCTGTGTGGCCATAGTGCCAAAGAAATGAGTAGAAATGAGTGGTCCAAATGCACCATCTCACAACCTGAGGAGACCAAAAGCAACCTCCCACCAATTGTAAGCAATCCGCAGAATTGGGTGGATGGTCATTAGCAGGGTATGGGACAAACTAATTCCCCCATTGCTGTCAAATGTTTTGGAGATAAAAGACAAGTCCTGTACTTCTGGACTTTTGCTATAAAAAATGCATCAGTGTTTCTTTAAACTAAAATGGCTTGGTACAAATGAGAAACACAGGCCTTGAGATGGTCCCAGTGCAGCACTATTAAGTGAGGAGAGGCTTCTGTAGGAGGGGAAGTTTGAGCATCTCCTTTATGTCAACTGTATACCTGAGTGCTGTCATCACGTTGAACAAGTCTCCTGTAACTCCATATGTCCAAGTACTAAAGCATGCCCTTGCCCTTATGTTCTTATGTAGGTCAAATCTTTGCCTTGCCATCATTGACAACATCTCTTTAAATCAAAGATGAACGATGTCTTTGTCATCAGTGTTATTACAATGAATTTCAGGAGAAATTATAATAATGGAGCACTTAAAAGCAAAGAGCTAGCACTTGAGCTAGCTAGCTATTAATTATAAATGCCAATCTCTATCAGGAATTCTTTTTTATGTAAAACCGATCTGTTCTGAGTACTATTTTAGCGTTAATTAGAGAGAAGCGAAGATTAAGTGTTATCCAATGATGAGCATTCATTACAAGGTCTGCTGACCCCTTGTGCTTACTCCTGGAGATGCACTGGTAGAGCCCCTGGCATTAGCAAATGTATTTAAGATATGGACATTTTGGGATTGTCCCAAGGATGACACCTACTGAAGTTTCTTGTTCCAGTAAGAGTGTCCAAAAGTGTTTAGTTGCAGCACAGAAAAAAATATACTTTGGAAATAATAAGGTCCATGTATTTTAGGTAAATACAGAAAAAATTAAGCATTTATTGAAAAAACCTGAGAAGGGAAACAGCTAGAGACATTGACCCAGGTTTTAATATATTTTGACACTGCATCCATAGGCCAGGAATCAGGTAGATAATTTGAGCATATTCAGATGAACCCTCCTTGAACAAAACTGTCACAGAAGCTGACAGTGGCACTGAAGGTCACGAATGCCAGCCGTCATTCTGTTGCCAGGTCTCCAGTGTATGGAATCCCTGACCACACTTTCTCCATGCACTCATCAAGAGAGTCTAACCAGTGCTACAGAGACTGTGGGTCAAGCTATGGCGGAAACTCACAGTTCTTCCCAGACCACTCCTGGGAAGGTTGTTTTTCTGTCCTGCAAGCCTGAAGGAAGGGTGATGTGCTACAATGCTTGTTACTGATGCCTTTACAACCTGGTGGAGTATTGCACTGTTTTGTCAACTCCTGTACTCATTCCAAACATAGGTCAAATTCATTCAGATGGAGTAAGAAGGCTGAATTTTAAAACCAATTTCATCTTCTGAGTAGAAATGAAACAGACAGTAACCTTTATTTTTCTGCGAAGAGACATTTCTAAAAAATATCAGAAACATCTGAGTGAATCATAGTGATAACTTGTTTGGTGCAAGACCCTTTTTTGAACCATGGCCAGTTTCACATAGTTGACATAAAGATGTAAAAAGACATCTAAAAGTGGCCTATTTATGCTATCTTGCCTACAATAAAGCCTTTTTAAGTTCCTGTGACTTGTAAATCCAACCATTTCCATAATTTTTCTTTTTTTCTTTATAAATGTAATCAGATACTCTTATTAAATACAGAAAAGTGAGCATTTACTTTAAAAATGTTGTCTACATCCAGAGTAGATTGGGATATAACCTTTCCTAGTTCCTGAATTTTCCTAAGTATCCCTTTAATTTTCTCATGCATGAGAATGAGCCTCATTTCTTTGCTGACTGCTGCCCTTATGCCTTCTTTTCTGCCATTAGTGAACTAAATGTTTGGAGAATGTAATTGTAAAAATCATTCTTTAATGTAAAAGGCTCTAGAGACAAATGTCAGATTTTATTTCCGCTACAGCTGATAATGGTACTTGATAGAACCATTTATAATTTCTTAAGAGGGAGAAATAATTCTCTTTTAACTGATTTATTAATATAAAGCCATTTACTCTTTCCCTGAATGTAGTGGATCAAACTGAGTTATGTTTCCTACTTGGCTATTGATATGTGGGGGGCAATTCTAACGATGCCCACCAACATCCTCTTTTATAACCAGTGATCATCAGAACGGGCCTGAGACCTTAGATAAACCAGCTGGAGACCTGCTGATATCTACTCTCATTCCCCAACCTCTTAAAATAAAGTCATTCTGTACAAAAGAGCTCTAAAGTATGCAGGGGAGTTGAAGGCAGTACTCCCTCCTACCCTACTGGGATATGTTCTGCTTCGGAGGACTGAAGGTTTTCAAAACCCACTGGGTGCTGACCTCTTGATTGGTGGTTCACCCTTACTAATGAAACCACCACCTTCAGTGTCCTGACTGAGAAGACCTTTGCCAGGCAAAATAACCCAATGCCTACATGTCTGAAAAGAGTGAAGAGGTACACTTTGACGTCTTCACTTTATAAATAGGCACAAAGCATGGCAGGGAGGCTTTAAAAATAGCTTTCCTCTAAGAGAAGAGAAGATGAATGATGAAGATGAAATTTTGATCCTGCTGAAGTCAATGGAAATTTTCTGACTTATTTAAGTTGGGCCATCCAAAGCACTGAGCCATTTTGATGGGCTTACAATAGTTGCACAAAGATGGAGAGAGAGTCTTTGAAATTGTATTCAGTCTTCCAAAGTGGTTGGGAAATCACTAGGTTTAGAAATCAGGGGAAAATGTCACGACAGTGTCAATTATTTCAGTATTTGCAGAATTGTTAAGGGAAGTGCCCAAACAACATATGCTAATTCTTGCTTTAGCTTGTCACCCTAAACAATAACAAACACTTTGTGTGGGCTTGTATACATGTTTACATCCCTATAATATTACACTGCTCTTGTTTTTTGGGTGCAGTCAGAGTTTTCCTGCTGTATTCTACCAAGAAGTAGATTGATAAAGCTAGTAGAGATCTTTTTTTCATCCTTAACTGGTTATAAAACATGCCACCACCCACAGAATTTGTAAATACTGTGGATTTCTTGGAATAGTGCACTCCATGGTAAGACGGAGTCATTACCTCCTGAAAAGGATGATCAGAATAAATGTGAAAATTAACTATTTTGTTAAGGTAAGGCAGATACTCTTGCCAATAGTTATGAATTTAACTTGAATGGTTCTAAGCTGATTTCTACTAGCTGATAATATTACTATTGTAATATACCCTTGTTTTTATAAATGTTAAAGTGCTTTTATTGCTTCTTTACTGTTTCGCTTCATGCATATAACTGCCACAAACGTAATATACAATTCTTCTCACCTGAGAAGCTATTCCCATACATCCCTGTACTTCATACATACTCATTTCTTCAAATAGCTCTTTTCCCTGTGTTTTATGGGAAAATATTGCCCTTCCCTGACTTTCTGTATAGCCCGCCGATTCTTTCTCCTTAAACTAAGCGATCCTCAGACAGGGTTCGCACTAGTACAATATTTAACTTCAATGGAAATTCAGCAACAAATTCCCTGAAGGATCTTTGAAAATCCATCCTTTGGCATTATAATTGCTTTCTACTGTTCATTCTCCCCCTAATTCTTTTGTTTAAAGTTCTTCCCGGAGTCCACCACTAGACAGTCTCTGTGCATGCTCCTAGCAAATGCACACAGGTCCTCACTAGCTTTCCTCCAAAAGGTTGTAAATCTGTAAAGGAAAAATGCTTTTTCCATTGATCATCACTGCTTTTGATGCTTCAAAATA
>VXBL01005558.1:46197-60891 GCA_013400195.1 Aramus guarauna
TTTTTTTTTTGAAAAGGCAGGAATCAAGTGAGAGGAAAGGAAACAGGAAATTTAATTGGCAGAGAGAATTCAATTAAGATTTAAAGTTTTATTAATATAGGAATATCCCTGTGTGCACAAATCTATATTCCTATACTTATCTTCTCTGCCAAACCCTATTGATTTAATAACCCACTGTTCACACTACAACTCACATGTGCTCTGCCTACATTCCTGAGGAAGGGATTATGCATTTTATTAATGATGCTGTGTCAGACAAGGCTGGATACTTGCACATTTTACATGCCTGGCTTCCACTGGCAAGATTGCAATTATTTTTAGCAACTAATTACATAGCCTGTACCCATGGCAGTGGAAGATTACAGCTGTAGTTTCCACAATATCATTGAATCTTTTGTAAGAAAATTTCAGCCTCATGATTAGAACACTTCTGAGTAAGTTTCCAGGCTCTGGTTTGGCTGGAGAAGTTCTTCCTTCTGAAATCCAGTTAGCCCCCAAATGTATGATGGCCACCACAAATTTACATTGTTATTTCTTCCTTTGCTGTACCCTACCTACAGTGATTTGAACCTGTAGAAATAATAGAAGTGGTAGTTGGGCAAATGGTATATCAGACACATTCCCTCAGGAAGACTTGATATCAAATCCATCCCTGCATCCCTGGTAACGTGTTCCCTCTCGGTGACTTTGGCCAATTCACTTGCTCTGTTTTGTGCCCTGCCTCTGTTTTACAGATAAGGGATTCACATTTCCCTGCTGTAGAGGATTCTTACGATGTTTGAGGTAATTTTAGCATGAGTAAGAAGTCAGATGCTATAGCCTTCACTATGAGGATAGGCTGAGGGTTGTGGTTGTTTAAACTAGAGAAGAGAGAGAAGGGGAGACCTTACAGCAGCCTTCCAGTACTTAAAGGAGGCCTACAGAAAGCTGGAGAGGGACTCTTCATCAGGGAGTGTAGGGGTAGGATGAGGGGTAATAGCTTTAAGCTGAAGGAGGGCAGATTTAGATTAGATATTAGGAAGAAATGCTTCCCTGTGAGGGGGGTGAGTCACTGGAACAAGTTGCCCAGAGAGGTTGTGGATGTCCCATCCCTGGAAGTGTTCAAGGCCAGGTTGGATGGGGCTTTGGGCAACCTGGTCTAGTGGAGGGTGTCCCTGCCCATGGTGAGGGGGTTGGAACCAGATGATCTTTGAGGTCCCTTCCAACCCAAATCATTCTGTGATTCTGTGATCTGTGATCTATAATGTCTCAGCACTCATGTGGAAGAGTGCTTCAATGCTTCCGCTTTTATTTTCATGTTCCTGATCTGGGAAGTAGTAGGAAAGTTATAAGGGTAAAAGGGAGCTTGTAAGGTAAAAGATCCAGATGCCCACCCCCTCTCCACTTTCTAGTTTACTAGCAAATATGACTAGACTGAATCTAGCTCTTCAGGGCTGCACTTGGGAACTGGTTGCAAATTATCTGTAGACTGCTAACATGGAGGGTAAAAGTAGGACAGTGCAGACTGGGGTAATAAAAGAGACTAATATTGTAAATGTAAGGTGGATATCAGGAAAGGATATGTATGTAACACATTGAAGTCTGTAAGTGTTCTTTTTACGCATGGTGGTGGAAGTTCTATAATTTACCTTGAGAAGCAAAGCACTACAAATCTGATTTTTTAATAACCCCACAAAAATTACCTATTAAGTCTTGGTTTTCAAGACTATTTACTATTAGCAACTGGGAGCTGGGTGCAACTCAAAGTGAGTTTTGTGGCTCAGAGAAATCCCTATTTGTTTATAAAAAAAGATGAAATGATAAATAATAGGCCTGTAGACATTGAAACACTTGAGCTACTTCTGATAATTTCCCTAGATAAAAACTCTATCATGTAAGGTATTAGAGAGTTCAAAAAAGAGAATTACTTTGTAAATAATTTTTGGAGAAGGGGGAAACATTAAATAAATACTTAAGACTTTCATGTACTATACATCTGCTAAATTCTGCACAGCCAACCATTTCTGAAATTAACTCAGGAGAAACTTTTCTGAGTTCCTAGTAAGCACATAAACATCAGGAAAGAAATAAGCACAATACTCTGAAATTCATGAATAAGCTATATCTTGTCATTGTGAAATACAAGGTGAAGTCAAGTTTGGAAAAGGGCATTTTTTTAGTTCTGAAGGTAAGCAGAATTGAAAAGAGATTACACCACGCCTTTTGTTTGAAGAAAGAAAGAAAGGAAAAAAAAAAAACCCAACACCATAGATATCTTTGCAAATGAATTTTGAGAGGAAGTAATGGAAAAACCCCCAGAAGTTATCATAGTTAGAAAACATAGTTTTCAAATCTTTTGGGTCTCATGAATTTCATGACAGGGGACTTAGGCTGAAAGCTGAAGGAACTGCAGATTTCTTAGTGGATATTTTTGAGAACTTATGAAATGCAAATGAGTTCCTAGACAACTGGCAGAAAAAAATCTGAATATTTCTCTTTAAAAGTCAGAAAGAAGAGAAATCCCGAGGAATTCTAGACCAGTCAGCTTAACTTCAGTTCCTGGAACAATACAGGAACAAATAATCAATCAATCTGTAAGCACTTAGAAGATAACAAAAGGATGAGTTGCAGCCAAAATAGATTTGTCAAGACATAATTGTGCCAAGACCTCTAAAATTGTACCTTGACAGCGTAAAAGCCCTGCAGTCTGGAAAAGCAATAGACGTCATCTGTATTAGATTTAGGAAGGCATTTGACCCTATTTCTCATTATATCCTTTTTTGGGAATATGATCTAAACATAAATACTGTGATGCATAACTGGTCGAAATACGGTGTTCATAGTGTGATTATCAATAGATGACTGTCCTAGGAATCCCCCCACTGAACTGTCAGGGACTTACCAGTCTTCAGAGTATAAAGAGTTAGAATATAAAGTAGAAGATATGCTTATCTGATTTGTGGTTGTCACTATGCTGGGTGGGGCATGTGACAGTCTAAAAAAAAATTACATTGCAATTCAGTAAGAGCAAATGCATAATTTTACCCTTAAGTGTGAATAAGCATTTTTTTTTAGGTACAGATGAAATACCATTATGTAGCAGGGGATCTACAAGCTGAATACAAGTTTGGCATCACACAATTAAACAAAAAGACGAACGCTAAGCAGAAATTTTTCTTGAAGCATGATATGTTTTGTTAGACATGTGAAACAATCCTTCAGTTTTGGCCACAACTGGCAGAAAGTAGGTTTCTTGTAGGGGAGACTTTGTCTGCTATCAAGCCAGACAGATGTCTTCATGTTCATTTAGTTTCTGTTTCTATTCTATTCAAAAGACAGCTAGACCACACAGCTGATGCAGCATGGACAGCACATCATGTCAGCCTAAAGTAGGTCCGTACTCTCTGTCAGCTGAAGTATGGTCTAAGCTCCCTCAGCCATCTGAGGCAGATCTCCAATGAATGCAACAGAAGCCGTAAGTATTGTTCATCTGGAGTAGTGCTTCCGGTCTTCAGAATGGGCAAGAGCTGCATCCATATCAGCCATGAATAGCACAAGGCAGCTCAAACAGTGTCAAGGGAGGTTTGGGTTAGACATGAGAGTTACAGTTCAGTGGCACTTGTAAGGCATTTGGCACCTCTCATACCATTTGAAATTTCCTATGACGTTTTGCCTGGCTTCCACCCCCTTTACAGAAGGGTGTGAGTCCTCGGCGGCTTCTGTGTAATATCTGTCAGCCCATGTGGATATCTTGAACACCTCAGGGTATCTCAAACGGTGCTAAATGCCTGTACTTCAGTAATTGAGTTGACATCCCCAGACAGTTAAGTTTTAGCAAGGCCTAAGGAAAAATTAGTGTCTCATGGGGAAGGTGAAGGTGCTTGGAAGAAGATTTCACAGAGATGACATACGGATTTCATGGCTGGATGTTCTTAGAGAAGTGGTTAGGCAGACATTCAGTTATAAAAGGATGCAGCAGGGCTTATGCTGCCTTGTGGCAGAAAGAAGGGCTAGTTGACACTTGAGGTTTCTTCCAGCCTTGCTCTCTGTGCTGTTGTGCGTAGTACTGAAGATGTAAGTTTCTTCCTCCGTTGTTTTGGAAATGAGCTACAGAACGTCTGATTGCTCACTTACCAGCTCAAATGTAGTGTAAGCTGACTGATTGCGAAATCTGTGTACTGCCATTCATACTTGTTCTTTTTTATTTTCTCCTCAGTAGTGTCTCATTGTGCTAGTCTCTATTTGGGCTGTCTGAGTATGTGTGAACTCTTTTTAAAAAAAGGCAATGAATTGTTAAGAGAAAGTATGTACACTGTCTGTCACCTGCATACTTCCCTGCATATCTGCCTATTACTTGCCAGCTCTGTGGCTCCTGTTCTGTCTGTCTGCCTGTATATAGCTCTCTCATCTTCTTGGTCCACCTAACTTTATTTATAATTTCCTACAGTGATCATCCTTTGTTCATCATTGCGGCATTCCCCTCTCATGAAATGTAAATTCTTAATGCCCAAGACTAAGCAACACATGGAGATCTGCTCCATTTCCCTGTTACAGGTATCTTTTTCACCTCTCTACTGCTTTATACATTCCTTTGACATACTTTAAATATCAGGGATGCTATGAAAACCCAAACTGTCTTCAATATTTGTTTACACTCTCGTCTTTCACGACGGCTGACATGATCTATAATTGACTCCAGTCACCTGAAAACATGACAGTTACTCCTATAAACAATGAAAAAACTTTGGTTTGTACAAGAGTTGCAACTTACAGATGCCTAATGAGGCAGTTTCTTTGCTGTGATTGAAGTGTTCTGGAGATTTCAGGGTTCAAAAAAATGGTATAACAACTTTTCGCTAGAGCTCTAATTATAAAGCAGGTTGAAAGCATGCCAAAAATACAATCTTTTAAAAGCATCTTTCTCATTTAAATTCTTATCTGACATTTTTAAGACACTGATACTGCATTAAAAAGGGAAACATAAACAAATGAAAAAAATCCAAACAAACTGAAAATATGAGATACTTTGCAGAAAATATACCAGTGCTTCAATTAGATCAGTCAAATGACTATTGAGCCATCAAACCTTTTTCTGATACCCATGTCAAAGGAATAAATGTAGCTATGTCCTCCAGTCTGCCAACTCAGCTTACTTTCTTCACTAAAGAGAGAAGGCATGACTACAGTGATGAGAAGAACTCTACCAGAAAACAAGCCAAGATCCACATCACACAAGTAGTAGCAACTACACAAAGCAAGAGAGGATCAAACCTGCCCCTTTAAAGATCCAGTAGATTTGGTATTGAGATCTTCCGTCCCCTTAATGTGGCAATCCAGGTCATTTGGAGGCAGATCAGGTCCACCTGAAACTGTAACCCTGACATGTGCCGGAATGAACTGGGAAAAAAGACAGGAAAGCACAAAATATTAATCAACTGTGAGCCAATTTCTGCATCTTCTATGCCTCCCTCAGTACTTGGCCCAAGGAGCTTAACTGCTGGAATCATAAAATTAATTATTACTTAGGAATTTCAGTGTAATACTCCAATCTTAATGTTTGAACAAAAAGCCTTTAGTGTTTCAAATGGATATTTAAAACAGCAAAGCATAAATTTTTCAAGTAATATCCACAGCGAATGACAAATGTGTCTTGTTGTTGTAATAACTTCAGATATCTAAATTAAGGATTGTGGTTTGAAGTAATAATAATATTTCACATATAGAGGGGCCTTTCATCTGCAAGAAAGTAAAGTCTGCTTTCATGACACAGGCATATACACACAGGTGTAATTGCAAATAGAGTTTGATTCAACGGTCATTCCAGTAAATTGAGGTTATCGGTGCTTCTGCAATACTGACAGTTTAGAGTCCCCAGCCAGCAAGGTGTACTAGGAGCTGCATGAATGAATGAATACAAGAAATAGTCTGCAAGCAAGCTAGAGAAGGAAAGGGAGAGAAGAAAACTGTCCTCCTCTAACATATAGATAGGGGAGGCATTGAGGTATTTGATAGTAATCTGGAGTCACAGAGGTAAATAAGGAATCTTTCCTGGCATTTCATGTCTACCTGGGACATGTGACAAGTCTACTGATAGAACTTGGGAAAATTGATATGGGTTTTCAAGCCAGAAAATATGAGAGGTATGTCCCAAACCTTTCTTGCTTGTTTCCGTGCTTGAATGCCTGGTGGAATAAATACTATCAAAGTCTTCTCGGATGTCCTCTTTCCTGTGTAGACTAAGCTATCTTTTGGGACTTCATCAGTTTTTGCTGTCTTCCTCAGCAATTCTACACAGGGTGACTTGCAGCTCAGAGTAAAGAATTTGCTTTCCCACACTGCCATAGTCCTTTACCATATAATTTATATGGGACTTTTTCCATGTCAATAATTGCCCATTGGTTTGTCATTCCAAACAAAATATTCAGCTGCTGATCAAAAAAAATCTGTAGGATATTCTTCTTTAATATCACTTGCACTTAGCTTTTAGTCATCCATAAACTCACTTACTTTCCCTGTTCTTCTGCAATATCAAGCCAGCATTGTTGAAGACATTGATTCTCATCTAAAAAAATATGATGGACCATGTAAAGTTTATTGAATGAGCATGATCCAAGATCTCTAACATATTAAAGGTATATGAAGCCGTTATTTGTATTCCATTCCATGTAAGACTTAGATATTTTAAAAAGGAATATTTGTATGGCCAGTTTTCACTAGGGGCACTTTCATGCACTATTCCATGGTATGGCAAGCTAAGCAGTGATAAAGTCATAAAGCAACGTTGCTGCGTTTTCAGAGAGACATTATTGCTGAAGGTCTGGTTGCAGTAAACTGCAGGTAAAACTATTTGAACTTAGAGCATGCAAATGCCAAACCAGACCCTACACTCTGATGAAGTATGAGGAAAGGAGGCATAGTTGCTCAAGAAATCATGCCAAATATGCTCCAAAAGCACAACTGACCAAGTGTAACTGCATAAACAAATTTTGACCTCTTAGCTCCATATATAGCTTGATGTGAAGAAAGACACAGAAATCTTCAAACAGAAGCAGCATGCCCTGGATAAGCCAAATACAAAAGAAGCAAAAGCTGAAATGCCACAGTTCACATGTTGAACAGCACTTTTTTTTTTTTTTTTCCATAATAAAAGGCAGATATTTTTCTGAGGGTTTTTTAGTGACCTATGCACCCCCAAATTTGAGCCAAAGATGCACATAGTGGTAGTGTCAGGTTTGTATCCTCAAATGAAAGACTTAAACAATGATGAATTCACCTCATCTAACTCCAGATATCTACAATGGTGTGTCTGCATCAGAGCTTGTTGTCTGGCCTCATATTATGGTCAATGAAGAGCTGGTCAACAGAATTTATATTGAACCAAATGTAGGCGCCTATTTAAGGTGATGAATCACATCCTGAAGTCATTGGCTACACAAATGAGCTCTCTGTATCTATGACAGGAACCTAGGGTGATTTTCTCGGATGTACACTGTAGATGCTAACTCCTGAAAATCCTAATTTAGTATATTTTATAGTCATACTGATTTCTCATTAAAGCTCTTTCTTCCACTCTAAGCAGTTACAGGACCCATCCAAGTTTCAGATACTAGCTCGCAGCTATTCCGTGCACAAGACATTAATGGGTAACTATCGTTCAGTAGACATAGTAAAGTATGGTCTGTAAAGTTTATGTTGGAGAAGTCAATGTAGTTGCATCCATTTATGCCTGTACTAAGCTAAGTATCTCAGTGTCCACCATTGTTATTCAGCATACGCATCTTGTGGTCAGTGCAGACATCAGTGCTACAAGATTGCCTTGTAAAGTAGCTGTGTTAAAAAAGGCCTTTTCTGATCACTTATTAAATCAGTACTAACTCCCCTTCAGTCAATAGAGTCACAACAGTGTAAAATGTATGGGGGGACAGAAGTTACAAGAATAAACTTTTTTTCATGTTTTGTAAATTGAAGGTCCCTTTAGTTATTGTGAGAGAAGGAGTATTAAGAGACTGATGAGTAAGGGAGAGAATAAAAGGGATCTGATTTTATGTTATCTTGCAGTTTATCAAGTCCAGTTAAAACTGAATGCAATTGTAATTACATAAAATATTTTGGGGGGATTGCATAACTTGAGCACAAGTGGCAAATCAAACCCACACACATTTGCTCCATAGTGCAAATTCACAGCAGTTACAACAGAGCTTTTGCCAGGCAACACCTCAAGGTGATTTAGGTATTATTTATAAACACAAAATCTATTCTTGTTGTCTTCAGCCCCTTTTTAAATTAACTTTATATTAATTTCCCAGCTGAATGCCTACAGTCATTAATATGTAGCTTGTACATATAATATTATAACATGCTTCTGAGGAATGTAATATGTTAAGCAGGAGTGGTAAAGGCTACTTTTTCCGTTTCAGTCTATGAACTGTTCTCCAAAAGTTGTCAATCCCGGCTTGCCTCCTCTCTAAAAAGGAAATATCAACATGCTTTTCTGTTCACTTGGCCCATTTTTATCCAGTGGTCTTCAGATGAATACATTGAACCCTCCTATTAGCTTTTCTTTGAACCAAAGAAGTAGGTGGTTGTTTTGTTTTGTTTTGTTTTGTTTTTTTCTTTTCCTGACAGTACTTGATGATAAGTAAATGTGACTTTACTCACTCTAGTAAAACGAATGTGAGGATTTAATGGATAAATTAATTGTATTGCGCAATGAGGTATGACTAAGTACAATACCTTCATTACATAGCAAGTGGGATTTTAAGTCCTGGAAAAGACAGTGCTATAGTTGAAAAGAAGAAAAAAAAAATAAAAATTGAAAAAAAACATGAAGTAGCATCTAAGCTAGAAACAATAGTTGGCTCACATCCCAGAGTCTCTATGAATGTCTTTGCATGAGTTTTCAAGTCCACAATAGGCTTTGGTTGTTGAGAGCCATGAGAAACAGGTAAAAATTGAAAAAAATACCAAGTGAATAAATTCCTGCATGAAGGAACAAATGAGGGAAGGAAAGTAGTGGGTTGCTGTGGATAGTGAGAAAATGATTGAAATTCTGATGAAAGCATGAAATACAAAAGATTCAAGCCCCACCATTGGTCGTTGACTAAGTAAACAATGTCTGTGTACCAGAACAACATAAAATGAGAAAATAAAGAAAAAACAGAGTTAGAACAAGGATCCCCCTTGCTCAGGGTCCTGTATTCAGCAGTACTGGCTTCCTTGAGAAAGAGGGTAAAGCAAGGTATTTACCAAGTGAACTTTCTGTGTACCATTTCACAGGAGTGTCTTGAGCAATTTAGCTCACTCAGGGTAAGGTTCAGCTCTCCATGACATTCAGAAAAGATATACTCACTGTGACAAACAAACACTAGAAAGAATTTAGCTGGAAAAGTCGGTCAGTCTCTGTTTTAGGATGAGCTGTTTCACTTTCTAGGCTTCTGTGAGTACACGGACCAGCTGCGTATCACAGCTTTGACACCTCATACACACGTAGACATCTATAAGCAAAAGTCTAAATTTAGGTGTCTTTACCTATAGCTCACTCCCACCATTAGTAGTTGTTGCCTGTGGACCCTGTCTAGCTATATGGCCATTAATGAGAAATAGGGTTTGTGTTCTTCTGATAAGAAAGTTTAACTTTGGTAATGCTCATGCCTCTCTGAATCACCCTACTTACTTGAGTTCAGAGGTCTAGGTTCATCCTAGGAACAACAGCTGTAGTCTGAGAATAATCTTCTATATGGTTTTGGTTAGGAGATAGTAAGCAGAAAGCAGTTGCTTATTACTTTTCAGTAGAGACCCATCACTGGGAGGAACACTCCATAGGGTTGGGCATTTGCTTAGAGGTGTTAGATCATAGTTTGTTATCAGGCGTCACTCTTTTTGCATGCTTTTCCCAGAAAACTTCCAGATCCCTTGTCCAGGAAGGTAGGTTACTGCTTGAAAGCAAAACAGCTTTCAGTCTGTGATGCACAAGTTATGCCACTGAATCTGTGCCAGGTGAACACTTGCTGTCTAGTCTAAACTAATTGTTGAATTCCCTCGCTACACAATGAAAGGAAGAAGTGCCTGCAGTGTGAGATTCATCTCAGCATTAGAGACCTATTTTAGGACGGGATATAGGAAACAGGAGCTCACACATACTTTGCTTTTAACAACTCAGCCTGTCTGTTTATCCTAGGACTATCATTATGGTCTCTACTTTATTACATTAACTCAGCAAAAGCATACACATGTGTCAAGTGCTTCAGTGAATAGACTTAAGCACATGATTAACTTTAAGAGAGTGCTTAAGTACTTCGCTAAATCAGGGCTTCTGTGTTTTCTCCTCTCAGTACATCTGGTCGATTTGCATATATTTTCCATATAAAGAAGTTCATATTCAGAGCAAAATGAAACTATTTCCATGCTTGCACATTCAGTGGTACTGCTGCTGAAGCTAACTTAAGCAATTCCCTTTCAGTCCCTCTCCCCTGTCCCGCCAGTTTTCAGCTGGTTGTTCCAACAACTGCAAGCCTTGTGCTGGAACAGCTCTATGGGCAGCCATTTGGTGAACTGGATTAAAGCGATATTTAAGCTGAAGTATAAGCACAGTTTTGGTGAGTTGTTTTTTTTCTGGATTAGTTTAGTTTATAATATGCTGTGCGACCTGGCTGCACAAATTGTTGATAAAACAGATATAAAGAACACATGATAAGATTTGGAAGGTAGTTAGTTAAACTGGTATCAGTCAAAGAAATGCACTTGAAACTGTTGCTTTGCAATGTTTTGTGCTGTGATAGATTCAGGAGGCATTACACTATGTGTTCCTTGCAGAATGGGATTTTTTTTGTTGTATTAAAAAAAAAAAGTATTTAGGTGTTTCAAAGAAAATGGCAAAAATCAATAGGTTCATTTTCAGCCATTTCAGTCTGAACTAAAGGGAAACCAAAGTATCATGCAGAATGTCTTGTAATTAATTTAATTGCTTGAAATTACATATAATGAATGAAGCATGAGAAAAGCCCTGTTTAAAGCCAAACTAACTCTAATTCTAAAAAGTTATTTTTATTTTTCCTGGGCTAAGTGAACCAGTTTTCCCATAATGACAATTTTGGTGTGCCATCAAAGACAGAAGATCAAAAAATGAGCATTCTTAAAGGTTAATTCCTATCTCAGGCCATATGTGACAACGTTGAGAAAATTAATCACTGCTGAAAAAAACGAACGTGGTATCAGTACGAGTCTTCCTCTACAGTAACGTAGGTCAGATGGATCAGTGCAATATTATTGGGTTGGGACAGTTCATGACAGCCAGGTAAGTCTGAAGACCTGTCACTCTCTGCTGTCTCTGTAGGAGGAAATAGACAATATGCAGCTCTGAGTAGTCTCAGTTGCTTGAACTGGAGTGTTGCCCACCCACAGACTGCCTTTGAAAGAGAATCTAGCAGGCAGATGTCCACTGCTTTTTATAAAAAAGTTATATCCTTGTGGAATTTCTTTGCTGTCAAAAAGAGAATTGATAATTAGGTAAGACAAGATTAGATGTGAAGCTGATGAGAAAAATATTATTCAGTTCTGTTGTTCAGCTCTAGTAATTAGTTTATGGTCTAATGGTTTATTATTGCTTAATGTTTTGCTTTTCTACCAATTATAAACAAAGAACTCCTTCATCAGTGACATATAAACTTACTCTGCAGCCTTATGTAGATGAGACTTGGAACTCAAATATTTATATACAGCCATTATACTGTAATATTTTAATTCTGGAAAATATTTTTAAGGACCTTATTAAACCTAATTCCCTCAGGAATTTGTGTTATCGACTAGGAACTGTGTTTCTTCATTGCCCATCCTAGATATTTAGCTGGCTTCCTGACTTATTTTCTGATGTTGGAAAAGACATTTAGGCCAAAAATGTAAAACCTGAAGATATTTTTGGAACTTGAAGTTCAGTTTCAACCAACTAAAGGTAGCATTCTCTCTCTCAGAAGTTCTGAGTGATTCTATCTGCCCAAAAAGGTGACAAAACTTTATGTAACTAGCTAGGATAACAGCGCTTTGCACATAATTAACAGATTATAGCAAGTAAAACCTAGGAATATTCCCATCTACTTAAAATTGCTCTCAGCTGAATGGGATGCAGATATTTTTAGCTGTTATTTTTACTCAATGTTCTTATTGATCAGTTATGTGTATTATAATACATTCCCCAGACTCTGGTCTGCACTTTGAGTCCTTTTGTACCAAACATCATACAAAATTCCTACTCTGATAGCTCAGAGTCTAAGGAGAAATTATGCCTGAAAAAGAGGGCAGATTGATTAAACAATATATTCTTTCTGTGTGTTTTCCAAGCAAGATGATAAGCAGATAATGGACGAACTAGTTTAAACCTTAATTTAAGCCTTAACCCATTTTAGACAGAGCTTACCAAAGAAAATCTTGAAAGATTTTCCTGCTCTTTTCTTGAAACAACAGTTTTATAGCTCATGTTGCAGAAAAAAATGGGATTGATTTGAACAGAAAGAGCTTGGTTTCTTTATCTGATAATGTGGTCCAGTGGATTGATTGTTGTCACAATATTAACATTTAAGAACCATGAGCTACAATAAGACAAGGTTTAGGTATAAACAGCTACCTTGGTTTATCAGTTACCATAGTTTGGTACTTATGGACAACCATTGTCCACACTTGAAAACTCGGGCAAATAGATTAAAACCAAAGCTGGATAATATCTCTATTATTGTATCCTATGATATGATTAAGCTCATAGTACTATTGACTAAATCTCCCTGGATTTTTCATTTTTGTTTGCACAGCATGCAGAATTCATCCCCTTTGCTGATTTAATTACCTCTTGTTGTATTTACGCTGACATTATTATGAGATGATAGAAGAATGAGGAGTAATGTCAATTACTTTCAAAGACAATGGAGTTAATCTATGTGGATAATGAAAAAGGTGATTGAAAGATGTACTGTTCAGGAAAACAATTAGCACAGGCACCTTAACCCCTAAACTGGTTATCTTTTGTAAATCCTTGAGTCACAGTAAACAAACTGAGTGAACACATCATTATTTAGTTCAGCTCAATTAGAGTCCAAAGTAATTGGCAAGAGTACGCTTTACATGAAACAACATGCACTGCAAGCTGATATTAACTTCCCACACCGCATCTCACCATGAGCAGTGAAAGAATCAGGAGGGCACTAATATACTGTGGAAAGGGAGGCAAAAGGCTTAATGCTGACTCCGTGTGAATCAATCAGTTGAGTGAAAGTTTACAAGTTTTCATTCCTCTTTGAAAGTAGTGTTCCTCTGAGTTTCTCTGAAAGTTCCAGATTATAGTAAAATCATACTACAAAAGCATAACACTACACTACATAGCAAAACACTACAGTATGAGCTACTTTCTGGAAATTAGTGAATGAGTGCATGGGTGGTCATGTATGACTCATTGTATTAGCCATTGTATTGGGTTTGCATGGCAAGGTTTTGGTACCAGGGGGCTACAGGGGTGGCTTCTGTGGGAAGCTGCCAGAAGATTCCCCCATGTCTGATAGAGCCAATGCCAGCCGGCTACAAGACAGACCTGCTGCTGGTCAAGGGTGAGCCCATCAGCGATGGTGGTAGCACCTCTGTGATAACGTAGTTAAGGACAAAAGTTGCTGCACACACAGCAATTGCAGCCAGAGAGAGGAGTGACATGTGAGAGGAAAAACTCTGTGAACACCAAGGTCAGTGAAGAAAGAGGGGCAGGAGATGCTCCAGGCACTGGAACAGAGATTCCCCTGCAGCCTGTGGTGAAGACTATGGTGAGGCAGGCTGTCCTCCTGCAGCCTATGGAGGTTGATGGTGGGGCAGATATCCACCTGCAGCCTGTGGAAGACCCCAAAACAGAGCAGGTGGATGTTCAAAGGAGGCTGTGATACTGTGGGAAGCGGGCGCTGGAGCAGGCTCCTGGCAGGACCTGTGGCCCTGTGGAGACAGGAGCCCACACTGGAGCAGGTTTGCTGGCAGGACTTGTGACCCCATAGGGGACCCACGCTGGAGTGGTCTGCTCCTGAAGGACTATACCCCGTGGAAGAGACCCACACTGGAGCAGTGTGTGAAGAACTGCAGGCCATGGGAAGGATGCAAGCTGGAAAAGTTTATGGGGGACTCTCTCCCATGAGAGGGTCCCCATGCCGGAGCAAGGAAAGAGTGTGAGGAGGAAAGGGTGGTAGAAACAACGTGTGATGAATTGACTACAAACCCCATTCCCCATTTTCAATTTTCATAGAATCATAGATTCATAGAATGGTTTGGGTTGGAAGGGACCTCAAAGATCATCTAGTTCCAACCCCCTGCCATGGGCAGGGACACCCTCCACTAGACCAGGCTGCTCAAAGTCCCATCCAACCTGGCCTGGAACAGTTCCAATGATGGAGCATCCACAAGTTCTTTGGGTAACCTATTCCTGTGCCTCGCCACCCTCACAGTAAAGAATTTCTTCCTAACATCTAATCTGAATCTACCTTCTTTTAGTTTAAACTCATTATCCCTTGTCCTACCACTACACTCCCTGATAAACAGCCCCTCTCCAGCTTTCTCATAGGCCCCTTCAGGTACTGGCTGGCTTATATAAGGTCTCCCGGAAGCCTTCTCTTTTCCAGCCTGAACAACACCAACTCTCTCAGCCTGTCCTCATAGGAGAGGTGCTCCAGCCCTCTGATCACCTTTGTGGCCTCCTCTGGA
>VXBL01005558.1:71264-126358 GCA_013400195.1 Aramus guarauna
AAAAAAAAAAAAAGAAAAGAAAAAAGAGTCTAAGCTCCTGTTACATACAACATAGCTCTAGAGTAGCATTAAATGAGCCCAGGGTATATTTCCATTAAACCTGCAGTTTGACATTTACATTCAAGTAATTTGAAAGACTCACCAGATCCCAACTGTTCGCTTCCAATCTGTTTCCCAAGCTTTCACTTTCACATTAGTAATACTTGTCTTTACTGCTATACTCACTGCATAAGGCAGATTTAAATAAATAAATAAATACACAAATAAACAAACAAACAAATAAATATATATTTTAGTAATACGAGGCTTCTTCTGAGTCTGCAGAAACAGAGACAAGTTTTATCCCTCTTCGTATTACTGACTTTCACTGTTATTATTGGAGGTACAGCAACACCAAGGGTCTTAATTCTAGGGCTTAATTCTGGTGGTTGTTGGATTTGCATGCAGAAAAGGGAGACAGTAAACTAAGAGATCATTTAGGTCACCAGCCTTGAAATATGGAAGTCAGAAATATCTGAGAATTTCTAGCTCCATCCTATTTAAACATCATTTTACATGAAAATGCCCAAAATAAATTTATGGGGAGGGGAATTATTTTAAAGCAAGCTCCCCATAATTTCAGTAAATAAATAGAAGACCTTGATCTGTAGACTCAGTCTTTTCAATCTTGAACCCTGCCAGTGAAAGTAAAGGGACCTACTCATGACTTAAATTTGCTTAGGATTGAGCCCACCTTGACCTCCTTCTTAAATCAGAACCTATTGGTGCAAGCCTGGCTCTTTTGAGAAGTAAATGGCAACGCATACCTTTACCATAATAACCCAGCACTGTGTGTTGCATATTCACTTAGGAAACGGGAGGCCTGAATTTTAGGATCCCTTTGGCTTCACGTGTTGGAAACCATCTTTCGATCATCCTAAAGGGATGTTTTGCCCTCCAGGCTAAAGAATATTTTTGTCAAAAGATTTTTCCAACATTTTACCTAGATTTTGTGGCTGACCTAGTTATGTGAGGTCAGAAACAGGAAAATAAAAAGTAAACTATGAATGTGATTAATAATAGAAACAGATAAGAAACATACCTAGAAATGTGCCAAAGATTGTCCTAGGGCCGAAACCTCAGACTGTTTCTGGTTTTTATACAGTAGTGGAGTGTGTTAACATGCTTTCATTTTTTTTATGATCTACACAAGGAGTCAAGGTGTCTAACAGTTGCCATAGCCAAAGTGCAAAGTCTAATCTCTGATGTGATTTACAGCTTAAAAACTGACAATAAAGGTGCTGTAACACTTCTTCAATTGATTGTGTATCTGGGAGAGAAAGTACCACCTCATTTGTCCTTGTTCATTTCAATAAACTCAGAATTAGTCACACAATTTAGCCTCAAATTTCAATGTGTTCACTCATCACAGTTATGGCAGTAGTGGTTTTAGGGTATATTTGGAACATATCTGATCACATTGCTTTGAAGTTTTCAATATAACCTCATGAAACAACTACATGTTCATTTTGCTTTGCTGCTTAACCCCTTTGCTCACTGCAGCAAGCAGAGGAGAGCAGAGCGGGGTTTAATGCAGTAACATTGACTAAGTGCATGAAAACAGGATAAAGTGGTTTTTAGGATTCAGAAAGGGTTTTTTTTTCCATGTGTTTGTGACCTTGGCAGACCTAGGAGGTCTTGCAATGGGGCTGCGTTTGGATGAGAAACTTCTCAGGCAGCTCCAGAGGTAAGCGGTAGTGTTACAGATCAGGAAGTTAATCAAGTCAGGTGTCTGACTGAGAGCAACACAGAATTGCACCACTAAGATTGTTCTGGTCAGAAGACATAAATGAGACATTAATTTTTTTATTTTTTTTTTAAATTTTTTCCCCATACAAAGAAAGATTTCCGGCAGTCTTTGCAAATATAGCATCACTGAGTTTGGTCTCCTGGCCAAACACAGGTATTTGCAGTTTACTCAGCTTAAATTCTCTTTGAAATGTCAAATGGATATTATATTCTTCAGTCTTGGGCTACTGAGAAATATCGCGGTACGCCAACAAAGAACCAGGAGAATCCACACGCTAAGGTCACAGGTGAAAACTCATATTTGGGCTGTAGATCTGGAGCTGTAATCTCTGAGCTGCCTGCCTTTAATACAGTAGACTCATGATTAGCTCAGTTATCTGGACGTTTGGCAGAATTCCCTCCACAGCCCAAGGAAAATATATGAGTTTCAGAAAAAAAACCAAACCAGCCCCAAAGTGGAAAATAACTACTTAGTTTAGAATATGTTAGGTAGCCATAGCTCAGACACCTACAGAAGGACAATTTGGTGTCCTGATCATTGTACTAAATACTTTTCTAAAAAGTTTTGTTTCATTTAAAGCGTATAAGTGGTTATTAAACCTACCTCATATATGTCTTAAACATTTTTATGTGTTTTATGTTACTTTCTTTTGTGAACATTGATTACTTGGCCATGTGAACAACACACTGTGTTTAAATAAAGTGACTAGGAGAGCCACCATAATGTGGTGATTACTTTTCTCTTATCATATGTAATGGTGAGTGTTTCCATTTTTTCCAACTATTCTCTTTACTCTGTCAATATATGTCATGAAAATAGGAATGTCAGGAACTTGCTATGGAGAATGGAGTGTGTGCTTTGGATGTCCAAAATGGTCAGTGAAAGAAGCAAAGAGCAGCATCAAATGGAAATGAAAATCCACATTCAAGGCTTCTTAGAAAATCTTTTACCAGATTTATATAGCTCAGCTTTAAAAAAACTGTGGATGAGGTCAGAAACCTGACATCCTGTATTCTCCATAGTTTATCTTTCTTGTAGAAAACAAGGCAAGAAACTTCTAATATCTTCTTTCTAAAAGTTTAGCCCAGCTCCTGGTGGTCAAAGTTGCTCATGCTACTGTGTGAACAAATGACCAGGCAAACATCTCTGTGTCCACAGCAGCAATTTGGGAATTAGATATGCTAACCTCTTTTTGTCAGAGACACCCTTGGTCAAACCATTAGCTTCTCAACCTTTCAGTCTTCCCATCTCCAAAATAAAGCCAATCTTACTTGCAGGGTTGGTGGGAAGGGTAATGAATAACAGCAAATTGCTCTTAAAAATCTCAAATCAAAACTCAGCAAATTGTTCTTATTATTAATATTACTAATAAACCTGAGGAAATAAGCTCATCTTTCACCTTGTCTGGAACCGTAAAAGGCAAAATAGGACAGAACTTTTTCATGAGTGGTATTTAGCTGGATGAGGCTGAGGACAGCACAAAATATTTTATCCAACAGTAATTTAAGCAAAGTCAGAGTGCACTTAAAGAGCAAATAAGTGCAGTAACAAGGTGACAATCTGCAAGAGCCACTGTGCTCTGTTGAGACTGATATGTGGCATGGACAAGGTAAGGGGGAATATGAATAAAAATGTGACCTACTATGCCAAAGTTTCAGTTTAGTTTAGTTTTCAACCCCATAAATATTTATCAGTCAGAACTGTGGGTCCTCTTAGAGAAGCAAGAAGCATGGATTCTCCTACATTATTCCTGAAAACATCAGGTAATTTAATTTCCTCTTCTCAGTCACTTTTCTCTTGGACAATGATAAAAGCCACCAGCTAACCAAAGTGAGTTTGGTGGCTTTTTTCTGATTTCTAGTAACAAAATGCCCTTATCACAGATTCCAAACTAAGAAATTAGAAATTACTTCTAATTTGAGCTTCCCATTCTCTAAGCACCATCTCTGCAAACTCCAAGTCATGCACTACTGTTTTCCACCTCTTGGAACAATGGTAAAAATGAATCCTAAGAGTTGTGCCTTTCTGGGTCCTCAGACCTGTGAACCTGTAAGGCCAGTGCAATGCTTATTAATGAATTTGACTCAGAAAGCTAGGACATAAAACCTAGTAGTTTCAATATTTAAATTATTAATTGACACAACTCTTATTTAATTAGAAAAGGAAAAAAAATAGTAAGCTTTTGGATATGGTTCTTTTAGGGAGTTTGGGGTGACTATGTTTCAGTTAGTATTTTCTTTTGAGTTTTGGTGGAGAGAGAGGGTTATCTCTGGAAGATAATACAAATTTCAGAGTGGACAGAGTTATCCTGTTGCTGTGCCTTCCTCTTTCCAAAAACTAGAAATAGAGCATTGGATGATTAGGCTCCCATTTGAGGTTTCTCCACTGTGCCTAAAGATAGACGTTTATAAACAAACAAACAATCCAATGTAAATTTAGTGCACTATTATAACAGAAGATGTCACTTCAAAAATAGCATTGATTCTTTGTGTATGTAGATTTAAGAAACAGCTGTTAATAACCATCATTTCCCCCCCTCCTGAACTATTTTGAATGTCACCAGTACTGAGAAATGCTTCTCTCCAGCCATGTCAAAATGCGGAATCCAACCTGATCAAATGATGATGCATTTATCACACAAAACATTTCCAGTCTTCTTCATCATGTGCCCTTCATAGGACTCAGCATTAATTAGGAACATAAGGAAGGAGAAATTGCCAGTGTCATCAAATCCAGAAGCAATTATTGCAGACAACTACCTCATACGACCCTGGTGACAACTCTTCACATTCTGCCTCAAGGCAGTCAGATTTTTTCTGTCATCCCTCTGATCAGAGGCTATCCTAGAATTTTACTGCTCCAGAGTTTAGAAACTTTCTCTGAATTTCCAGCTTACGTTTATTCTCAGGCTGATGTTCCTGGGTTTGCAGTGTCCTGTATCTAAAGGGCCGAGTTCCTCTCCACCGTGATTTAGATGGGGTACTTGGCTAAGGATGACAATAGCTGGAGTTGAATTAATATGGACTGTGTTACACGAAATGTCACACGAGCTGAGCACAGCAAGATCCCTCCTGACATAGAATTATGACATCTATCTTTACTTCTGGATTTGCTATTCCCTTACTTGTCCTTCTTTGCAGAAGCAGACCCTTGATCCTTTGAAGATCCTGGGCAATATGTGACCAGATGTTCCCAACCTCCTTTCCACAGTAATTTTCAGTTTTCCTCTCCAAGAGTATCTGCTGCCCTCTCCTACCTGCCTCTGGAGCTACATGCAGTAACAGAGAAGAAGAGGACAGGTGCCTGATGCCAAGCAGCTAAGAGAATAAAAGAACTACATATAGAAGGAAAATAAGGTATTTCTTGCAAGCACAGCAAGGGGCTTCCCTTTTCTCCATTTCTTTCTATGATTTTTAAATGGTTAAAGATGTACTACGTGCCCTAATTAAGAGGCCTTCCTCAGTTCAGGTAACAGGAACTTGAGCTGTTCACAGTGATAAACCCTTGTGTTGGCCTGTTGTATGTGGTGATTTATCACAGCAAAGGGTATCTGGGGATGTGGGGTGGCTCTGAATACCAGGAGCTACAGAAAACATAAATAAAACAGAATGTCATATTAAAGTGACTGAGTTTTGAATTTTGCTTGTTGCTTTTAGAAATAGAAAACAGACGTAGCTTCAGTCTTACTTGGTTCAATGCCCATGTGGTGATTGCACTAGAACTGTAGTTTTTTAGTAAGAGGCACATTGAGGAATTTGTTGTAGTTCTACTTGTTCTATTGTGGAAGGAGCAAATTTAAATAATATTTTTAGGGTTGCAGAGCCAAGCACACACTTTTTTCTCAAGCATCATGATATCACATTTTATCATGTGAAAAATTCACAGCCTACTCTGGGGATGTAGCAGGATCGTATAAGGAGGAGTTTGTGTGTCTGGGATTTACTGCAGCCTTTGAGGGAGGTAAAATTTATCAGAAAAGGAACCATGGGAAATCAGAGACTGGCTTCCTCTCTAAGACAGGTTGTATTTGATGAATTTTTATTTTTTTTTCTGGGCAGGTTCACTTATGGTCATGGCAAGTTGCTTCTTCTCTGATACCTATTCCTTATATGTTCTTCATTTTATTCCATATGTGATCTTCATTTTATGGGTGCTGAATTTTGAGACTCTGAGTTGTCCATGAAGCCCGTGGCAGAATCACATAAAAAAGATCAGGGTCCCACTGAGCAGTGCTCTAATTCTGATCCATTCTTCTCTTTTGGAAGCTGTATCATCATCTGAACCTCAAACAAATTAACAGATTATCTCATAGGTGTGGAACTGAAAATCTGCCAAATCCAGAACTCTTTACCGCATTTCCAAGTGGATACTGGTGGATCAAGACCACTATGATGAAACCTTTGTTTGTCTGCTTCAGATTACAGTTTTAACTCATGACTTCATCAGAAATAGTATGGAATTAGCAGATATTTCTCTCATTCACTTTAACTAGAAATTTCATCTGTAAGAAGTGGGAAAAAATGACATCATTATAAAAACTTTAGGCTTGGAGAAACTGTACTTGAAAAAATGAATAGTCAGATAATTTTGGAGAAGCTCTGCATGTGACATTTTTTGTAAATAGATTACAAAAGTACTACAGAGGATTTGACATTATTAACACTAAAAATATTACGAGAATCTAATCCTGCAAGATGCTGAGTCTATGGGAACATGCAGCATTTGGCAGCTCTCAGGAAGCTCTCAATAACTCTTAGATTCAGGCTTAAAGTGCTGTGATCCTGAGTTGCCCATTAAAGATGCTCTAAATGTTTCCACTAAGGGAAGTCCCAATTATGTGGTTTTATATAGAAAAAGGGAAAGTTAATGAATGGAAATGTAACAGCTCTGACGCTGCTGAAGCACTGAGCTGTCATCCTCATAACTTTCTCAGGGAGATAAATATGCTCTTTCCAGCTTCTCAGAAGTTATTATTGCATCTGATTTACAGGCAGTATAAAGGTAGAGATGGGGAAAATCAGTGGCAACTTTTTGAGGTTTTTCATAATGAAAATTTTAAAAGCTTTTTTAAACGAACAGTAGGGAAATACCATATTTTTATTAAAGAAGAAAACATGGATTATAAACTAGTTTGTATCTAATAAAATAGTCATGTTGGATAACATACCAGCATACCATGTTAGAAAATTCCTGAATTCAAAAGCAGTTTTAATTTCAGCTCAAACTTTTGAGGTTCACAGCTGTTCTGTAGAACACTCTAAAACCACACAGTTTTTAGCCCTTCCATTTGGAAACGGGACCAAGGTGCACGGGATGAGGATAAGATTGCAGGCTGAATTCTAGGTAAGTTGTTACTGGAGCACATGCAATCTGAACCCAGTTTTAGTTATCTGCAGTACAGTGAAAAGTTTCACCTTCTAGAGGCTCCAGTCTGTTTCAGTTGTCTACTGAAGAACTCGTTTAGGCTAGAAACCCGATTTTAATGCTACTAGAGTGTATTAGATTAATGCTACTTATTCTGCCTGTTGTTTCCACCATCTGTCTCTCTGCTTGTTTCCCTCTATTTTTCTATTCCTGGTAGCAGACACATAAGAGCTCCCTTGTTTCCCTCTACAGCTTTTTGCTCTTACGATGATAGCAGCTGGCACTCTCCGCTCAGATCTGAGCCCTGTTGTGCTACGGGTTGCAGATGCACTCTCAAAAAGGCAACTTCAGCCCTAAGGACTGTCCTGTGCAAATACAGCAAGGAAGGATGGATGAAAAAGTGACCATGGGAGGATGGCGAATTTGACATAATCCTCAGCCTGACTGCACTGAGAATCAAACCCAAGTTTCTTACTGTCATACCCTGCATGCAACCCAATAAACCTTCACATCTCTGTGAATTTCTTAGTTTTAGTGTCATTTTGAAAGAGTGTCAGTAGTGATGCAGATGAATGCAAAGCCATAGTGAGAGACAAGAGGCAATTCATTAGGCCTCAGGCAGATAAAATCTCTGTACCCATCAAAGCAGGAAAATCCTCAATGTTGTGTTTAAACACAGCTGTTTGCAGTGCAGGTTTGTCCCACCCCAAGTGCGCAAGTCAGCCTGGGCTCCCTGACACACAGGGAGTCCACAAAGACAGTGGGCAAAATTCATCTAATCTTAAAAAAGATGCATGTGTTTGTTGGGATGAGTCACATCCTTATTTCCATTGACTCTACTGACTATAGAGTCTATTCCCTGTCAGCTATAATGAGAATCCAAACCCTGAGCTCATACGGAGATGGCTGAATTGTGCACTTCTAAAACAGAGCAGAACCCATTTTTAGTTCTTTTACATGAGACCAAGCTGTACTCTGCAGAAGACCTTAGTATTTTCGTCCATATGAGCTTCAGTGACTTAATTGTATGTGTTCAGCTGTTTTGTTTGATTTTATGGAGAAACTAAGTGATTTCACCTTCCTCATTTAGAAATTTCCCTCCCACCCCAGGTTGTCAGGTCACTTGGTAGCTGACAGTTTGATGCCCTTTTACTTTCTCTGGGGGAGTGGCAGGTGGGGAGTGGGGAGAAGAAGGAGAGAAGATATGTAGAGAAAAGGAGGTTATTTTGTTCCATATTTTGCAGAGACCCCAAATCAGAAAATTAAATTGTTCATGTTTTTTACCATCTATAGCTCCTGAAATGCTGCAACTGCCTTCTGCAGCATGACCTGTTTGCAATATTTTCTTTCTGCAGAGATGGAGCAAAAATTAGGAAAGGAAAAGATGCACAGCTAGTCATTGTCTTTGTCTTTCCAGCTACCACATTTTAGGCATCCAGTCTTGGCACACAAAAGGAGAAACAATTACCAATACCTAAAAACGTCAAGTGTTCAGCATCCTAGTGTTTGGTGAGTAGCAAAGCCAACATGCTTGGCAGAGAAATATGTTTATGGATCAGATCATGCTCTTGAAACACATAATGTATCTCTCATACCACCATTGTTTGAAGTCTCTGTCTTTGAAACAGAGATTGGAAAGAGTTTCATGAAGGAAATCTCCATAAAAGACGATAAACCAGAGTGGTTTTCAGTAGGAAGGAAACAACATGACTACTCAATGATGTACATGACAGATCCCTTACAGATAAAAGGGGAGGAAAAAACCCAGAAAACCACAAATGACATTTAAGCTACAGTAGAAAGCAATCTGCTTTAGGGATCCCCTGTTTTTGTCCCCAATTCATATCCTTTGTTAAAAGGTGTCTGGTGACGATGTTAATATGCAACGTGTCTTCAATCCTAACAGGCAGCGTAGGTTAACTGCAATTTCAGGTTTGTGCTTTTCCTTCCAATCTTAATACTTCCTACCTGAGATGCTCTGTCTTGAAGCTACCTGTGGAAAGTATCAGCAATTACATACAACCCAGAAACCATCCAAGCAATGGCAGATACATTAAAAGACTTATTGTTTATATCAAGGCTTTTTACAACAAATGCTAATGCCAACAGAAACTGGCTATTCACTGGAGAAACTGTTAGTTTTTATAACAGATGGGATAATGCTTTGACCTTGGACATAAGAGTGAAATGAGCACACAGCAGTTTGCTTTTGTTGGGGAAAGGCTACACGATTCCTATAAATGGACTAACAAGAGCAGGTAACCTTGTAACAAATTGCTGTGTTTCTTTGATTATTTGTTTATAAGACCATGAAGATGTTTTCACATCGAGTATCTTTTAATGTGAGAAATTGAGGTGTGGTCTCAGGTATTTTCAAACAATGTTTCACAGTATGATGCCCATGAACACAAAATATTACTGTTTAATATTAAATGAAGTGCCCAACCAACAGACATAGATAACAAAAATAAATTATGAAGTTAGAAGTCTTATAAATAAAACTATAGATAAAAAATATATGTCATAGATAAAGCAAAGAGAAAAGTGTTTTTCCCTGGAAAAAAAATCTGATATCTGTCCATAGTCTTCTTTCTATTGTGCTTGAGAGAGGTTGGGGTAAGAAAAACTAGAGTCTTGTCTTCCTTACAGAACTTAAATAATGCTTACCAATTTCAAAACCTACCATTTACCTTGTTTCAGTGTGTTAAAATACAATATTTCCTAAAACATCTTTTAATATTCTATGTGACTGTTTCAAAAGCTGAAATGACTTCAAAAGCAATTATTTACCTGGCCTGTCTTTATCTCTACCAAATATTTATCACTTCATAATAATTATTTGTTTCCTATTATTTTGCTATTTAATGATCTTGCCACCATCAATACATTCATCCTCGATAGTCTGCAGTGAGGTAAAGAAATGGTCTTAGTGTTAAAGAAAGGGGAATTAAGGCAAAGCAAATGCAAGTGTCTTTCATGACATTAAAGAGCTACTTCAACTCTCTGTGATTCTCACCCTGTTTAAACTGCACATCTAACTTCAGTTTGGAGCTCGATTTCACTATTTAGTGGAACGACCTCATCTACACTTAATGTACTTTTAATGGCCACAAATCTAACACATATATTTAACAAATGATAGAATAGATTATCACCACATTCAGCACATCTAAAAATCAGTAAATATCATAAGAAAATTGACTATTTCAGTTTTTATAGTGTAAGTATTACTTTACATTTCATGGGGAAGTATCCTTACACATACTTCATCCAAACAATGTACCGTAAGCATATAACTGAATATACAATAAATAAAGAACAATGTTTTATATTTTGTTCAAGTGAAATAAATAAATAAAAAAATTGTTTGCTCAGTGAATAAAAAGATCCATCCTTAGGGATACAGTGTGGTTTTCACATAATTACAGCATTAGCCTGAAGGCAAAATGCTCAAATGTGGAAGATTTTGCCTCACATGAGTTGTTTTACAGCATAAACACAGTTTCAGAAATGTCCAGACAGCCATGTGGTCTGAGACTTAATTACTGAAACAGCTAGGCAGTCCCAGCTACTCAATTAAGGAGCTATTTTGCCTGGGCCAAAGAAAGCTTCTATCTAAAATTGAAGGATTCAATGTAGGCAATTCTTGAACAGCAGTGACTGTATATACCTTTCAGGAAAGAGAAGACACCGTGGGAATCATAGAATCTTACAACCATTTAGGTTGGAAAAGGTCTTCAATATCATCGAATCCAACCGTAAGCCTAGCACTGCCAAGTCCGTCACTAAACCATGTCCCTAAGCACCACATCTACACGTCCAGGGATGGTGACTCAACCACTTCCCTGGGCAGCCTGTTCCAATGATTGAAAACTCTTTCCGTGAAGAAATTTTTCCTAATATCCAATCTAAACCTTCCCTGGAGCAACTTGAGGCCATTTCCTCTTGTCCTATTGCTTGTTACTTGGGAGAAGAGACCAACACCCACCTGGCTACAACCTCCTTTCAGGTAGCTGTAGAGAGTGATAAGGTCTCCCCTTTTCTCCAGGATAAACAACCCCAGTTCCCTCAGCTGCTCCTCATCAGACTTGTGCTCCAGACCCTTCACCAGCTTCGTTGCCCTTCTCTGGACACGCTCCAGCACCTCAATGTCCTTCTTCTAGTGAGGGGCCCAGAATTGAACACAGCACTTGAGGTGCGGCCTCACCAGTGCCGAGCACAGGGGGACGATCACTGCCCTGGTCCTGCTGGCCACATGATTTCTGATACAAGCCAGGATGCTGTTGGCCTTCTTGGTGCCCTGGGCACACCTCTGGCTCATAATCAGCCGGCTGTCAATCAACACCCCCAGGTCCTTTTCTGCCAGGCAGCTCTCCAGCCACTCTGCCCCAGGCCTGCAGTGTCCACAACCTTCCCCAGCACCGAGGTCAGGCTGACAGGCCTGTAGTTCCCCAGATCCTCCTTCCGGCCCTTCTTGTAGACGAGTGTCACACTGGCTAACCTCCAGTCAATTGGGACCTCCCTGGTTAGCCAGGACTGCTGAGAAATGATGGCAAGTGGCTTGGTGAGCACTTCTGCCAGCTCCCTCAGATCCTGGGTGGATCCCATCCAGCCCCATAAACCTGTGAGTGTCTAAGTGGTGCAGCAGGTCACTAACCATTTCCCCTTGGATTATGGGGGCTTCATTCTGTTCCCCATCCCTGTCTTCCATCTCAGGGGGCTGGGTACCCAGAGAACAGCTGGTCTTAACTGCTAAAGACTGAGGCAAAGAAAGCACTAAGTACCTCAGCCTTTTTCTCATCCTTTGGTACTATGTTTGCCCCTGCATCCAATAAAGGACGGAGATTCTACTTAGCCCTCCTTTCGTGGCTAGTGTATTTATAAAAACATACAGAAATGTATTTGCTAATTTATTGCTAATGTATTTCTAGAAACATACATAGAATACAGCATAGTAAGTAATAGCTCTTAGCAGGGTGGAACTACGGCATTAAGTGTTAACTCCAACGGTGTGTTACACTGCAGAGACCCAGATGCTAAATCATATGGGAAGACATATGTTTTCTCTGATGAATTAGGTCTGCTCCCTAAAAGAAATAAACTTTGTTTCTTAACATTATTTAAAGATGCTAATGCATCTTGCACAACAATGAGAAGTGCTCTGCTTTGGGAAGAATCTTGCTGCATACTTGTTCCCTGATGTTGCTATTTGGTTCTTTATTATTGTGATGATTTATTGTTTGTTACTAAAGCCCTTTCCATGAAAAACCTCCATCCTCCACTGCGGGTAAGTGCTTTCTTGATTGATTTGGGGATTTCCTCAAATTAAAGTAAAAACAGAGAATACATCAAAGCCAAAATTAACATTTCCATACTTGATTATCTAATAGTTGACGTGGAGCTGGAATCCTTCAGATGGGTCTCCAAGAGTGGAATTGTATTGAAATAGGTCCATATAGACAAAACATGTTATTGAATAAAATATTTCCAGGCAGAACCTCCCAGTAAAAGTGGAGCTGGCTGTCAAGGGAAATGACTAGGATTAGACAATTTCTCTTCACAGCCTATTTTGGGATTCACCCGTTATTAGTTCTGACAAACCCTTTTTCTCCCCAGCTCCAGGGAAATTCAAAATTAGAGGCTGCTGCTTTGTTCAGTGCATTTAGGGAATTGTACCCTTCAAATCCATGTTAAGTGCTCATACATAATGTTGAGCCAAAAAATGAGAAAGCAAATGAACTGGTCCTTGAGGGAGTGCTGCAGATCCTATTCTTTCCTTTCATTGATGATAGCCGCAGATAGCCACACAGTCTGTGTTGGTGGATACCTAAGAGGGCTGTACCAGCTGACAAGTACTTTCAGGTGCTATTTAGGCTGTACGTTCCTTAACCCGCTAGAAATTTTATTGACTTTGATTATATGTGAATAGAAGTGGGAATCCAGTTGGATTCAAAGAGCCACCGGTCAAAATTTGCAGGGCTAACTAGGCTGGCTGTCTAAGGGTATGTTTGCAGCGTGAGGTTGTTGTTCAGGGGCTTACCATTGCCACATTTCATGCCCATGCCAGGATGGGTCGTGGGTAAGCAGCAAGGTTTCCACCTTGCTTTGATTTTCACACAAAGAAAGCTGAAAAACGTGGGCCATAGGAAAGCAGTAGCATACCATAAAATATTTTGCAATCAGCAAAATCACAGAGCCAGGATTGTGGCCCACACGGTACGTATCTCACAGCCCAGCAATAGCATTGGCTGCTACAACAGTTGGTTAGCAGTGAGAGGAGGAATGCAAGAAACATGGAATAGAGGGCCAGCTTCACAGGAGATTTCAGCCTGAGCTTGAGGATATCACTGAATCTTGTCACGCAGAGAAAATAGCATGGACTCAGTTTTCCTTCTCCTGTCGTCTGACAAATCCTTCATGGCAGCATTTGTGTTTTGTGGGGTGTTTTCCCTGGTCCAGTACTGTGGACCAGAAGGTATGGGGGTACACAGCGCCTGGCTTGGCACTGAAGTCAGTTCTGTTATTGTGTATATCCCCTTCACAAATTTGATGAGCTTTTGTTGTGGGACACGAGATATTTTTTAAAAGATTTATTTCATCTGCCTTAAGTGATGTACAAATGAGTCTGAGCAATTTATCAGTTTCCTGCCTATGTGATGGAGAGAGAAGGATGACTACAGAAGTTTCTGTAGAAGAGTGGGAACCAAGGCAGGTTAATAGAATTTCGTTAATGATGGTAGCAGTGTTTTGGGAAAGAAGGGGAGCTTTTGTGGTGAAAAAGTCTTGTTCCCTCTTTTTCCCTGAGCTGTGTATGGATTTCTTTACCTGTGCTCACATACAACTCACATTTATTTAGCCAGTGACTAGATTAAGTAGTTTCTTCGTAGAGGAGGAAGGAAAATATGTAGGGGATAAGTGAGCCCTTAAAGATTTAATCTTTTTAGCCTAATAATCATCTTACATGTTGAATAATTTGGAGATCCAAGGACAGGACAAAGCATATAAATACAATAAGAATTGGGACCTGTCGCTTTCTTTTGCCCTTTGATTTCAGAAGACTTCTGAGGTACAGCCATACGGACATCCTCTCAAAAGCTTTCAGCTTTCAGCAATCTGCAGGTGCGGAGAGAGAGGTGGGAGTGGACAATATCGTGGAGATGTCTCAATCTGTTCCACTGAAAATCAATTATTTCCACCTGCTGTCTAGCAGGACATGAGTTTGAGTGTCTATGTGGCCTTGGGTACAGATACCTTCACTGAACTCCCCAACTGACACCACCAAATTTAAATGCATGTTGAATTGAAGAGGGATTGTGTTGAAGCAAGAAAGTCTTTACACATGTGTCCCTTGGACGATGCCATTGGCTTGCTGAAATCTCCCTCAGGTTCCTAGGAAGAACACATTGCTCAGGACTATTTCTTACACTGTGAAGTTCCCACTGTACCACATTCAACTGCTGAAAGCATCACTGGAAATGCCTATACATACGTCTTTCCATTACACACAGTTTTCAGTACTGTTTTCTGCTTCTCCATCTCGTGGTTAAAATCTTTCTGACAAATCTGTCAGTCTCAGTCTTGTCAGAGGGATCAGTCCTGGAGCTGTATTTAGTGCAACAGCAGGAGGGAAGGGAAGGAAATGCCTTTTCTCACTTACTGTAGGATATTGTGAAACCCGAGGAGATGTGATTGGTTTTGGTAGGTGTCAGAGGACTGCAGAACCATAGAAAAAACTTTGCAAGGATCCAGAGAGTCGTTTGGTCAATCCCTTACAGGGTCAATCAGACACGTCTTTTTGACAGACATTTATCAGTGCTTGCTACTCTTGAAATCACCCAAGGACAGGGGTTGCCTTTACACTCCTGAGGGTAGACCATATCTACCAAAGCCTCATTATCCTTCCTATCATAAAATTTCTTTAATGTAAAATTAGGTGTAAAATTTCCTTCATGTAAAGTGTGTTCATTGCTTTCTACTTGCAATGGAAACAGAACTGTTTATTCTTTTTCTCTCCATGGTATCTTTTGCAAATTTGAAGACTGTTTAATTATCTTTGAATGATTACACAGCCCAGATTATTACTGAATTTTTACTTCTAAAAAGACCTTTGATTTTTACCCTGCTAAGCACACATAGAGCTAGCCTGTGATACTCTATAATCCCATTGCAGATACATTCATCCTGCCTGATGTAGCCTCTTCTGCTTTCTTACAACCATTTGTCACACCTTAATTTGCCATGCAGAGCAGAGTGTGGGGTTTGTGAATGCTTTTCAAATTGCATGATAATGCTCGGCTCGTCCCTCTTCTGATTCACTTTAAGATTTGAGCTTCAAACACATCCCTGCCCACCAGTGCTTCTGTACTCAGCCGAAATTATTGATTCTCTTGCATGGTCCTTGTCTGGATTCAGATGTGAACCCTGACTTCCCCCAGCTGGGACAGGAGCTTGAAGGCAGTGTTTGAGTTTGACCAGTGAGAGGCACAGGAAGGAAGTAAAGATTTAATCTCTTTTTTACACTGCTATATCACACAGGTTTAAAACACAGAGAAATCTCCACCTTGGTACAATCTTTGCCATCAAGAAGATATTTTCAGCCCCTCTATCCTGAGGGTTGTTGAAGCTACTGCATCCTTGTCCAAAGAAAGTGGAGATGATGGGAGGAGATGGGTGCTTGGATACATTCTGCTTGTTAGTTTTGGAAACAAACTGTCCACAGGCCTGACTGGTTTTTGTTGTTCTTTTTTTCATAATCTTTCATGGATGTATCTTTTTACTTTGTCCCTTTGAAGCTCATTTTTTTAACCTTAGGATACTTGAAACTTTCGTTCTGCCCAAGCTTAGATTCTATATTTTTCTAAGAAAAAAACAACCTGGGATTTTTTGGGGGTTTTTTTTGTTTATTTGTTAGGGTGGGGGGTTGTGTGTGTTTTTTGTTTTTTGTTTTTTTTTTTTTAAAGTGGGACAAAAAAGATTCTGTGGAGCAAAAGATAAATATTATCTCTTAATTCTCTCTCTTTAGAGATAATGATGAGACCTAGGTATAGCAGTGCACTTAGTGATCCACTTTTATATGGTAATATGTATCAGAACATTCAGATCTTTTCCTATGAGAAAACTACATACTCACAATTTTCTTGGCAGAAATAAACCAAAATAAATCATGTAATTGTAGATTTTAAAATCTTTTAAGATACATGTGTTTTGTGGGTTTTCTTTCTTTGTTTTTTTGGTTGTTTGGTTTGGTGTGGTGGGGTTTTTTTTGTTTTTTTTGTTTGTTTGGTTGGTTGGTTGGTTGGTTGGTTGGTTTTTTTTGTGCATTGGATTGAATTGCCATTCAGAATTAAACTCAACTGGAGGTTAAGAAAAGGACACCCAGGTGTCCTTTATGATGACTAAAGTTACGAAAGGTAATAAATAAAACATGGCATCACTAACCACTGGAGACAGCTGGGGCTTTTATCTGCACTGTAATGAAATACTTAACCAGTGAACATATGGGATACTTGAAAAAGTGACCTTTGTTAAGCAACAGGATTTTTGTTCTCCCTTCTCTAGAAAAAATAAAAAAGTTCTGTACAGAGACCTACGATGTTTGTGGTTTTATTAAAGCTTCTTTGGTTGTTTCTTACAATCTAATGCAATAGGGATGAAATAGGTAAGAGTGACAGCCGCAGATACTGATGGCTCTGTTTACCTACACCTCTGTTGCACTGAACAAACCAACACTGTTTAGCTATGTCCTGCAGGGCCTTTCTCTAGTGAAGAGAGACTGACTGAGTCTGCATTGTTTATAGTTCTCTGTCTCCCTGAAGAAAGCACCAACCCTAGTGCCAGCAGGGTATTTTGATGAATGACCACTCATATTTGGATTAAACCCACCAAATGCATTTTATTTAGTAGAGCCAGCAGATAAGTAATGAATTTTGGATACTACTAAACCAAGACAAATGAGAACGGATGAATTAGACCTGGAAAGCTATATAGCTCATCAATAGTCCGTTGGTATCATCTAGTGCCATCATCTACCAGTTGCCCTCACTACAAAATTACTTTAGCAGAATAAGAACATTACTGTATGTTGAAGAATGGGGGCAATAAAGAGTGGCAGCAGCATACTAGAAAGCAGCAAAGATTTATGGAAATACCTTCAAGCTGCCAGCAGACGCTGAGAGTTACAGCTTATCAAAGGTTCAGACTGTGCTCCATATACTGATGGTGGTGATCCAGGAAGCCAGTGAAGTTGGCCATTGGCTGGTGCAGAGAACCACATAGAAAAAAAAAAATTAAAAAAAAAATTTAAAGTTTATTAAAAATGGGATCTGGTGGTTAAGGATAAGATTTGAAGATTGACATTCATGCCTTTTCCCAAAAGGCTTCTTTTCAAAACACTAATGCATGCTGTGACCAAAGCCACTTGACTGTTTAACTTCACACCCATTCAGGTTACCTTGGTGTGGTTATCTGCTGCGCCTGTTGAAGTAAAATATCATACTGCGTCATTGAGGAATCATGCTGGGGTCTTTAGTTTTGGAGCTTCCTTTGTTACTTTTGCATCTCTTGTCACATTCTGCAAAGCTCTTGATGACCATTTCCACAATACCCTGTCCTTTCTGTGGCACACCTTGTGCTTTCTGTGGCAGCCACTCATATTCCATGAAAAACGCAGCTCTTGAGGATACACAGCATCATTTCCATTCTTTATTTTCTTATCAGCAGTGAAATAGTTCAAAATGTCAACAATACATCAAGGAGGTATTGATGTAAATACATCAATAGGCAGTCAACATCCTCTTGAAGTCAACGGGACAGTTTATGTTCTTCTAAGGCAGTTTTCCATGACTCTGCAGACTCGGGCATTCTCTCCCTGTTTTGGAGATCTTGGTCTAGATAATAAAGAAGATGATAAATCCAGAGTCCACCCTACAATACCTTTCCTGATTTAAAAAATAATCCAACACCTTAGGAATTTCCAGGTTTTAAAAGCAATCATGGTCTTCATCTTTTTTCTCCCTAAAGGGTGCCTTTTTTCCCTCACAAGCTTCTAGTTCTCTGAAGGGAGGCATGATGCCGACCTCAGGCAACAATAATTATTCTTTACCTAAATATATATGCCTCTAAACATCAATAGAAATATGACAAATGAGTATCAGTTGAAACCATAACCCTCAGCCTCCCCTGGGATATACCAACTTTCTTAATGAGAGAAACAATAACCATTCTAGTCCTGAGAGGGTTGAAGATAAATGACTGTCTATTGTTGATATTTTGATCTATAGGACAAATATCATGTGTCTGTTGAGAATGTTTATATAAAGCCAGCTGAAACCCATAGGCTGTGTTCTTTGCAGGTAAATCCACTTGATTTCACTAGTAGAGAAAAGCAGAAATATGTTTTTAAATCACAACTTTCCCCAGGCTCAAAAAGGACCTTTCCCCCCCTTCATTTTCTTCTTTCTTCTTTTCCTTTTTTCTTTTTTTTTTTTTTCCTTCTCTCTCTAGTGTCTTTTCTCTCTATTTTCTTTAAATAAAAGACCACCTTATTGGTGCAACAATATTTGGAAATTCAAGTTACAAAATTCACAGCTTTCTCATAAACTGTCCTTTTGACAGCCACATACAAAGGCTCTGAAGGCCAAAGAGGTTCTTTAAGGTCAACAAAATATTTTAGTAGGAAAAAAAAAGACACATGTAAAGAGACAGATTGTAATGGATCTCAGAGATAGAATTACAGTAATATTTCCCAGTATTTCCAGTAATATTGCCATTTTTTCCTTTAGCATTCAGACTCTATTGTCATATTCTGTGATGTAATATCATTATATCATACAAAGACTGTACATCATACTTACTTTAATTAACCCAGACAACTCCTTTCTCTCTGATGGCAAGTTTCTTGGTGGCTAGGAAAGCATCAAATAAAAAGAGGATTCTTATCTTGAACCAACCATTGTGATATTACTGATACACTTCTGTCACTGACACACTTCTGTGTTTAACCCCAGCCAGCAATTAACCCCCACATCACTTCTCACTCACTTCCCCCCAGTGCCATGGGGGACAGAATTGGAAGAGTAAAAGTGAGAAAACTCATTGGTTGAGATAAAGACAGTTTAATAGGTAAAGCAAAAGCAAAACTAGGAATCTATTCTCCACTTCCCATCAGCAGGCAGGTGTTCAGCTATCTCCAGGAAAGCAGGGCTACATCACGTGTAACAATTACTTGGGAAGACAAATACCATCACTCCGAACATCATCTTCCTTCTTCTTCCTCCATCGCAAAGACAAGAAGACTTCTAAAGAAAGTTTTTGAGTACCAGAAATGCCAAATTGTTTAAGCAAATATTTAATTGAGACCTTGGTTCATCCCTGGTACCTCCTTTAATCCTAGGTATTTAATGGGATTGATGGAAAGAGAGAACATATCTTCTACAGAGGACAATTCCTCCTCTCCTATCTGCCCTTTGGAGCTGCTGACTTTGACTAAAAGGGTTTCCCATGACAACTAAACCACTCTGCCAAGAACCTCACACAGATGTGGCAGCACTGAGCCTAAATGCTTCCCTCATTGGGGACCTGCAGAAATAAGTTGAAGTGCTGTATTAGGCAACATCAACACTATGGAAACAGTGCATCTTGCCTCTTGAAAGTCAATAGGTAGTTTCTATGACCAAAAAAAAAGGAAAATCATCATGATCTTCCTTGCATAAATGTCACATCCCTTTGTAAACACAGTTGATAGGTCTTCTTGTCATGTAAAAAATACCAAAGTATGTGGATACCGGGAAAAATCTAATCACTGCCATGCATTGCAGTGTCTGGATTACAACATATTAGTTTTCAAGCACCCAGTTACCACTTCATATCCTTTTGTGTTTTCTGATTATCACTCAGACACTTGCTACACCTTTCTGACCTAGGAGACAGGCCAAAGAGCTTCAGTTCTGGAAAGTGGCAGTTATGAAGAGAAATGCAAAAGATTCTCTGTACACACCTTATGGAAGAATTGACCACTTGTCTGCCATCTTTGGGGAACAGAAGCATGAAAACACAACTACCTCTAGACTCGGTACAATACTGGCAAATTGAAGCAGGCCAACTTTTGGTAGACATTTCTTTAAGTGAAGGAATTTAGCCTCTAAAATAATTTACCATGTTGGATTAGCCACTTTCAGAGAGTTTAAAATCCAGATAATAGCGAGACCACACCACGACACAGCCTGATGAGAAGCAGCACACCTCTTGTCAAACCCTGGGAAAGCCTAGAGCCTAAAGAAAACAAGTACAGTCTCTGTGTTACAGTGTCCAAATTGTCAGAAACTGAAGCCATAACAAACTCAACACATTGGAAGAAGTGTGACATTCTGAGATCCTGCAACTGGCTTTTCACTGAGGTTTAAAGAGGCAAAGCAAAGGAAAAGAGGCTTTGTGTTTTTAGTGGCACAGATGACCTTCTTCTCAACTGTATTCTTAGTGCCCTCCAATCCCATTTCACTTCTCACTCACATCTTTCCCTCCCCAAATTTCTGATCCTTGCTCACTTGGGGTCAATTTAACCTATAGAGTTCTGCCTCCCACATTGGAACTATATAACATCTTTCTTTCTACATTTCCCCTCTATGAAGCTCAGATGTCAAGGTTTGTTAAGCAGCAAAATTGACAGAAACTTTACCCGTTGTACTGAGTTTTGTAGTAGTTCTCATCTCAGGGATGTTATAAATGTCTGTTAAAATCAAAAGGAAAAAAAATACTATGAGAAAGATAAGTGTTCTTTACAAAACTTTGTAAAGAACAAAGTTATAAAACTACCGTAGCACAGCAACCCGTTACATATGATGCGAAAACAGTGAGATTAAGTCAGTAATGGAGTTTATAGGGCAAATTATGTTTTCATTATACACAAACAATAGCTGTGTGGTCAGGGAAGAAACACTAAAGGACTTTCACTAACTCTGCTGAGACTTTTGTGTATTGACAACTAAATTAACACTCTTTCTCCTGATCTCATGACCCAGGCGTTTACCTCACCTATAATCATGCCTTCAGACCTGCTGACATGGCCCAGCCAGTTCTGCTGGTTTATATATTTTTATATTATACTTCTTGGCTATGATAGACCAATAAGGGACCATTCTCCCTCTCCCAACCTCCTGCCTCCATGTAACTCATAATTGGGTTGTGGTTGGGGAACATTAACTCTCCAAAGGTGTATGGAAATGTTTTCTCTGAGTGGTGATCTGGGAGATTTTATTGTCATGATTACCATCTTGCTTTTCTATTCTTAGCTCCAGTTCTTGATTTTAGTGCCTGCCATATCTCAAGAGGTTTTACAGAGACAGAAGTAATTTTCTGGAGAAGAATGTGAAAGTTTCCATGTGGTACAAAGTATGAAAAGGGAGCATGGTCAAGTGAATAACAAATCAGGGTATGAATCAAAGACTGCTAAAACCAAAAGGAACATTATTATTAACTGCAAGGGTTTTGGGTCCTGGGAGGCAGACTATATCTTATAATGTCACCGCTTAGTGTAAAAATATCACAGTTTTTTGCAGAGAACTATGTTTAATAATATGTGGGAGGGACTGCTGAGAGCAGGAGAGCAGTGTATTTCTCAGTTCTTCTCTAACATATTTTGGCCCTGTAGTTATAAAGGGGTTTATTGGGAGATTGAATATAATCCCTAAATCTTTTAGTATTAACATGTTCTAAACCAAACAATCCGTAAATCAACAGCAAGCCTTTACTCCTGATCAGGTCAGGAATTAAGGAGATCAGAAGCCCATGCCAGGATTGCCTCTCTTGTCCACATGTAAGGAGAAAGCTCTTCTTCCAAAACGAGCACCTGTGTTCTTGGTGGGGCAGATCAAGTCACTGATTATACTGTCACAAGCTTGGGGGAAATCCATGTGAGAGTGTGCAGAAAGAAAAAAAATTCTCTGTCCAGTGCTGTGGACAGAGTGGTGGAAGGGAGAAAAAGTGACTGCTGAATAATACCCTTTTTCAGACAGATGACTTTTCAAACCTTTCCAAATCTCCCCACTCCAAACCTCACTGGTTCATCTTCCAAACTCTTATCTCCTCCCTCTGTCCCCCTTCTGCAGTTTTACCTGTATTTCTTGGAGGCCTGGTACCATCTCTACATCCTTTCCCAGGTATTTCACCAGCTCATATACACACATACGGTGTTTTTAAGGGCTGGAAATGAGATTGACCATCCCAGGACGTGTCAGTCAGGTATTCTGCCTTTTGGGGTCACCTCACAGCTATCTTTTTGCCACAACTGAAAGAACAATGCACTTTCTCATTAAATTACAAATGTTTCATTTTGCCACACCGGTAAATTTGAGAAAAAAAAGAAGAAGAAAAAAAAAACCCAAACCCACACAATGCTCACCAATGAAGCAGGAAAAAGCAAACTAGTTTATAGCCAATGATTAACCGGTTGCAGAGAATAACATCGTACTAAGGTGATGTGAGGTGCAGTGTGACTTTTCAGTGTTTGGATGCTGTCCTTCAGTCATTGGAAACTGCCCTTGCCCTTTAGAAGAAGGTAAAATCCAAACCTTGGTGAATGGTGTAGCTAGGACAAAGGCAGAAAAGTTTACCTCAGATAGGAAGCCGATAAACATGAAGCGATCCTTCCTTTCACCATGATAGTACTTCAGCTTCTTATACAAGAGAAATCTTGAAGAAGATTTTTAGCCTGGGGACGCTACATAGATGTTGAAGAGTGGTTATTGCCTGGCAGGAGAGTATGATACACCTCACTCATGTTTAAAAGCACAGACCTGTTGGTGATATATGCTGTCATTTCTTAGTAAGACCAAGGATCAGGAACTGATTTCTATTCACATATGGCCAAACTTGACCCTGTTTACACCTGGGAACTTACTGGCTTGGAAGAACCAAACATATTAAGCAAAGAATTAACAGCAATTTTCATGCCAAACTCCCTTTTGTCTGGCTCCAAACATGGAAAAAATTAAAGCCGTTCATCTTTACTAGATATTCATATCAATTCTCTTCAGCCAATGTTCAATTTTCTCCTCACAGATATATCATCTGCCATCTCAGAGTTGTCCCAGTAAGTCTTTTCATACCATCCAATACTAGAGTTTTGTGGCCATACTTTGTGGTATCACTTCTCTGACGTCATCTACTGCAAAGCTATTCATAACAAAGTTTTCTGATTTTGAGTAATACATAAAACCATTTATGAATCCTCTAATTGCCTTAAGAAATGGATAGCGACTTTTCTTTGCTCTTTGCATTGTACTTGCATTTTCTCCTTTGAGGACTGTAAATACTGCAGGAACCTGGAAGCATTCACAAAGGTTGCCTTCTTCTGCCTTGCCTGGCTACCTCTGTGGAGTTTTTTATTTGCTCTTATGTCAAATGAAGATGCAGGCTCAGAAGGTTAGTAACACTTAAAAGCACAGGAAATATCAATATGGGATTTGGAAAAGTGGGCAGAAACAACCCTGATGGAACGTTATAGCCCACCAGAGAGAGGTTTTGTATTGGAGCATTGTGAAGGGAAACTCAGCCTAGACTCACCCCACCTAACTGAGACTCTAAATTTTGCACACAGCAACCCTTGGGAAACATAAGCATCTCTAGTGGGTAGTACAGCCTATCACAAGATCTGTTTTCGCTGACTGTAAAAAGAGCTGAAAGTGGCTGTAGTCCTTTTTTAGATGCTTAAAGTAAGATGAGGCAAATCTGGGCTCAGCAGCGAAGCCAACTTACCTGTAAAGAAAACAAGCTCTAAAACCATCTCGTAGATTGAAGAATTGCTGAGTCTGTGCTCTGTGCAGGACAAGAGGATCCTGGCACAGGCTTTCCAGCACTTAGCATTGCTGCTGAGCATGTCAGAAACACCCCAGTGGAGACATAAAGCAAGGAAAGAAAAGGCAAAGGACGGCACAATCACAGACTTGTCTGATGTTTTCCTACCTGCTGCTGTCAGAAGTGTCGGTCATCACTGCACGCTTCTGCTTTTCGCTAACTGCCTGTTAGCCGTGCATTACAAAAGCTTTTCCAGTATGTCAACATACTCCATGGGGTTCTTTTTTTTCCTGTTGTTTCTTTATCTAGTGTGACAGCAAGCTGGCTACTAGGAAGTTAGTACCACAGCTAGACAGATGACTGTAATAATCACTCCTGGGTTCCTTTTCTCAGCAAACACATTTCATGAGCACACATCCATGCATTATCTTCAGACGGCATCATCCAGGACAGAGTCCCCTGTGCTCTCCATCTTTGTCTCTACATGAGCTTCCTTCCTCCTCCAGGGTTAATGTCCTGCAGTGATGTTACTACACACAGCATGAAGCAGCCTATGCAGCTACACAACCACATCCACACTCCATAGAGTCTGTAAGCCATACTCTCAAGCACACACCCCATCTATTCCCTCAGACGCGCAGTGCTTGAGCAGATGCTCCGGGGGTAACATGCGATGACCTTATGCATGGTCTGTCCCAACACGTTTCCCTCAGGTCCTTCTTGGGCAAAATTTTTCTTTGCTCTCTCATGACTGCATCTTTCTCTTCAGAGAAATTTCTCATGCCTTCTCTCTGACAGCTCTGCACATTACCTTGTCTATTTAGTTACGCTCAATACACATCATCTTCCTCTGATAGTAGTGTCTCATATAATGTCCAGGTTTATCTAGTGGATGTCTGCTGCAGAGACTTTCATTCATGTCTACAAGCTCTGTGAAGGAGGGAAAAGGAGGCTCCACCTTTGACTTTCATAAACTTTTGGCTGTTTCCCCTGGAAAGAAAGAGACTCAGCACAGGGATTATTCACTATAGCTTACTGTACTGGTGTTATTTCTGAGCAGGGAGAGATTGTGTTAGGTTATCAAAGGGAGCAAAGCAACCAGGTAAAAGTTGAAATTAAAAAAAAAAAAAAAAGAAAATTCAAGAAAAATATTTTTTAATGTTATTTCAGTTGTTGTGTTGAGGAATTTCTTCCAGTATTTATTGAGGCTCCCTCACTGGATGTGCTTGGAGGGAAAATTCTTTTTAATATGTACACAAGCTAGGTGAGAGGAAAGCCACCATTTGGATGGCATCAAGGTGATGGTAGCAATCTTCCTCCCCTTCCCTCACCCTCGAGCTCCATTAAATCAATTTAATCTAAGAAAAAATTGTAGAAAAAGTTGTTTTTCCATATAGGATTTGCAAGGCCTTAAAATGCAGATTTTAATGATCCTATTGACACAGCCAAAAAGATAGAAATATGTGCTCTCAAGGCTTAGAACCTGCCATTCAGAATGTCCAATTTCAGCTGATTTCAAACAGTAACTCATCTGAAAGGGAAGAGGTGACTCAGGTTGATGTGTGGAGAGGTGAAGAGACCTTTGTAATTCCAGACAGGACATGAAGGCAGGATTTGAACCTAGAACATCAGATCATCAACCATGTACTCCAACTCATTTCACATTCAGCTTGGAAGCTTCATTTTTCATAAGATGACAATGAGGATGGATAGCATTTCTAGGAACATGTACCTTGCTTTCTTGATTCTGGTTTTGTTCTGTGTTGTTTCGTGTTTCTTCACATGTGCATTGGTAAATCACTTCTAAAACAGACGCGTGCTGCCCAAAGTCATTAAGCAACTTGACTGATGCAATTTCTTAAAACTAAAAGAAATAAGGGATCTTGACCATGAGAGATGATAGGACAAAGTGCAGCACCAGCAGCTGGCTGTGGGACTAGGAACAGTGATTCTGAGTATCTCAGTATAGCTAAATCAGGATTTAAACACTTATAGAAAGAATCAGGTGTAGTCAAAAGCAGTAATTTTCAATAGTGTCTATTTCTGGTTCTTCAACTATTCCACTTCAGGGGCAAAAGAATGCCACTTTTAACTTTTNAAGGAAGGAAGGAAGGAAGGAAGGAAGGAAGGAAGGAAGGAAGGAAGGAAAAAAGAATCTCAAATGAAATTAGTAGAGTAAATCTTTTAAGTATTCATTTTCCTAAAACCTCACCACAGGGTCTTCCTTGCCTTATTTATACCAACCGAGAAGCCTAACATGTTCACCTGGATGATAGGTTTGTATTTAATTCCTACATATGCCTATAGCTGCTAGGGATTGATAGATGATAGGGTTTATGGCTTTGATTGTAACTGTAACAAAGGTTACAAAGCAGCAATGAGCTATCTTCTTTCCTAAAAGGCATCTGATATTCTTAAAACCAACATTCCAGTTACTGAAAGCATCCGAGGAATCCCTGACTTTTATTGTGAAACTCATCAATTTTTGCCATTGTTGTGTATAATCATCAACCAAATTATCACTCATCATCGTATGTTTTATTCATCTGCATTCTATGGTAAATTGAGGTGGAGTTGGTCCACTGTCCAAAGTAAATGATGAATTCTAGAATCGGTAATACAAAGAAGAAGCCAATTAAACTACCTTATTACCTTTTGCTAAGCTGCTCCAGACCAGTTATAACCATATTTCTTTGTGGTCTAATTAGGTTCAACTCAGTTCCACAGTGTGGGAGCCTATAATGAGTGAACGCATGAGAAACAAGGTTCAGACTCCATGTGAGGGATCATTAATATGCTCTGGACTGCTGCTTTGGAAGAGGCTGCACCTAATTATGTGGGTTAATACACTTAAAGTAAATGGATGAATTGCAGCCATTTTGAGTGTCTCAAGTCTCCTTAGACCAACAGAACTGTAGATTAATAAGTTGTTAGAGAGTGATTTGTTGACCTGCCCCATCGTTCTTCACTTTCACTCCATATGCTCTTAAAGGCATGAAATTCTGAAGTGAAGAAAGGTGCCGGTCACTGCCATTTCCATTTTGCTTTCTCTGGCACTTGCCTAAGAAATTATCAGAACTGGTGAACAGTAAAATATAATGCCTGATATGTCGATAACTTCAGCTGACTTTGTATCAAAATGCACCATGCACAGGAGAAAACAGGTGTCTTGCTAGCACAAACCAGCTTAGATAAAAGACTGAACTTTACTTGGCTGTCTAGAAGTCAGGTATATAGTCTAAAGCTATTGTTTAGGATACCCCTTTAGCCAACTGAAAGAGTCAGTCCTGAAGACTAGACAAGTAAAACAAGTAGAAAAGAAAAGGCCAAGTCATCTGAGGCTATTCACACCAGAAAAGAGACAACTTAGGGGGTATATAATGGAGGCTGCAAAATCACGATGGGATGGAAAGGGTGTACTGACACAGATGGTTAACCACCTTTTTTGATGGAAGGTAAAAAAAGATATCAAATTGCAGCAGTAGCAGCCGAATTCCATAAAAAAACCAAACAAAACCCCCCAAAAACCCNCTCAAGGCTTTTGGGTTTTGGGTTTTGGTTTGTTTGTTTGTTTTTCTTTCTCAATTGGTAGTAGACCTTTGAAACTCCATTGCAAGCCACACTATCATCAGGATGTCCCCTTAATGGAAAAAATAAGAATGGAAACTGAGAGATAATTAGGGAGGATCATAGGTACATTTTCTTTCCCCTAGGTTCTTGTTTATGGCCAGTGCTGGAGACAGAATACCTAGTGATACATACCGTTGAGTCAGTAGAACTGGTTTTATGTCCTACCTTGTGGCGATTAAGACATAGAATGCTCCTCAGGACTTCTTCCTGGTTAGCTCAAGCAGCAATCTTCCCAGCACAGTAGATTTATATATCCCATAAAAGTTTTCACATGTATCGTAAAAGAGGCCAAAAGGTCAAAAAGATTGTTGTACATATATGGTATATACATTATTTTGACACCTATATCCTTTTATAGACCTAGCTTTGGGGAATAGTCCCCATTTGCAAAGATCTCAGATCTGAGAAATTTCACTGGCTTCTGAATGGCTTGTGTAAATGACAGCAAGAGACATGCCAAATAGGTTTGTTTTCTCATGTTCACACTTGTCCTTAAGGCACTAGAGACAAAAACTGCTTCTTATTCCACTCCTGAGTGAGAGAACCTGACAACTTAATAATTGAAATGGGTACTTAGCTCACTATGTTTCGATGTGTCTTTTTAAAATTTATTTTCTCAGGATGTTTTTAACTTTTCTTCCACTGTTTCTGGCATGTTCTAGCTCCTCATAATACCCTAGAAAAGAGTTTTTATTATAATTTTTACCTGTTACATCTCATTCTCATATTAACCTTCAACTCCATGGGGTCTTGCGGGATCTGCCCAAATTGAACTGCGTGTTCTTGGAAAGCTTTGAGCTCCATGTCTCTTCCTATGACGTTGTAAAGAAGAAAAAAACTGTGCTAGCATGCACACACAGTATTTTCATCCCAAGCATTAGTAACAAAACAAGCTGTTTAATGGCATTGTTAGACATACTTGCCTTGACATTCTCCTTGAGGAAGGAGAAGGCAAGTCAATGAAGTCAATGAAGCAATAGAAAACATATCTTCACTTGCAGTTACAACTGAAGTTGTAGGTGCAACTGAAGTTACAGTCAATGTCGTGGTCAATGGCTCATTGTCCAAACAGAGATTAGTAATAAGTGGTGTCCCTCAGGGGACCATATAGGGCCTGATACTCCTCAGTATCTTTGTCAATGACATCAACTGTGTGACTGAGTGCCCTCTTCAGCAAGTTTGTGGATGACACACAGCTGAGTGGTACATTAGAGGGAAAGACCATCTAGGAGACCTTGACAGGCCTGAGATGCGGGCCAGTATGAATCTCATGAATTTAAACAAGGCCAAGGGCAAGGTCCTGTACCCAAGTCAGGGCAATTGCTAGTATCAAATCAGGCTGGATGATGAATGGATTGAGAGCAGCCCTGTGGAGAAGGACTTGGGGATAGTGGTGGATGAAAAATTAGACATGTACTGGCAATGTGCACTTGCAGCTCAAACAGCAAATCGCATTGTGGTTGGCATCAAAAGAAGTGTAACCAGCAGGTCAAGGGAGGTGATTCTCCTCCTTCTGCTCTCAAGAGACCCCACCTGGAGTACCGCATCCAACTCTGCAGTTCCCAGCACCAGAAAGACATGATGTGTTAGAGTGGGTCCAGAGGAGGGCCATGAAAGTGCTCAGAGAGATGGAGCACCTCTCCTATGGAGAAAGGCTCAGAGAGTTAGGGCTGTTCATCTTGGAGAAGAGTAGGGAAATGTTATTGCGGCCTTTCAAAATATAAAGGCAGCTTATAAGAAAGATAGAGAGAAAGACTTTTTACCAGAGCTTGTAGTGACAGACAAGAGGCAGTGGTTTTAAACTGNACCAGAAAGACATGATGTGTTAGAGTGGGTCCAGAGGAGGGCCATGAAAGTGCTCAGAGAGATGGAGCACCTCTCCTATGGAGAAAGGCTCAGAGAGTTAGGGCTGTTCATCTTGGAGAAGAGTAGGGAAATGTTATTGCGGCCTTTCAAAATATAAAGGCAGCTTATAAGAAAGATAGAGAGAAAGACTTTTTACCAGAGCTTGTAGTGACAGACAAGAGGCAGTGGTTTTAAACTGAAAGAAGGTAGTGTGCTGGTTTTGTCTGGGATAGAGCTAATTTTCTTCATAGTAGCTGGTACGGGGCTATGTTTTGGATTTGTGCTGAAAACAGTGTTGATAACACAGGGATGTTTTTGTTACTGCTGAGCAGTGCTCACACAGAGTCAAGGTCTTTTCTGCTCCTCACCCCACCCCACCAGTGAGTGGGCTGGGGGTGCACAAGGAGTTGGGAGGGGACACAGCTGGGACAGCTGACCCCAACTGAACAAAGGGATATTCCATACCATATGATGTCATGCTCAGTATATAAAGCTGAGGGAAGAAGGAAGAAGATGATGTTTGGAGTGATGGTATTTGTCTTCCCAAGTCACCGTTACACGTGATGGAGCCCTGCTTTCCTGGGGCTGGCTGAACACCTGCCTGCCCATGGGCAGTGGTGAATGTTTTGCTTAGCTTGCATGCGTGGCTTTTGCTTTACCTATGTCCTGGTTTCAGCTAGAGATAGAGTTAATTAAACTGTATTTATCTCAGCCCACACATTTTCTCCCTTTTACCCTTCTGATTCCCTCCCTTATCCTGCTGGGCGGCAGTGAGTGAGCAGCTCTGTGGGCTTAGTTGTCAGCTGGGGTTAAACCATGACAGGTAGATTTAGATTGGAGATAAGGATGAAATTTTTTTACGGTGAGAATGGTGAGACACAGGAACAGCTTACCCAGAGAACTTGTGGATGTCCCATCATTGGAAGTGTTCAAGGTCAGATTTGACAGGGCTTTAAACAACCTGATCTAGTGAAAGATAGGGGTTGGACTAGATGATCCTTGAAGGTTGCCTCCAGCCCAAATCATTCTCTGATTCTGTGATTTAGTATGAATATACTATTTTATAGGAACCTCATGGAATGGTATTTTTTTGAAATAGCATTTGCCATTATAACCAATTTATAATGCACAGTAGGGGGGAGTATGTCTATGTTGCCACATGGAGGTTTCATGCTTACTCTAAGCCAGACAGCTTCTACGGTTTCAGTAGGGAAATACTTCACCTGGGTCATCGGTGCCAAATGCATCTGCTGTGTAAGCTGGCTCATTGAAAGCTCCATCAGTCTGTCTCTGCACTGCATCATACTAATGAGGTAATCACTGAGCTTCTAATGAATGGGATTAGCAAATGGGCAAGGATTGTTTGTTCTTGATCCCTTGTTCAAATGCAACTTGATGCTCTCAAAATATTTGCTTGCAATCAGCTACGAGCTGGGTTCTTTTCAGCTCTTACTAACTAGATGAAAATCATTTTCATCACTACAGGATTTGCCAAATTTGATGATAGAGGCAGCCTGCAGTTTGTAGTGGATATAAGTAGGGAGCTCTATTTCAGAAGTAAACTCTCTGTAGTTAGGTAAAGCAGTAGGTATCATAATTTGTAATTTCATGCCAGTACTAAGCTTGATTGGAAAGAAGAGTATCTTCTACTAATTAGCTTTTCTTTACAGCAACTTTGGAATATTTAATATTACATACAATGATCCAGTTATGTAGGTTTTGTAGGATAAATCTAGAGAAAAAACGCCAAAAACATTGACTTCTGTTTGTTCCCCAAACCTAACTGCATTGATTTAAGAAGTTTTACAGTTCTGACCCTGAATGAGCTTAAGCATCTGCCAGATTTCTCTGAGCATTTTTCTGCACTCAACCTTTACTGAGGAAAGACTGTGTCAGCTTTTTGGAAAGGAGGCTTGTAATTTAAACCAGTGCAGGTGAGAATCTAGTTTAATATGTGTTATTCTTTTCTAAACCTTCAGAGTAAACAAAAATACATAACATATAGAGCTAGCTGATTTTTTTTTTAATGGTGAGAAACATTTTTGTCAAAAGATGTAACTTTTCATGAAGAATAAAAACCATACCGTTTTGTGAAATTCTTTTCAATACTTCCTATGACATTTTAATTAAAACCATTTTTGAAATGCTTTATTTACTGGAGAAAAACTGCATTTATAGTACATGACACATTTAAAGAAGAATTTAAATGGCATTTTCAATCATGTTTTCAGCAGAAAATATTGTGGGTGAAAATGGAACAAAATCTCAAATGCTGGTTGTATTGAAACCTATGAAATGAAATGTAATGCAAAATTTGACATTTTTCATGAGATGCCTTGCTTCATTTTTTTAACAGATTAAAGGTCTTTTCCTTTTAAAAAGTGGTAATATGTCTTAATGTTTATTTGTCCTGTTCTTTCACTAGTGTTTTTAATAAATAAATGTCATGTTCTATGCATACAATCGGATCAAATAAGCATCTAATTGATGTGTTTGTAAATGGCACATATAATTGTGAAATTGCTTAGCTCAGATCTGTCAGAGCAAATTCTAAAGCAGCAGTGCACACTATGAGAATCTGAGCTAGATTATTTTTAAAATGTACAAAAACAACAACAAAAAAGAATCAAACAAAGCATGTTGACTTTCATGGTTTTAAATGAGCAGAAATGAAGATCAGGAGCACGTTAAAAACACAAACAATAAAGATGAATTAACAGCTACGCATCTTACATCACTCTGTGTACCAAATCTGGAGACAAATAAAAAGCATTCCCCAGATACACAGGGGACATAATGAAAATCTGTAACATAGGGTAAAACATGTCTGCAATGAAGGGGGGGGAACCAAAAACAACAACAACAAAAAAAGAAGTATTCACAATTATACTAACACACAGTATAAAACTTAACTTTTCTTTCATACAATTAGTGTTTGTTTGCCATAGCGGTTTTAATACGACGTGATCAGTAAAGCAGACATTGACGTAGGGCCTGAATGTGAAATGCTTTGAGAATCCATTCCACTTCAGAGGGTGATCACAGGGTCTGCAAAAGCAAGAATAACTGATAAGTATTCACAGGATTCTCAGAGACTTCCTGATGTAAAGCTGTTACCCTTGGAAGGGTGGCTACTCAAGATGGTCCCAAAACGCACAGTCAAGAACGAAGCAGACATGACCTTAGAAAAGTGTCTTTTCACTGGTTCCAGTCTAAGGTAGTTGTGGAAGTGGAAGGGATGGGGAGGCTGAGAGTACAGATGAAACAAATTTATAAAGAAAATATGGTGTATAGCCTGCTGTAGCAAGGAAAAGAGTAGATACTGTGTTCTCTTCAATGCCAGCAGTTCCCATACCTGGAGGATGGTGCATTTAGCTTTAAAAATACATTTTCCTGCAAAGTGGACTAAGTATAGAAGCCAGAGTGTGACACTGATGCACTTTGCAGGAGAGAGAATTTATATATAAAAAAAAAATATATCATATATATATATTTTATACATCTTTCTAAGAAATATTAGTCTGGTTTCCATTTTTCCATGCAATGGACCCATTAGACAATTTCTGTTGATATGAAGGACTCACTATACCATGTGTAGATGTCTAAAACATAAAACGTTTACACTGTTTATGTACAGAGTTAATGGAAATAAAGAGGCAATTTTTGATGAAGGGGCATGTTTCTCTCCCATTACTATAGAAGTCTCTTAGGAAAGATAGCAGCAGCAAGATAGCACCTCCAAGATAGACATCAGCATTATAGACATCTGAGGTTGGTTAAACAAATTGTATTTTTGCACTCACCATCCCATGAGGCAGGCCTGCGTGTTTGTCGGAAACATCAGTATGAAAAATATAAGCAGGCTTTTGTAGTGTTTGTGTTTATTCTACCTCTACTTCCTTAACAAATATCATTTGTATATACATGCAATGTAAGGAATTTTGTTAAAGTTGTTATCCAGGGAAAGAAAAAGGGATGGAAAAATACTTTTTTTTTATTATTATTGAACCCATAACTGAGAACAACATTTTTCTTTTTTTTTTTTTCTTTTTTTTTTTCTTACAGGTGAAAGCCTTAGAAACACTTTTTGTTTTAATTGTATTTTCCTGTAAACCAACAAGGTGTCAAAATAGACCAGAGATCAGACACCCCCCTCCCTCAAAGCAACAAAATACAAAACCACACACATATTGTTATTTATGCCAATTATTAAAATTGTTCATAATAAGATATCATTTAGACAACATTTTGAAATCAGGTGTCCGTTGTGTGCCATGCTACATGTACAAAGCACAGAAGACAGTTCCTACCTTGCATTCACATAAACACCACAAAGAACTAATAGAAACACTCTTTGCTAATGAGAAAGGGTATGCTTCTGAAGATGACATTCATCTCAGCTAATTTAAGGTGTAAGTATCTCCATCTGAGTATAATGGCTCCCAGGCTCCTATTACAGTAATTATAGATCCAATCAATACAGCCAATGGATTTTAAGGGTGGGGGCCATTTGAGTAAAGACATCAACTTCAGAATGACCTAACACTGGCTGTTATTGAGTAGCATTAACTACAAAGGGATCTTCAGGATGACTTTCTCAGATGCAGAAATGTACATTGTGGACACCTAAATTTAGCTGCACAAATTCAGTAGCAGAAATCCTACAGAATTTGTTAGAGTTACTCAGAGAAGTGGAAAGGCTCTGGAAAGGGGATGGACACCACTAATCATATAACCTTTCCATCCACTTTGGAACCATTCTCACTTTTGTGTTCACTTAATATTTCATGATTGTTTTTTTCAAAGAGGAAAGGCTGTAAGTGGAGGGAAAAGAAAAATACTGGAAAAGGAAGGAACATTTCTATAGGTACCAATCAACAATATGGCCACCCCCTGTGCAAGTCACAGAATCACAGAACGGATGAGGTGGGAAGCAATCTCTGGAGATCATCCAGTCCAACCACCAGGTCAGATCAGGGTCAGCTGAAGCAGGGTTATCAGGGCTGTGTCCAGTTGAATTTTGAATAGCTCCAAGGCTGGAGACTCCACAGCTTCTCTGGGCAACCTGTTTCCTTGCTTGACTACTCTTGCAGCAAAAAAAAGCATTTTCTTATGTTTAAACAAATTTTCATATATTTCAGATTGCACCCATTGCCTCTTGTCCTGTCAGTGGAAACCACTGAGAAGAGCCTGATTCCTTCTTCTTTATGGCCCCATTAGATATTTATACAGATGGATAAGATTCTCCTGAGACTTCCCTTCCCCAGGTTGCGGTCCCAGCTCTCTCGGCCTCTCCTCATATCCCAGGTGCTCCCGCCCCTTAGTCATCTTTATGGTCCTTTGCTGGACTCATTCCAGTATGTTCTTGTTTCTCTTTTGTTCTGGGGAGCCCAGCACTGGACACAGGACTGAGTAGAGGGGAAGGATCACCTCCCTCGACCTGCTTGCAACGCTTTGCCTAAGCTGTGTGCGTTAGCATCATAGAAAATGCCAGCTGGTTGTCTGGGTTTCTTCGTAATGTCCTCAGTGAGGTCTCGTTCACGCCAAGCAATCAACGACTGCATGATGCAAATGCAATTAATCAGTAAACGATAAATTCGATCACTAACAGATGCCTGCCTTAAATAAGCTGGCCATGCTCCTTTACGATCCGTGTGTGGAGCTGTGCATGTATGCATCTGTATGCACGTATATATGACTGAAGGAGAGAGCTTACGTGTAGGCACGTCCCTGTGTACAGGAGAAAAAGAACACAGTCTAATCAGATCCTGTGGACTTTGGACAGGCTTTTTTCTCTAAGGACTAGGATGAAGGGCACCATATGTTTGACATGAAAGCAAACCCTACTACCAGCACAGGCCATTACTCTTGGCAGGCTCTGCAGCTACTGGGGATTATGAATCTTGATTTCCAGGCAGGGAAAATATTCTACTTGCAAAAGCCATTTAAATTAGAAATAGATAATCTACAGACTTGGCTCTTGAGTGTAACAAGAGAGATTCTCCAGACACAATCTAAGCAAAAGATATATTGGGCCAACAAACCAACAAATTTAATATATGTTTCTTATTTAGTTGAGGATAAAAATGAGTTATTTTGAGTTACTGAAAAAGAGTTTGAGTTCTGTCATACTCTCAGGTTTTCATTAAAGGGCTTTTTTTTGCTATTTTCTGTAGTAATAGTTATGCTGAGTTTAGCAGTTATAGTCATGGACTATGCAGTCTTGCATTAGCTACTTTACAAATAGAGAACTAAATTGCAATCCCTAGGGAAAAAAAAAAAATATGTTGGGGTAGATTTTTTTTTTATATATATCTGGCGAAATTTACCAGTAGAAACCTGGGTGACTTGAGGCTTTGTCTGTCCATATTTCAGTAAGTAATTTCTATTACCTTCATAGTCAATTAAAGGAAACAGGAGTATCTATCTTGACTTTTTTCTCTCCCCGCCCCCCCCCCCATGTATAAAGAGAGAGGGCAAGAAAGGAAAGGGTGAATGAAAAAAGACCCTGCTGCTATCGGGCTGCTAAAATTACTCTTCTTTGCAGGGTAACAGACCTCTTTACTGTGAACGGCAAAAATAGACTGTAAAGAGCTGCTCCAGCCGTGTGGTAGCTCTAAGTTGCAATACGAACCTGAGCTATGGCTCCATCCTACAGCCATCTTTTGCTTCAGAGAAACATTCTTCATCCATTTGTGGTTTACGATGTAGACTCTGCTAATTTATTTAGTCTAGGCTGTTCTGCCCGTGAATTAAAGAGCTAGCCTTGGGAAGATACGTTCTCCAGAATAATAAACCTATTTGATCCTACCTACTGTTGTTTCAAATCAAATGAGATATCTGTCTTTCTTCTAAGTAAATGTGATGACACACATCACACTGGGTAAGTTCTGATGACACAACTTTTGACTTTTTCAAATTTATACAGATTTAATGCTTTTTCTTAGACATTAACCTCAATTAACTTCTCTGTTGGAGAAGGCTCATCTAGATAAACTGTAGTACATTGTTAATAGTAGTTGACCATAACATACGCAGAGATTTTTGGCCAGTGGAATGGTTCCTTGAACATCTGAAACTGCATTCATTACAAGCTGACTGACATGACCAAAGGTCTATGAAATTATCAAGTGGAAGTCTGCATCACTGAAAGAGGAAAGCTCATCCAAAGCTCACTCATGTCCGTGCAAACTCTCTCATTGACTTTATCTAACTTTGCATCAGGCCCATTTGAAAGTTCTTACAGTTGCTCTGCAAAGTCACGGTCTGTAAACCCACACTATTGAAGTAAGTCTGATGGATTATCCAAAGGATGGAGAATATAGAGCAGAATTAAAAGATGGATTTTGGTACTGAGTACTGAAAACAAGGACATGGAAAAAGCTTTTCAGAACTATTCATAACCACCTTTTCAACATGTCAAACTCAGTGAGTGAGCACATGTCAGAGCTGGAGCCTCAGAAATTGCTCTTGACATTCTTTTTCCCCTTTCTTAACTATGTTATCCCAGAGTTGCTACCACTGTTGCTGATGGGCTCGACCTTGACCAGCGGCAGGTCCATCGTGGAGCCAGCTGGCATTGGCTCTATCAGGCATGGGGGAAGCTATTGGCAGCTTCTCATGGAAACCACCCCTGTAGCCCCCTCACTACCAAAACCTTGCCATGCAAACCCAGTACAATGTGGTAGACATATATTGCTTATCTGTCAGGATTCAACAGATTACCAGCTTTGAGCATCAACATCAAATTTACCTCTGCATTCATGACCTAATTCATTTGAACTGACTGTCTTCCCCCTGTGATGGTGGAGAATGGTCTCTGAGGACCCAGGTCTTCCCTTTCTGATTACCTTGATGATGGTTTCAACCTAGCTTTGACATAATTACTTTATTGTATACATAAATGCATTTTCAGGATAGGGGAAAAAAACAAAAAAAAACCAAAAAAACAAACAGACAAGGAAAAGAAGACAAAAGTCACAATATTAAGAAAATCTGTGGTGTTTCCTGCCTCTTTGAAGCTGAAGCTAATCAGATACCAGATTAGTCTGAGAATTGAATTACTGACATTGTGAACCTTCCAAACCTAAGTCTTTATCTGGGCTTCTGTTCAAAGGTACTATATGATGATGAGATTTTGCCTTCAGTAAAGCCTGTTTTTTCATCAAAGTTATTCCTTTTTAAATAGTCCTTCCCACTAATTTTCTAGGGAAGTAAATGATGCCCACTTTTTATTATAGAGATGTTAGACATTTCTCTAGTGCACAACTGTCCATAGCAGAAAAGCTGCGGTTCTTATTCAGTCACACTGGACATTTCTGCTTATACTGGAATTTTAACAACAGCTTCTTAAAATAGGACAGACCTAATAACCCAAGAGTCTTCTGTCAGAAATAATGAGATATCAGGGTGATGATATACTCCACGCAATATTGCTTCATATTCAGTTAGTCATTTATTTCTCCTGTGCCTTCTCTTAACTGCATCAATGGGGTCCAGCAACCACCTTTGATTCAACTTCACTGAAATAATTTCTTTTTCAGTTTAGAAATATGCCCCAGTAGAAATACTGATCCTTTGGAAGTTTAGAGGACTTCTGGCCCTGACATCAATGACTTCTAACTTGGCAGCTGCAGATCGTTGGTAATATGGGAATTTCAAAAGCAAATGTTAATGCAACTAGAGGGACATCTTTCAGGGACCACCACAAGTATGTATGTGTATCTTATGGATAGTACGGGTTTATCGTAAAGAAAAAATAAATCAAGAAATGGGATGATACAGGGGACAAAACAAAATAAACCCGCCTCAAAACCCAGCAACAACAAATCCCATGCCCTTACTACAGGCACTGTTTGATGTTCCAAGAGATATAATCTCTGTAAACCAACTCCTTGGGATTCACTACACTAAAAGACATCCCAACCATTTTCCATCTTCATGCTAAAAGATTGGCATGTACCTAGCAGGAATTTACCCCCATGCATTTTATGTCTGAGCTGTAAAAATTTGTCTTAGCAATGCATTCCCTATCAGTGTCGCAGCACGTGGCAAAGTAGACCTATAAAAAAGGTCTGTAGCAGTGTCAGAATCTGCACCTAGTAGCCAAAACTGCACAGTATGACATAATTATGGCAGGAAATATAATAGGTGATATCACATTTCAGAACTGAATATCTGAATTTTGGGGATTATGAGAAAATCTTTGGGGATTATGAGAAAATCCATTTCACAAAGATGGAATGTCCAGGGCCTGGGAGGTGACACATAATGAATGAAATGGGTAGAGGGGAAGGAGAAGCAGTAATTTTGCCCAACTTCTGAAAAATAAATACTGCTATAGAACTAGCAAGACTGTGTGCATAAGTATTTTTAAATTATCTGATGTTGAATATGTGCAACATCAGATAATGACATCACAAGCTCAACTCTGATTAAACGGCAAGTGAATAGCAAATCTCAGCAGCATTGTCTTATCACATTATATCAAGGGGAAAATCTCCTATTTATGAATGAACTGAGCTCGTTTTTCCCTCATGGCACACTGCGCATGGCAGAGTTGTGCATGATTGAAAAGTCATTACATAGTTCTTTAAAATGGCAATGTTTAATCCAAGACATCATTCCTTTTCAACCTCCAGTAACTTATTATTTGAGTCACACAGTTGACTTAAGCTCTGAATGCACTTTGAGGTTGTGGGAGATGTAAAACTTGGGTTCTGACAAGTTCTTCCAGTAAGTTCTGTCAGGACTTCCCAGGAGCTACCTGAAGCACAAATTTACAAGCTAATGTAATTCACCAAGACTCAATGACATTTTGCTAGTTTCCTCGTTGACCAGTTCTTTGGATCCATAGAGCTTCAACACCTCCAACTGTTTTTCTGTACCTCCTGCTTTTGATCATTAATGTTGACCTCACTGCAGAAGCTTCATCACCTTATATATGGGTTGTCCCCATGTCTGTTGCTCCAGCCCAGGGTCCACCAAGACACCCACACAGTGCTATGGTAACGCACTGGTGAAAAAGTGAAAATGGTGAAAAGGCAGGAAAAATGAAGATGCGTCCAAAGCTGACATATAGAAATAAGAGAACAAGCAATTCCATTCTCTGAACAAGGTGAGTTTAAAGGAAGAACTCCTTCATGCCTATACTAAAGCATGTCAGGAGAGACAATAAGCCAAAACCACTTGAAAATAAGGCCTTGTTTCTTCTCAAGGTCACAACTCAGAGAAGCTGCTGTCTCTGAAAAATGTGTACTCATTTTCTCTTCATATTATCTTTCTTGTAGAAGCATTGTCATCCAACTTCCCCCAAAAAATCCCTGTCATTTGAGATTTCCTTCATAACATTCCAATAACATACTGAAAAACTTACCTGGAACCAACTTCTTCAGAAGAATGAAATGTGGAAAAGTGAGGCTCAAGGTGCAGAAGGGTTTTGCCTTCATTTTGTTGCCTTGAAAAAAAGGGTTAAAATTGCCAGGAATGCGTGATATAAATCTAAGTGACATTAAACAGATGGCACTGAATGACCAAGAAAATAGCATTGGTCTTTCTCCATCCATGAGCTCACTTTGCATTTTAAGTGCATGAATTTTGCTCAGCTACAAGATGCAGCCTTTTTCACATATGTATCTATTTAAAAAACAAATAAACAAACAAACAATTTGGAAGGCTTTGGGAGTGGAGACATTGTTAGGTTAAGAGTGAGAAATCCTGTTTCTCATGAGAATGAAAAGACCATAGCACAGAGATGCTAGATTTGCCGACCGTTCAGGACAGGATGTTTCTTCCTGTTGCCAGCTGGAACAAAAAGGTGAATGATTTTGTTCATCCTTTTGCAAGAAGTGGTACGGTTGTCAGGTAAAAGACTAGCAGAGAACAGCAGGAACGGTACTCCAACTGCACCTCTTTAATCAGACTTCTACAGTAATGGAGACAATTTGAAGATGTTATCTTAAAAGACAGAGGCACCACCACTTACACAGCCTATTTTCCTCCCTCTTACCTCACCTTCAGAGTGCTCCAAGGCAATCTGAACATTCATCTTTTTTTTTTTAATATGTTTTAACCCCTGTGTCCTCAGGTGCAAGTTAACATTTGAGCCAGACAGTACACATCTCTGTTCCCCAAACTTCATGGACAAGTGACTAGAGTCTCACCTGCCTTGAAACAGGCCACATCTCTTTGCGTCTGTGCAACCACTGCCTAACTTTTCCTAGAAAGACAGGGCTCCCTGACTCACATTTGATAAGTGTTGTGTGGAGGGAGCAAGGAGAGAGAAAATCAACTTTATGAATATGCTGAATTACCCTGGGAAGCAGTCAGGATAACACCGAAATGAGAGACATAAAACACTGGCCAGATAAGACATCATGTGCTGGAGACTAATAGAGATTAGATAGCAGCCCTGACCAGTCATCAGTTTGCACCAACGTGGAAATCTTATGTTCCTTTGGGAACATGCAGAATTACTGGCATTTGACTTTCAGCTTGGGTTAACTATCAGGAAGAAAAATGCTGACTCAGGTTAAAATATGTCTGGTTGCAGGAAAAGACAATTTCAGGGAGATGGATGCTTAAACACTAGAGTATGTAGCCAAGGCTGCCTAGCGTGCAAATCACTCAGTACCCATTCAGCATCTCATTACTATTTCACCATCCCTGAGAATCTGCCAAGAGCCATGGGGAAATACCAGACTTTCACCTTGCAGCAGCATTTAACTACAGAGCAAGCAAATCAGAACTGTAAAAGGTGACAGAAACCCTTAAATTCTCATTCACGTGTTAGTGGAAATAGAGCTGATAAACCCTAAAACAGCCCACAGAAGGCACACAACATGGTTGGTATTAAACTGCCGCTATTTCAGCTAAGGGAGCAAGAACTGTACACTCCATGTTCTGCTTAAAGGTAACCGGTGGAAGAATAACATGTTGTGTGCCGAACTAGAGAAAATGAGAATTGAAAAGCTCACCCATCAGGAAAAAAAAAACAACAAACAAACAAAAACCAAACAAACCCAAAAAAACTCAATGGGAGACGGTATACCTTGCATAGCAGTGTTGCTGTCTTATACACTGATGGATATTTCAGTGCAGCAGCCCTGCATGTTTAAATGCAATAAGTACCTACCTCACATTTATTTTTTAAATATTTTTCTTCTTTTAAAAAGACTATTTAACTATGAAGGGAACAGAACTGATTTTAGTCAGTGACAACAGAGATGGAATGGATAAAACTCCTAGTACTGGAATTAGAACTGCAACTTATAATGTTTTTGTTAAGAACAGCACTGGAAATAAATTGCTGCACAGAGAACTAATTAAAAAAGAACTAATAAATTCCATAGATGTAAATATAATGCACTTTTTGCATCCATCTGAGCACTAGCTGTTATTAACTCTGGGTGATGCTGGTTTTATATACATATGTTGCTGTTATTCATACAGATGGTGTCAGGGCTGAAGCACTGAATGGAAGTGTTCTTCACACGGTTGCTTCACTTATACTCCATCAATAAGTACTAGATTAATGCAAAAACTAATCTCAACAGAAAGGCGGTATTTTAGTAGGCACCAGGGAGACTAAAGCAATTGGTCCCTGCATCAGAGCAAAGGCTTGTGGCAGGAAAATGCAGATCTGTCAGGGAATGCACTCTGATATTTGTAGATAACTTTGATACGACTTTTGGATACCTCCTCATTTGGTCCTTATTTAGCTGTTCATAAATGAGGGTAAAAAATAACTGAGTTGACTTTCCCTTTGATATCTCCCACTATCCTTCTGGTGTAGGCGGGTGAAATATTCTGTCTATTGCAGGTTTGTCCCTTTTTCTACCACCCCAGGAAAGTATTACCTGGAGATCTACGGATAAGATTCTTCTCATCCAAATGCAAATGCTCCAGATGGAGACCAGTCACCCTTGTTTCCCTTTAGAGAGTAGAGAGATACAAGCGCTTCTGGAGGACAGTTCAGCTCACCTTTAGCTAATCTATTCAACAACTTAAAAATTGCCATTTAACGTTTCTGTATTAGGCTAAAAGGGAGCATCGGGTCACTAGTTCAGGTTTAGTTGTCTAAACTTCAGTGAAATTAATCCCACTCGTTTTATATTTTACTTCTGAAATAAATATTTTTGTATTATCTTATTCTGTTCACAAGTTTTAATAGTTTGCCTTGTATACTTTCTCTAGAAATAAATCTTCAGTGATGAGATAGATTAGTGTTGCAACCACTATTATAAGGAAAAAAGCCTATCTTCAAAAAAATGTGTCCTGGAAATGATAACGCCTACCTTTTTTTTTTTTTTTTTTCCTCCTAATGCACACACTAATTGTTCCCATTTTCATATGGAGACCAGATTATACTAATTTCCTTGGGCACTATTATTGGCAATATGCATAAGTATTAACTCTCATGCTAGATCCTACTGACATATAACGAAAGCCTCATAAATTCTTTAGTTACTGCACGGATATGACTTCCATCTTCTTTTTCCCTTAATGTTCTTCATACACAGTAAAGCAACTCTCTCTGCCATTATGTATGTTCTCCCGCAGTCCTCAGTAAATACTAAAAAAATAAAATCCACAGATTAAAAGGAAGAATGGAAGAAAATATTTCAAAGAAAGATCTTTGAGTTACTAAGCAGACAGTGGTGTCAGAAGTCCCTGAGCAGGAAATAATCAGAGACTTGGAGAGTGCCTGAGGTAATATCCTATGTACATCATCTGTTATTACCCTTCCCTGGGTGTCTGCTTATGGGTGCTGCTGGAGGCAGTAAATGGGTGAAACATTCCTTTTGCACCAGCAAGAGTGGGTGTCCTTACATCCTCAAAATCAGCTCAGACAGATTTATCAGGGTGCTGCATCTATCCAACTCCTCTCTTCTTATTACCACTATCGTGAACAGCATCACTAAAGGGATTATGTAGACTTCCAGAAGTGTCTTCATTTTCTCTTGAAAAGAAACAGAAGTTTGTTGGGGAGGGAAGATAATCATGAGTAGTCACTGAAGAGCCAGTTATACATTACATATTTTGCATTGTGCCTCTGGTTCCATTTATATGAATGGAAATTATTAAGATTTTACTTACTCTTTGGCATGCAGTGTTATAAGGGATTAACAAACAAAAGAGGGGAGATGAAGTATTTAAGGGCTCCAGGAGACACAGAGAGAACTTTTGGGTATCAAAGAAGCCTTTTTACACCTAAAATCTGTTAAACAAAAGGTAGAGGAAGAAAAAAGGGATCTTCATTTAGGTATTTTTAACAGATCTTCGATACCACTGTGACTGAGGTCTTTGACATGCTTAATATAAAAGTGAAAAACTAGTCTAGACAAAATACAAGAGAGTAAACTGTAGGGAATTACTATGAATCCATGGAATGGAAAGAGATTTTTGAATTATCTTTATGTCTCTAGAGTTGTTTGAAAAGCAGAATAATTGTGGTATATACCGCACAGTCTTCTCCATCCCGCACAACCGAGATCTCTCAGACAATAACAATTAGCAATGAATTTTGGCACTTCCCTCTGCCTTTCTCAGCATGATGTTACTGGATGTCATATTGAGTGTGACTGAGCAGAAGCCTACACAGCCTCACATGCACCAAGCAGGAGGAGGATCTCTCTCCTCAGATACCAAAATTCACCCTTGACAAGAATGACAGCGGCATTGAAAAAACAAGCAAAGAAATAAGAAATCTGTAATAGTTATGGTCAGTCCTCTGCTTCGTTCTTGACCTGTAGTTGGGAGGACCAGATTAGTCTCAAATTACCCTTTGCCAAGTCTCTCTTTAGAGGTCTTTTCCCTTCACTGCACTGGATTCTTACTTGTTTGGAGGCTGTAGATTTCTGCAGCATGACATCTCGGTCTGTCAGTTTAAGTGACATCTAAAAGCACACAATTCCTCTAGCTCTTCCCCTTGACCCCAATAATACTATATTGCAGCTGCATCTTGAAATAAACAACTCCTTTCTCCTCTGTAACAGATGGTGCTGTGTAACTCAGAGTACAAGCATATCTGTAGCAGCAGTAATGAAGTAGGAAAGCTGGGCAGACTGGGGTGGGAGGGATCATGCACACTCAGGAAACCACTTTGCCCGTTATTCCCAACAGCAAAGATGAAGGAGATGTGAATCATTTTGAGAAGGATGGGAACACTCATTGATACATGTCAGGCTGTATTTTAGACCAGCTTCATCTTCTTTTTCTTCTTTGCTGAGGAATAGTAAATATTTAAGAGGAAATGGTGATGCTACTTAAAAAGCACTTACCTAATTAAACCTTAAATGCAGAAATCTCTATTCACTCAGAGATGCACTCGGTGATACTCACCACCTAAGGCTATACCTCAGCCATATGGCACTTTAATAGATACTAGCAGAGGGAGCCCTTTTTATATTTTAACAGATGGGTGCATGCTAGATACTGGGGTTGGAGCAGAGGAGAGAATGAAAGAAAATGTAAGGAAAGAGGATCGAGAAAGACAAAGTTCAAAGGATGAATTCTTATTGAACTCTTCCATTTCTGCTCAAAACAGCTGGAGGTCTTGTTTCTTTCTTAGAAGGAACTTCTGTTGTTTCCAAATCCTTGGACTCAGACTCGCTGATCACAAACCTTTTCACAGTAGAGTTACTATGTGAGGAGCTGTCCTTATGGCAGAAATACCACTACTGATTTCAGAGTTTGCTCACTCAACCAATAGTTGCACGAGTTTAGGAGTAGGATTCAAGTTTTTACAGAGTTTTTTTCTGCCGTACTTTCCCCCGTCCAGGGTCACGCTCACATTGTATATTACAATCTTAACAAGTTTGGGCTGTATCAAAAAATGGCTAGAAGACCTCAGAAGAGAAAGTCAGTGCCGGAGCATGTTGCAAAGGAAACATGGTAAATACGGACTCCAAGTAAAAGAGAGGCTTATTTGAAAATTAGCCATTTATTGGAATATCTGGATTTCAGATAGGTCCTCATATGGTAAGACTGCAGTTTTAATGGCAGGAATTGCATTTCCAGAATAAGACTAACAGCCAGGGGGACCATGAGGTTAAAGTAATACGGTTCTATTTTTTACATTACACTTGCTACATGGTTTAATGTTTTCCAAATTTGTTTGGATGGATGCCATTTACTCTTCTGGAGCAAGTGTCAAGGATCTAAGATGATCATGGCTTTGGTGCCTGAGCCAAAATGGTACGTGATACCTGTGACCCCTTCCTACCTCTGCCTTGCAGTACTTCCATAAATACCACTCCTTTCACCAAATGCATTTGTTTCCCACTTCTCAGGGTAAGTTGAATTTGTCTCAAAAGGCCTGTGGGAACTTGGTGGCAAGCTTTTGACCTCCAGGGATTGATAGGGACCTCTTTGTAGGGCAATGTGAAAGCACAGCATGTAGAGCCACTGGGTTTTGCACTGAATGAGACATTTGGGGTTAGCAGCAGTGTGGCTGCACCATCCAATGTAACACTCCAGACAATTTGCTCTGCTGACATTACCGTACCGATTCTGGGACTTTATCACCCAGGGTTATGCATCTACAGCAGCTCAGATGTCCTTTCTGCAAGAATGCACAACACGTAAAGTATGCAATATGTGCTCTTGATAAAATACAGTTTGTATTATTTTGTCCTATAGAAACTGTGAATCCAAGAGATGTATTAAAAATTTACTTAATCAGTGATTTTTCTACTATTTGTTCCAACTTCTGATGTCCATCTGTGTACCATAAAAAACAATGTCCTGTAAATGTATTCTCAGAGCATTAATTTCTTTATTGAAAAACTCTGTTATTTTAATCCTTCATCTGAATTCCTTGGGAAGAAAATTATAATTAACATAGGCTTTTTTCATTATTATTCATTAATCTCTGCAATAGTTCAGTATTTTAAAAAGGCAAAGCTGTATGTTTCCGACAAAGCATAATTTTCATATTGGGTTCTACTGAATTTTAACGCCAAGAAGTAGTAAATGGAAATATATTGATGCCTCTGTTTATTTCAAATTTTATTTCCCATACTGTCTGTAGATCTATGTCAGATTTGAATGCCTGTGTGAGCCAATTAGATCTACTCATGGCTGTCACCTTGCAAGTCTTTTAATGGGCCCACTAGGTCATGCTAGACATGTTACATCCTTAGATCATTATCAATTCTTATGTTAAAATTGCCTTTTACCTAACACTTTGAAGATTTTTGACTGGAGCTACCTCATTTATTTGTTTTGTTTTATTTTATTTATTTGTGTCAGTGACTAATCTAGAGCTTCTCTCCAAAAAAAACCCAACCCCAAACCAACCAACAAAACAAACAAAAAAAAAAACCCAAAACCTGAAAGAGGGGAGATTTAGATTAGATATTAGGAAGAAATTCTTCCCTGTGAGGGTGGTGAGGCACTGGAACAGGTTGCTCAGAGAGGCTGTGGCTGCCCCCTCCCTGGAAGTGTTCAAGGCCAGGTTGGATGGGGCTTTGGGTAACCTGGTCTAGTGGAGGCTGTCCCTGCCCATGGCAGGGGGGTTGGAACTAGATGGGCTTTGAGGTCCCTTCCAACCCAAACCATTCTATGATTCCATGATTCCAACATCCATAACTTTCCACCAGATTTGGTTACAACACCAGCTTCTGAAAGGGGCAGCACTGATAAGTAATAGCACATCTGACTACTGTTTTCTGCCTTCCTTCACCTCACTCTGGATCCATTACTTCACCTGAGATCTGACTTTGTTAATAACTGGAAAAATCATTGCGTTCTCCAAGTAAAAGGAAATACTGAAATATAACATGCTGTTCACTGCTCCAGAATTTACAAAATAATTGATGATTGAAAGGCATAGATTACATGTGAATTTGCCCAATGACATAAGGTGCACTATTCTTTCAGCCATTTCCATGCATGGGTTTTAGTTTCTACGCCCCTGCTTGGAAAGCAATGGCAGAAAGTGTGTCCCTGTATGACCTACCTGGCCAGTCATATTTTGATTAGGTTGTGCTCAATAATTGAGAAGAAATTGTTATGGATCAACCCTACAGAGGAGTAGGATATCCCTAAATCCAGTGTGGGACTGATGGAGCCAATAACATACTTTCAGCAATGCATTTGCTTTTTTTTTGCAGAATTTTTTTCATGCATCTTTTATAGCCTGTCCAACATCATACAACCGGAAGGGAGGAAGAATTTCCAACCTGAGATACACAAAGCAGTGATGAACCCTCTGTTAGAAATGGGAAAGCAAACATTATTGCAGGAAGTGTTGTACCATCTTTGTGAGGCTGATTTTAAAACTGCTGTAAATACAGAGGGTCTGGTTCTTACACTAGAAACATTTTACGCTTAATATAATTCAGTTTATGGTCCCTATGCACTGCAAGAGTGGTGTAAAATGGCATTAAAGTTAATGAGAATCAGGCCTAGGGATTCTAATATTTGCTTTCTACTGTGCTTGAAATTACTTTTGTTGTTTTATAGCAATGTTTAAAAGTCAGTACAGAGCCATTATAAATAAAAAATCCTGGGTCATATCCATCTATCCATCTATCCATCTATCCATCTATCCATCTATCCATCTATCCATCTATCCATCCATCCATCCATCCAAGAGAAATGCAATGCAGCCATTGTTACAGTCTAAGCCTTGACTGAATTACAAGTAGGATTAATTTGCCCTTTTTAAATTTAGATATCAATACAGTACTTTCTCTAAATCCATGTCTTTCCACCATTTCAAAACAGCAACACTTTATTCAAAGGCAAAAGTTTTCATAAGCTTCATTTTACATTTCTTCTGTGAGTAAAAAATGAATCGAGGATAACAATGATAAACCTAAATAATGTATCATGAATATGTTTCAAAATGCTGACAGATAATATTTGCCCTTGCATGGAAGAAATGCTTGGGGAAAACAGAAACAGAGATTTCCTTTACCTTCAACTGTAATAACATTTTTAATGACTTGTGAGCCATCTGATTGTTTGTGATGAAAACTCCCTGTTTCTGCTTATGTAAGGATTTTATTTATTATTATTGTAGTATTTGGCTTTCTTTCTCCAAAATTGGTTGGAGCCCAAAGGAAAGTATTAAAAAAGAAATCCCAAATTTCTGATATTCCCTCATTTCAGCAGTTACACTATAACAAATATACAGATCTCCCAGTGAAAGTCTGTATGACTATAAAAGAGTAGTTGCAACACATGCAAATACTCTTTGCATCTATCATTGCATTTTCTCACTAAAAATGAACAGTTTTACATAAAGAAAAACAAAACAAAACTACTTCAAATGTATTTACTACCATACATGCTTCAAAGGCAAAGAGCAGCAAATAAACTTTCAATTAATCAAGGGATTTGGAATATTACTTGAAAAATGTGTTCAAAGTTTAGTGTTACCTGCCCTGAAAAACATATAATACAACCACATATAATACAACATTCAAATGGCATGGAGAAAGAGATGTACTAATCTTTATATTTACCTATATATTCTTATTTTTTGTAAATTTCTTAGACATTTAAGGTTGGTGACTATATGACATAAAAATGCCGTTGAAGCAAAATTTTGTAACATGGAAGATTAATTTGGGATTACTATAAATGTTAGAATATATGTCACAAGGAAATGTCTACACAACTCAGTGACAAAATTATATACTCTGCGGGTGAGGCATCTTCAATATAGTGGAAAAAGGACACATATGCTACCCCAATGAGAAAAAAAAACCCATACCAAAAATATAGGCTGACGTCCAAAGCATAGTTCAGAAAATCATACAAATGCTATCATATAAGCCCTTACATACAACTGGAGTATAACTTTGGGAAACCCAAGCAATTCTGATACACTATTTATACAGTTTGAAACATTCAAAATACGCCCGAATATATCAATTTAGCTTGGGCTATTTTTTGGATAGGCATTACAGAGGATGTTTTAAGAAAGGCCTTGAAGAAGAAAGGGGAAATAGACTTCCCTTTCTTTCCCCATCTGGGGATCAAGATGGCAGAAAATCTCTGCTGATGCTAATGAGCACTTCATGCCTTGAAACACAAAGATTGACAATTAAAATTTGTATTTAGAAGTTGTGGTACTTTTCTTGCCTCCAGTATATGATAATCAGCTCTGGAAATGCATAACATGCTTGTGTGACTTGGTGGCTTCTCATTTTTCAAACTTCACAATCAAGAGGACAGAAATTCCTAGTAATGTTTGATGCTTTTCTCTTTTTTTAAAACACTGCTAGTGGAAGAACTACATTTCCTTTGTAAAACCTGTTTCTGAAGTGAATACAGTGATTTCCAAAACCTGTATACCCCCACTTCTTAAAAAAAAAAGAAAAAAAAAAAGACAGTTTTCTGAATTTAATTACCTCTTGAAGAATTCACAACTACAAGGGCTACCCTCACCAACATCACCAGAGCATCACACTTTGACATGTTCATGAAATGTTATACAAAAGAAAAGCTAAATATTCCTTCACCAACACATCCATCTCCTCCTGCCATATGCCATTTCCTTCCTCATATTTGCATTTGAAAGCCTTCTACTGTATTGCCTTCATATCATATTTGAGTAAGAGACTTCAGTAGAGACAGCTTGAGAGAGAAACATCTGTCATGGGCCCTGGTGTAACATGCTAAGTGGCTTTGTGGAGTTGACAGTTCATTTGGAGTTGACAGGCATTTTTTTGCTACTTTCCCTTGCTTTTCTGCACTGCTTATGCTGTGCCGTGAAGCCTTGATACCCCATGTATTTTTTAGCTCATGGACACTAAATATGTACTGCGTCCTACCATTTATCTGAGCCACGTCCAAAGGTGAATGAAAACTCATTGGTCTTATTGGCTGAAGGGGAGTCTGGCTATTGCCTTATCTCTGAGGAATCACAGATTCACAGAATGGCAGGGTTTGGAAGGGACCTCTGGAGATCATCTAGTCCAACCCCCCTGCTAGAGCAGGATCACCTAAAGCAGGTTGCACAGGATCTCATCCAGGCGGGTTTTGAATATCTCCGGAGATGGAGACTCCACAACCTCTCTGGGCAGCCTGTTCCAGTGCTCGGTCACCCTCAGAGCGAAGTAATTTTTCCTCATATGCAATGGAACTTCTTGTGTTCCAGTTTGTGCCTGTTGCCCCTTGTCCTGTCACTGGGCACCACTGAGATGAGTCTGGCCCCATCTTCTTGATATCCACCCTTTAGATATTTATAAGCATTGATAAGATCCCCTCTCAGTCTTCTCCAGGTTAAAGAGATTCAGCGCTCTCAGCCTTTCCTTGTAAGAGAGATGCTCCAGTCCCCTCATCATCTTTGTAGCCCTCTGCTGGACTGTCTCCAGTAGTTCCCTGTCTTTCTTGAACTGGGGAGCCCACAACTGGACATTATATTCCAGATGCGGCCTCAGTAGGGCAGAGTAGAGGGGGAGGAGAACCTCCTTCGACCTGCTGGCCACGGTCTGCCTAATGCACCTCCAGGATACCACTGATGTTCTTGGCCACGAGGGCACATTGCTGGTCATGGAGAGCTTGCTGTCCACCAGGACTCCCAGGTCCTTCTCTGCAGAGCTGCTTCCCAGCAGGTCAACCCCTAACTTGTACTGGTGCTTGGCATTGTTCCTCCCTAGGTGCAGGACCCTACACTTGACTTTGTTGAACTTCATTACATTCCTCTCTGCCCAACTCTCTAGTCTATGCAGGTCTCACTGAATGGCAGTGCAGCTTTGTGGTGTATCAGCCACTCCTCCCAGTTTTGTATCATGAGCAAACTTGCTGAGGGTACACTCTGTCCCTTCATCCAGGTCACTGACGAAGATGTTGAACAAGACTGGACCCAGTACTGACACCTGGGGCACACCACTAGCTACAGGCCTCCTACTAGACTCTGTGCCCCTTATCACAACCCTCTGAGCTCTGCCATTCAGCCAGTTCTCAGTCTACCTCACTGTCCACTTATCCAACCCACACTTCCTAAGCTTGCCTGTGAGGATGTTATGAGAGACAGTGTCAAAAGCCTTGCTGAAGCTGAGGTAGACAACACCCACTGTTCTTCCCTCATCTACTCAGCCAGCCATGCCATCACAGAAGGCTATCAGATTGGTCAAGCATGATTTCCCCTTGGTGAATCCATGTTGACCACTCCAAATAGCCTTCTTTTCCTTCACATGCTTAGAGATGACATCCAGAATGAGCTGTTCCATCACTTTTCCAGGGATGGAGGTGAGGCTGCCTAGTCTGTAGTTTCCTGGGTCCTTCTTCCTGTCCTTTCTGAAGACAGGAGAGACATTAGCTTTTCTCCAGTCCTCAGGAATATAACTTCCTATCTACTAATTCTGTTTTAGGGATGGGATGGGCTACCATATGCGGGATCTAGATCCAGAACGACCACATGGAACCTGAAGTGACAAACTTGAAATTGGAGAGCCCAGGACTCAAGTGTTTTACAATAAGGAGCACTTACAGTGACAGAAAAGCTTCAGTGATTTTCTGCTAAGAGTTATGGCTCCCAAAATTAATTTAGGGGAAACAGTGCATGCCATCACAGTCATTTCCAGCTACTAATTTAAGCTAAGCATGAGAAGATACTAAGGTGAGGACAGTCACGCTAAATCCATATGGGGGCAGAAATTTCCAGATGACAAGTGAGGATGAAGACCTGGAGTAATTACTTCTTAAACCTTTTGAAATAGATCCTCAAGCCCACATTCCTCGATGCCTTATTCCAAGGATGTAAGTGCTTGAAATCCTCTCTTATCCTACTGGAAAAACTCCAAAATCCTGCTGGATGAGGACGTTGTGTGACTCCCAGGGTCTCCGTGAGAGTGTTTATGCTTTTAAAATAAGTGCAAAATGTGAGGTGTTTCCTCTTCTTTTCATAGAACATTTGGAAGAGGGAGAGAACAGAATGTCTATTATATTTTCTCTTTTAGCAGTGTCTTGTTACATATAAAGTCATTAAGAATGATTAAGTGATAATGTTGAACATTTTAATAATGTAATTAGAAACCTGGGAAACTATGGGACCTGTAAAACCTATATAGCTTGAGTCCCGATTCACCCAGTTCTGCTGCTCTTATTGCTTTGTGTAGCTCCATCACAGCAGACTGTGTGGTCTGCATGACCTCTACCTTGGCACAGAGTGGCCAAGAGTTACTTTGAAATCTGCTCCATTCGCGACAATAAATGAAAACTCATTGGATTTTAATTTAAGTGCCACTGATTCAGTTTGTGGTCAGTTCAGAGAAGGAAGCCATGCTTTTCAAAATGACAAATAAGAAAGAAGGAAAATTACCCCAAAACATTAATTATAGCTTGAAATGAAATTGTCTGGGATAGCTCGTTCAAATTCCCTTTTAACTACTGAGTCAGTGAACTTCTAAAATGTGAAAAAATGTTGTGGTTTAAAATTAATATCTTTTTATTCCTAGTCTGGTAGCTGAAGGTACGGTGATCAGCCTTAGTGGAGTACAGGACAATGATCTGTGGTTTGTTTTAGATCTTTTAAAAGAAGCACTGACGTTCGGCTTTTAATTTCAGCTCTGAAAAAAAGGACTTGTGTATATTGTGTCTGCAGAATCACTCAGTCCTTCTGGGGCCAAAAAAAAAAACCAACCTGGCCTCTGTGAGCTCAGCACCCAGCGCAACTGACAGAGCTGCGGTGGGAACACGCTGCCACCCAGGTGTCAGGCTGCAGGCCGTGCCCTGCTCTTACACCAGTACAGGACGGCAGCAGTGAGCACACCTGGGGGAGGTGCAACCAGGTGGGGGAACTCCTCTGCTCAGTGACAGAGCTCTGGGAGGAGGTGAGCAGGTTGAGGAGTATCAGGGAGTGCGAGAGAGAGACAGACTGCTGGAACCGCACCCCACCTTCCCTGGGACAGGCCCAGCAGGCAGGCAGGACACGTGATATGGAGGATTCCCCATCCTCTCTCTGCCTGGCTGAACACGGTGACTTAAGGGACAGGGGGCAATGGNGAGACGTTAGGGCCTTGAGACAACTGGTTAAGGGATCAGGAGCACAAGTAGTGTTCTCCTCTCTCCCTCTAGTTGCAGGAAATGATGAGGGAAGAAATAGGAAGAGCCAGCAGATCAATACCTGGCTCCAGAACTGGTGTCATTGGCAGGATTTGGGGTTTTTTGATCGTGGCTTGGTTTATATGATATCAGACCTGCTGGTGACACATGGGGTACGCATGTCTCAAAGGGGGAAAAGGGTTTTTGCACAGGAGTTAGCAGGGCTCGTTGAAAGAGCTTTAAACTAGATTTGAAGGGAGAAGGGGATAAAACCAGGCTCACTAGAGATAAGCCTGGGGGTGGCACACCAATGTTTGTGGGACAGTGTGCTAGTGAGGTCCTTTAGTCTGTCATCTCAGTGAAGGTGGAAGATGGAGAACCATGCGACTGCAAAGCCACAAGCGTTATTGATGGGTTAGAAACCATGAAAAGTGAGATAGGAATTAGGGTTTATCCCCTCAAAAAAGTGGTGGGATCAGTAGCCCAACTGAAGTTCATCTACAGCAATGCACGGGCAACAAACAGGAGGAGCTGGAAGCCATTGTGCATGAGGAAAACTATGATAGTTGCCATGACGGTAACATGGTGGGATGACTCACACAACTGGAGTGCTGCAATGGAACCCTACAAACTCTTCAGAAGAGAAAGCAAGGAAAGAGAGGTGGTGGGGTGGCCCTGTATGTTAAGGAGTGTTTTGATCATGTAGAGCTTAATGAAGGTGATGATAGGGTTGCGTGTTTGTGAGTAAGAATCAGGGGGAAGACCAATAAGCCCAATATCTGGGTGGGAGTCTGCTATAGACCACCTAACCAGGATGAAGAGGCAGATGAAATATTCTTTAAGCAGCTGGAAGGAGTCTCACATTCGCTAGCCCTTGTGCTTGTGAGGAAAGAGTCTAGAAGGTTCCTGGAGTGTGTGGAAGAAAACTTCTTGACACAGCTGGTGAGTGACCTAACTAGGGAAGGTGCCCCACTGGACCTGCTGTTTGCAAACAGAGAAGGACTTGTGGGTGATGTGATGGTCATAGGCCATCTTGGGCACAGCAATCATAAAATGATAGAGTTTTAGATTCTTGGAGAAGGAGGAGGGTCAGCAGAAGTGCTACCTTGGACTTCTGGAGGGCAGCCTTTGGCTTGTTTAGGAGCATGGCTGACAGAGTCCCTTGGGAGGAAGTGCTGAAGGGCAAAGTACTCCAGGAAGGCTGGACACTCTTGACTAACCAAAGAGTTCTGGTGAATGGAGTTAAATCCAGTTGGAAGTTGGTCACAAGTGGTGTTCCCCAGGGCTCAGTATTAAGGTCAGTTCTCTTTAACATCTTTATCAATGATCTGGATTAGTGGATCGAGTGCACCCTCAGTAAGTTTGCAGGTGACACCAAGCTGGGTGGGAGTGTTGATCTGCTTGAGGGTAGGAAGGGTCTACAGAGGGATCTGGACAGGCTGGATCAATGGGCCAAGGACAACTGTATGAGGTTCAACAAGGCTCAGTGCTGGGTCCTGCACTTGGGTCACAACTACACCATGCAACGCCACAGGCTGGAAAGCTGCCCAGTGGAAAGGAACCTGGGCATATTGTTCAGCAGCCAGCTGATTATGAGCCAGCAGTGTGCCCAGGTGTCCAGGAAGGCCAACAGCAGAAATAGAGTGGCCAGCAGGAATAGGGCAGTGATCGTCCC